>JAUYWG010000053.1:18504410-18517270 GCA_034779775.1 Enteromius afrohamiltoni
CTTCGCTGAATGACAAAAAGCTAGTTTGCCTTCCATGCTTATATGTTTCCTGGCCAGTGACGTCACCCGCCTATGACGTCCCATCTCATCATTGGCTGATTCAACACACGATTCAGAGCCGTCACACTGAGGGCGTTCCCATAGCGTCTCGTTGACGCATCTTGAGTTCCTGAAAACGAACTTTAATTTTCTGTAGAGCTGCTTTGCAACAATTTGCATTGTGAAAAGTGCTATATAAAAAAACTTGAATTGAAATGAGACCACATGGAAGCACTTAAAGTACTGGAGTTGGGGTCTAACCAGCCCACTCAACAAAAACTCACAAAAGGTCCCTCGTGGGCCATCAAGACTTTTTAAGACTTTCCATATTCATTAATTGTTTAAGGCCTCTAAACACAACTGAAATATTTCCATTCTCTCTGTCAGTCTATGTCTCTCATACGCTGCACTTTCCTCAGATTCAACACTTAATGCTTGATTTGATAATTTCATACTTATTCTTATGACTTACAGATCATACAACATTAATCATAAGCTGGTTTATATATCATGGAGTTTCAAGTGAAATTTTTTTCTTCTTTTTATTTTTTCCTTTCATTTCATATCATCAGTGAGATATTATGTGTATTTAAACTTCTTTCCAATAACAATTCAGTAGTAGTTAATGCTAGTGAATCTGCAAATGCATGCATACCATTCATAACCATGTTTAAGCCTGTGTCTGTTAATGGTTATCACATTAACGGCTAGTTTGAGGAAAATAAATACATTTAAAAGGAAATGTTCAACTAAAGAAACATTAACCTGGGGACAAAAAGTGAATCACTTTGTGTGTGCACAGTAGGCTGCTAGCAAATATACATGCATTTAATAAAATACTAAGCTCTTATTCGTGTCTAACAACTTGTCAATAAACGGCTGATATATATATTTTTTTATTTATTAAAACTAACATAAAATAATGTTGTTGTTTTTTTTTTTTTTACTTTGAACAACAATGGAGCTATACTTCACATATCTTCTGGGGTTTCTTCTTAGCAGCAAATAAAACCGTGTTGGCCGACATGCCAGCTTTAATTCCCGCGATCTGCAGTTTCCCGATCTAGTTCCAGAGTTACGGCCAGGAGCACCATTCCCGAGTCCAGTCCTAGAGTTTCAGCTGGTAGTGCTGGTGGTGCAGATCCCAGTCACAGTTCCAGAGTCTCGACCAGGAGTGCCGATCCCGATTCCAGCCTCTAGATTACGGCCAAGAGTGCCGATCCCAGTCACAGGTCCAGAGTCTCAGCCAGGGTTTGGGATCCCAGTCACAGTTCCAGAGTCTTCAGAGATCCCGATTACAGTCCCTCAGCATGCCTGTTGCCTGCGCATACACCCTTACAATAACCAAATCCAAATGCTCTTTATAAAAAATGAAATGTAATATTGTAATAAACTATGGGACTGTCCACATTTTCTTCAGACAGCACAGGTCTTTAACACATGGGCCCCTGTTGTGCTTCAGCTAAAGTAGGTCACAATCTTTCTGTTCTTTGCTAGGAGTAATAGGAGGGCTCAATAACATTTAGCATTTTCTTAAAATATAATATATGTATATATATATATATATATATATATATATAAAATATATATAAATGTACAGATCGCTGTTTCTGATCGATTGTTTTGTCCTGTTTGAATCTGTTGGAAAAACCTGCCTAAATGCCGCGGGGATAGTTTGTAATGTGCGTGTTTCTAGTTTTCTTCTTTTTTGGGGTGGGAGGGGCAGTCAGCACGTTGCCTGTCCCATCGTTTGGGTTGCCTTTGTTTATACTGAATATATATATATATATATATATATATATATATATTAGGGCTGTAAAGTGATGCATTACAGTATTAAGTATATGTGCTGTTGGGTAAAACTCCTGCCAGAAGTCACAGGACACCTGCAGCACTGTTTCTTGAGGATCCTCCTCCTGGTTATTAATGCACTGCGTTACCTCATGTCAGATGTTTGTATGTGAATATGTGGACAGTCAGTGCAGCCAAACACCAGCGTAAATAAATCAAAGCTGTGTGTGATGTGGCATCAGTTGTCCTCTGCAGGGGCCCTCTGTTACAACAGCAAACGGGGCCACTCCAGCCGTTTAGCCTGAACTCAATCATGAGGTGCTCTGCTCTTAATCTCAGCGCCTGGGAAAACACTAAAGATGTCTGCCACCACTTTGCTTTGCGTCAAGAGCCAGGTAATTCTCTCTCCAGCGCTCCGGAGTAACAAATCACATCTTCAGCTGTCTGTCTTTCCATCTGTCTATCCCTCCCCCCTCGCCCAAGAGAAGATTGATGGATAGATGGAGGGAAAAATCAATGCTTTCCTGCGAGCTGTGTCATGTTTAGGGATGGCTGATGCGCAGACGGCAGCTTTTCCTGGATCCATCCGAGTGAAAGAGGCATGTGGATTCACTCCATCTATTTCCCTTCCTCTTTGACCTGATTTCTTTTTGATTTTCCTGCTTTTAGACTTTGGACAGCAGGTGGTAGATGAAAGCCAATGCTCTCTGTGCTAGTGGATCTCTTAGCTTGTTTTCTTTGGGATGGAGGTAATTTTCAGCCGCTCTGTTTCCGTGAATATGACTTTCATCCCTATTTGTCATTTTATGGTTAATTATACCCTTACACAGTGTCTGTCACACTTGATGTCATTCATCCATGCTCATTTGTTCATGTATACAGTCAGGGTCTGAAATTAACACCCGTTTTGAGCCAAATGAGGTTAAAAATGGGCAGAAAAACTAAATGTATTAGAACTACTGAACAGTTTAGGTTGAACTGCTGGAGTAAGAAATAACTATTGAAGCCAAAAAATTAATCGCAATTTATCACTTTTCGTTACATAATATATATATATATAGTTTACACAGTGTGTACTGTGTAAACGCATTGTGAATATATAAATACACATACATACAGTATATATACAGTAGATGCCAAAAGTTTGGACACAACTTCTCATTCACTTTGTGTTTTCTTTATTTTCATCACCATTTACATTAAGACATCAAAACTATGAATTAACACATTTGGAGTTATGTACTTAACAAAAAAAGGTGAAATAACTGAAAATATCCTTTATATTCCAGTTTCTTCAAAATAGCCACCTTTTCTCATTCTCTCGATGAGCTTCAAGAGGTACACAGTAGTCACCTGAAATGGTTTTCCAACAGTCTTGAAGGAGTTCCCAGAGGTTTTTAGCACTTGGTTTTTAGACCCCTTTGCCTTCACTCTGCGGTCCAGCTCACCCCAAACCATCTCGATTGGGTTCAGGTCTGGTGACTGTTGAGGCTAGGACATCTGTTATGGTACTCCATCACTCTCCTTCTTGGTCAAATAGCCCTTACACAGCCCGGAGGTGTGTCTGGGGTCATTGTCCTATTGAAAAATAAGTGATCTTCCAACTAAACGCAAACCGGATGGGATGGCTTGTCGCTGCAGGATGCTGTGGTAGCCATGCTGGTTCAGTGTGCCTTCAGTTTTGAATAAATCCCCAACAGTGTCACCAGCAAAACACCCCCACACCATCACACCTCCTCCTCCATGCTACACAGTGGGAACCAGGCATGTGGAGTCCATCCGTTCACCTTTTCTGCTTCTCACAAAGACACAGCGGGTGGAACCAAAGATCTCAAATTTGGACTCATCAGACCAAAGCCCAGATTTCCACTGGTCTAATGTCCATTCCTTGTGTTTCTTGGCCCAAACAAATCTCTTATGCTTGTTGCCTCTCCTTAGCAGTGGTTTCCTGGCAGCTATTTGAAGCCTGATTTGTGCAGTCTCGTCTTAACTGTTATTCTAGAGTTGGGTCTGCTGCTAGAACTGGCATTTATCTGGTCTCTGATCTGAGCTGCTGCTAACTTGTGATTTCTGAGGCAGGTGACTCAGATGAACTTATCTTCAGAAGCAGAGGTTACTCTTGGTCTTCCTTTCCTGGGTGAGTCCTCATGTGTGCCAGCTTCGTTCTAGCGCTTGATGGTTTTTGCGACTCCACTTGGGGACACAATTAAAGTTTTTGCAACTTTCCGGACTGACTGACATTCATTTCTTAATGTAATGATGGGCACTCATTTTTCTTTAGTGAGCTGATTGGTTCTTGCCATAATATGAATTTTAACAGTTGTCCAATAGGACTGTCGGCTGTGTAGTAACCTGACTTCTGCACAACACAACTGATGGTCCCAACCCCATGAATAAAGCAAGAAATTCCACTAATTAACCCTGATAAGTCACACCGGTAAAGTGAAAACCATTTCAGGTGACTACCTCTTGAAGCTCATCGAGAGAATGCCAAGAGTGTGCTAAGCAGTAATCAGAGCAATGGGTGGCTATTTTGAAGATGTTTTCAGTTATTTCACCTTTTTTTTTCAGCACATAACTCCACATGAGTTCATTCATAGTTTTGATGCCTTCAGTGAGAATCTACCAATGTAAATGGTGATGAAAATAAAGAAAACACATTGATTGAGAAGGTGTGTCCAAACTTTTGGCCTGTACTGTATATATACACTTTACAGGAAAGTTTCTACAATAATTAAAAAATAATTTAGTAGTACATTTAGTAGTGTTTAACCTTAGCTCTGCTCTGAATGAGCTGTCATCAGCCCTCTGTTGTTTCACCAGAACAGATGTAGACAAGAAAGACTAAAATGTAATAATGAACAGTTGTCATTTACTTCTGCCATCTGAGCTGTGGAAGATGCAGTAAATTAATTTTGTCTTCAAAGGGAATGATCTACCTAAATGCATTTATGTCCATGCAAGCCATTCATAATACAGCATCACCTATTAGGTTCTCCATGAATCTTTGCAAATCATCTTTCCTAATATCATGCTAGCCAGCAAGCAGCAAAAGTAAATAGAGGGGCGGGGTCAGCAGAGCTTATCTCATTCAATGTGCTCATTAGCATTTAAAGATACATGCACCAAAATGGGTCACTGAACAGAGCCGATTTTGCAAGGGTAAAAAAGGTGTTGTTTTACACTGATATTTTTTTTACTTAAGTATGTTATAGATTTCTTATTAATAAAAATGTCAACTTGTGGAAAATTGGCTTCTTATGACCTCTTTAAATATATACATGTGTGGATTATGTACATGATAAATATGCACAAAACACACATATATTATGTAAACAAAAACTTTTATTTTGCATGTGTTTAATTAATTGTTTGACAGCACTAGAAATTACATTTAGTTTTTGACTCTCTCATTGTCAATCCCATATTTGCACCGGTGATGTGTTTTTTGTAAGCCAACTTTTCTACAGAATTTAGAATTTTTGCAGAAATTAAGCTCTGTAGGTGTATGTCTCTTTCTCACTGCTACAAGCAGGATACAATATTATTAATGTCATTTATAGCTTGACAGCCGCAGGTTGATTTTAAAAAAGTTTGGAAAAAAGCAGTTTGAACATTCTGCTAAACATCTCCTTTTGGAAAACAGGATAATTTAACACAGACATTTACCACACATCAGATGTGCAGAGCATTAGTGTGACACTGACGGTCAGATCATGCCTCTTCCAGAAGCTCCTGGTTTATCTGTGAAGCGGGAGTAACGAGGAGACTGACAGCTCTGCCTTCCGCTTCTCCTGTCCCGTCTCACAGAGACACTTAGACTCTTCCCAAGCGGAGAGAACACACACTCGTGCACACGTTCCCCCTCGCTTGTTCCTCATCGATCTTGCCACTTCCTATTATTGTCAATCAGGCATTCTGCATCTGGGCGGAAAGGAGCCGCAGAGTCATGAGCACTGCTGCGCCTCCTTGATTCATAGTAAACAGAGTGCTGCTGGAACATGGCCTTTGTGAACAGAACCAGCGAGAAATGGTATAAAACTTATTCCTGGATATTTTTGATGTATTGATCAGATATAGATGAGTTGTGAATACATTCTCAGTCATGCTTGTGCATATGAATTCATGAAACATCTTCAGGAAACTCATAACTTGCCAAGAAAAAAAAAAAATCTTAAAAATAGTGGACGTGTTAATCCTAAATTTAGGATTCTACATTTTTTGCTCTAGGAATATTTTGCAAAGCATTCAGCACTAAATCTCCATCCTGGTCACATGTTATTGTAGCACAGTTTCTGCTGTATACAAAAACAATTATGTGTTGGTCAGTAGTATGTTATAAGTAGCTGAAATCAGGACCAAGCCACAAACTATTCTAAAATAGCTAAAAAGCCTGCTTTCTGCCTCAGAATGTAAATATTTTAGAAATATTGTTGATAATTTGCTTTCAAAAAGGTATCACCTTTGGTTTTGCCAGTTATTCAGACTCCATATTTTCTTTTGATTATATTCTTGTTTTCATTATCCAGTTGGGCAGTAAGTAGCAGCCATGCTTATTATACTCTGTTTATTAAAGGCTATATATATATATATATATATATATATATATATATTTCATAATATATTTTTTACATAATTTATTGTGTAATTAGTCTGCATTTTAAAGTCTTTATTTAACATTTCAATTAACATTTTTTTTAACCTTTATTTGGATATGGCAACATAATATTGCACTCTACAATACTTCCATGAATAAATCTATAAAAGAGCCAGTCAACTAATTACTGTGTGCAAAGTTAAGCATGATGACATCATCCATAGCAACTAGCTTCTGTAAAAGTTTGTTTTAGCAGTTTTGTGCAGGTTTTAAAAGAAAACTCAAACTTTTACTGCTATTTAGGAGAACTCTTTGTGGTAAAAGTTTGTATGAATTTGAATAAATGTAAATTGTACAAAACATACAATTTTTAGAAGAAAAAAGTAAGTATAAAGGTCCACCCCTAAATGATGGAGGGTAAACAGAAGATACGAAAACGTTCAGATGAGATCTGATGAATTAGAAAATATACTGATGAATTAAATATAATATATAAAATGGCCACAAATTACCATGCGATTGAGTTTCCGTTACAGTTTTTACTAGTATTAGTATCTGTTCAACTATATTGGCCTAATCATCTCCAACGGTACACTATCGTTGGTAACATTTTTCAGTGTGAGTCTCTCTCTTCTGCTCACCAAGGCTTCAATTAAAACAGTAAAAACAATAATATTATAATATATTATTACAAATTAAAATAATTATATTGTGATATAGCTTAAAATTTTACAGCACTACTCTTCAGTGTCACGTGAAATTTTTTATATTAGTGTCACTTCTTAAAACATTAAAAAACAGCATTTATTAAAAATAGAAATAATTTTGATACATTATAAATGTCTTTTATAATCACCGTCAATTAACTTAATAATAATAAACAACCCCTACATTTATGAATCGTACTGGCACAAGGAAAAAAAATATATTTAATGTTTAATGTATGTTCAACTCCAAAAGATTTAACATAACTGGCACAAAGCATCTTTTGAAGAGGAATGATGCTACATAGCATGTAATTTCCAGTGCACACTGAAACTAATCGATACTATGAGGATTTACTTGTTTAGTCAATAATAAATTCCAAATATAGCCAACACTGGGCTAATGCATGATAGTGTTATTTGTGCACTGATCCAGCTATAACACAATCTAAATGTAACATTGCACAGTGTCAGTGTAAGTGAGCAGAATTTACTCATATCTGTTGAAGCGCTAGCTAGAATACTAAACAGTCTGGAACAAGGTTTTCAATAACAGTGATCACTTATTGTATATAATCTATACAGGGTGCTATACTGAAGGAGTGAGTTATTTAGATGCAGATGATTTGTTAATCAACATGGCATTTCAGCAGCGTGTCCCCTTGACTCGCTAGTATGCATGAGCTCTGCGCTCTCGGTGGTGGTGGGCAGCAGCCATAAGCACACTATAGATTGATGGACGTGGCACACTCCCTCTGCGCTGTAAAAGATTATCTGCTCGCCCGCTGGAAACAAAGCCGTGATGGAAATTCGTCGCGCATCATCAGCGACAAAATATCTACACACCGAGACGGGAGTGTGTCATTTTTCATGGGCTATATATTAAATAAAAAGAGCATTAAGGTAAGAGAGCAGAGAGGCAGCGGCGCCCGGCACCTGAGTAATAGCACTAGTTAGTGTTTTTTAAAATAGGGCTACTTGAATGGGGGAGATTATTGGGGTTTTATTGGCTGTCAGGAAACGCAGCTATTGGCGTACTTCACGCGCTGGAGCTCATACTGTTCTGATTAGAGTGCCAGAAAGAATGAGAAGAAATGGGACGGACGCTTGGAGAAGATACAGTACAACAGAAAGGACTAGGAGCGAAAGACACTATTCAAAAGACAGTTTTTTGTCTTTAAGACAACAAGGTTGATTAGCTGTATTTCCCTATTAGTGACAGGTCAGTGTTTGACATGACACTTGGCAGATGATTGCTGAAGTGATAAAAGGTAAATAAAACAATAACACACATCTTACTAAATGCTATTTTTTGTGATATCAACCTTACATTTGGAAGACAGCTTGTTTAGTTTTTGTTTTTAAAAATAGTATTTTTGTGCAGGTATAGAACCTTTCATTTCTATACCTGTTTTTTTTTAAAAGGAGAATATTTGTACAATAAATTAACACATTTTTCATAAATGTATTTATTTTAAAACCTTTTTTTTTTTATCCTGTCTATGATTTATTTGTTTGTTTACATAGTAAATGCCAACTATTTCCATAATCAGACACTTAAGGTCAGGAATTGGATACTTGCTGTAAAATTAGCATTCCTGTTTGTTTGTTTTTTGGCGAAAAGGGGCAGTTAAAAAAATGTATTTGTCTTTGAATCATTTATTCAAAATTTTGTTTAGTTGTCTCATATTTTTTCTTCTGAATTGTAAGAGAACGACAACTTTCAAAATAAGTAAATAAATAATCCAGATAAATACATCAAGATCCACCAGCAGTTTTTAATTTAACAAAAATAAGTTGCCCCTTTTGAAATCAAGCCATTCTCAAATGCACGTCGGTGTGGCGTCACACAGACAGAGGCCATTCCTACAATAGTTGATTGACAGCAGCGTGTCACACAAACTGAACTGGTGTCTTACCTCAGACCCGCCCTGAGTGAGCCGTCATCAGATACGCAGAGACAAGCAAGACTCCTAAGAGATTGAGCTGTTTTGTTGTTGAATGTATTAATGAACATAGCAGCAGTCATTTACTCTCGACATCTGAGTGACTGAAGACACAGAGGAGTAACGTTACGTTTGGTTCTGAAGGAAATGCAGCCTTGATCAACTGAAATGTGTTTATGTTCGCGAGAATCATTCATGATCCAGCCTCACCTACAGAAGCAGTGAGTACAATGTCTTTTAATGAATCTTTGCAAATCACCTTTCCTAATAATGTGCTAATTAGCAAGTTTCACTATGAATACGACTAAAAAAAGATCCTCTGAGAGTGCCTCGGAAAAGAGGGGCGGGGTCAGCGGAGCTCGTGAAGATTTAAAGGAAGTACACAGAACAGAGTGATTTCTAAAGAGCTGTTTATGATGGGAAAATCTTTGAGAAATTTTAAAACAAACTATATTACAAACTTTCCATTAAGACCCTAAAGAATCATATAAGCTTGTAGAAAATTGGCTTTGTATGACTTTCTAACGTTAATCAAGTTCAGTTTTTATCTAGCCTAATGATTTTTTTGTGGGATTCAGCAGCAATTAAAAGCAATAAACAGATCTGATATCTAAATGTTTGACTTTTTAACCACATCTAATTTGAAATTGGGAATCGATAAGCATGATAATAATAATTATATAATAATTTACATATATCTTTACATACAGTATATACCTCAAGAGACATGTTTCAATGTTGGGTAATAGCTGTGTGTGTGCACGTGTTTGAAAATGGCGCTAAAGCTGAGAAGCCTCACAAGTGTGATCAAGTGAAAAACCAGGATTAGGCCCCGGTGAGATGTCACAAGTTCAGTCCACTCTCTAATTGATTGGTGTGAGATGCACATGAAGAAGACGTTAAAGTGAAATGAAGTCATAACGGTGAATAGAGACATTTATTAGGTCAGACACGGAACCCACCAAAATGTTGAGATTGTTTATTGATTTTTGTGTTTTGGCTGACTGCTCCTGTGTAATCGCTTGTGCTGTTGCGGCGACCCGGACCCTGAAGCCCCCGACCGCAGATGAGCACTCACATGCTACCGCGAGCCGCCAGGAATCTGCCAATCAGCCACGTTACAGAAAGATCCCTGCTAAATATGAGTTATGGTCTACAGACAGCATTTGTAGCACAGAAAATCATTTTGTTTTACAATGTTGAACTGATATTGTGCTTTGCAGTGAGTCATACAAGCAGTATATATGAAGGTAGTTTTAACTTATAGTTCGCTCAATTTTACAGATTTACAGTTACGTCAAGTCTGGATAAAAAAATGTACTAGGCTTAAAACAATATACATCTGCAGACAAGATTGGTGAGTCTTACACTAATTCAACCAAGAATATTCCTTTAAACTCTCTTTCGGCAGCAGAGATATTTGACACAAAAGCTATTAAAGCCTTTCAGATTTTTTGTTTTGTTTTTGTGCAAAAAGCTTGAAAAAAAATATTATTTTAAGAATTAAAAGTTCTTAATTGTGTCTAATGATGATAGATCTCAGTTGTGGAGAACAGGTTCAGGAATGGCACAGATCATGATTGACATCTGCCAGCGTGGCCTAACTTATCTATACTAGCTAACTAACCTAATTAAGATAACTAGACACCCTGAATTTAAAAAGCATTTTTATTTGCATGCAAGTATGATTCTGGCCTAAAAGAGAGAGACAAGACATTCAAGATTTGAAGAGCAAACAGGTAACAGGAGAAATATAAGGGGTTAGCAGGAGAAGCGGAAGCAGAGGAAGAGAGGCACTGGAGCGCTCCGGGAAAGAGGGAGGTCATGTAATAAGCGCGTGGTTATTGATTGTATTGTCAGCGAGGCCGCGCAGGGTCCCTTGTGCCGTGGACTTCAGTCCATCTGTGGACAATACCGTCAGTCACAGCTCACTGCCCCGTCTAATAAACCGCCAGCAGATTCATATCAACCTTCAGCCAGCGGCCGCTCTTTATATGTGTGTAGAACTACACCAACAACTGTGGGATGAGGTGCAATCAGAGGTTAGACATTTCATTTCTAAAACAGCATTTTCCTTCAGCCTTAAAACCTCCAGGCACGGTCAAACTGGACATGAGGCGCTCTGTCCAGAACACACTGAAGTATGCAACAGTTAAAATGCCATTTATACCAACTAACGACTTTATGACATTAAAGGAGTGGTTTAATACCAGTGTTGGGAGTAACACGTTACAAAAGTAATATATTACAGTAGTAAATTACTTTTTGCTGTAACTCAGTAGTGTAAGGCATTACTAATCAAGTTTCAGTAATATTTTACTCTGAACATTTTCAGTAATGCCTGCGTTACAACACACTTTTAGCCAACATTTTAATTGTTCAAAAAACAGCAAGGCACCACATTAATGTATAAAAAAAAAATGCTGCTATTCAGCTCTATTTTCTGTTCGTGGTAAGTTATTATCCATGTGTTTGTAAATTAATACTAAAGGACAGCTTCTAATATATACAGTATGTGTAGAGCGATTTATTTCATTGATCTCGCTCTCGCTGGGGTAGCCTTGTATGTGTGACGTGGTCAAGTGAAGGCGTATTTAGGGCAGGTTTTACAGAAATGTCGCGAGGCTACTGGCCCAACAGTGGAAATGATTTCGGCCTCTGTATCCCAGACCAGAGGCTAATAGCTCCGCCCGGCTCGCACTGGACAGTGGTTCTTCCACCAAAACAGCTCATACTGTTTCAGCTACACTGTAAAAAGAAATCCATAAAATGTATGGTAAAAAACTGGCAGCTGTGGTTGCCAGTATAAAACCGTGAAAAATACGGTATCATTTTTTTTGTTTCGTCAATAGTTTTACGGTTTTATTTGAAATTTACAGTTAAATACCATAATTTCTAATAAGAAACCGTAATAACTGATATAATGTTAATATACCAACCTATTAAAGTAGTGAAATCTATTTTGTACCTTAGACAAACACTGATAACTACCAAGGGTGATGAGAGGGTGATGAGAAAGTCACATAATGAACCAAAGCTCATCACAGGTAGCTTTTAAATATTAACACATACAGTATAGAAGGTGCTCAGTGTCATTCACACAAGCACTAAACACCATCATGGTAAGAATTATTAAACTAAAATGGGCAATAAATATTCATTTAACAACATTACATGTAACATGCAACCCTAAGCATAACTGATACAAAAAAAACTAAGAAGAAACATAATTATTTTAAAGAAAAAATATCAAATTCAAACAAAATTGAAAATGCAATGCAGGGAATTCTCGGAATTTACGGTGTTTCCCTGTACATTTTACAGGAATTTAACATTAACCATTTAACAAGTTTTTACCGTAGCATTCCCGGTTTTTAACCATTAAATTCACGGCCATTTTGTACAGTGTATTAAAATAGTTCCGATTTTTTATATATTTTTTATATTTATTTATATTTTTTAGTTTTTTTTTTTTTAATTTTAGTTAATTTAGAAAAACTATTGGAGCCTTTTTGTTCATTAAATAAAGTTTGTAAAAGTAAAAAAAATCAAATCATCACAACTTGCCTAAAATAAAATAAAACATTTCATGCATATAACACTGTTTAAATGTTAAACCTGCGCCGTAATAACATGTGTGAAGGTATGATGGTATATTCACTTTGTGAGGAGAAACTAAAGCAGGCTCTTGGAGTAATACCTCATTCAGAACTGTTAAGAGTCTACTTTTATTTGTGACCACGCAAAAAAAAAAAAAAAAAAAGAAAATCAAAAAAACCAAAA
>JAUYWG010000053.1:18523480-18534120 GCA_034779775.1 Enteromius afrohamiltoni
TACAAATGAGACACATGGGCAAGGAGACACAATGAAAACAAAACACAAAGACACATGGAACGGCGGACGGCGTGACACATATGTTACAAAAACGGTTTTCTTCATTCTTGGAAACATTACCAAGCTATGGTACATGTTAGCTGTTTTAGCTACCTCAAGATTAGACTACTTCAATGCACTTCTAGGTGTTTGTCCTGCATCTTTAATAAACAAGCTACCAGTAGTGCAAAATAGAGTCTTTATGATGGGTCAAGAAAATACAGATCATATTACTTCAATGTTACAATCCCTATACTGATCTGAAGTTCCATATTGGTTACAAAATATTGCTACTTAGTTATAAAGCCCTAAATGTTTTAGCTTCTGTGTACTTAACCTTCTGTGTACTTTGTAGTACCTTACAAAGTACAAGTAAAGGAAAGCATTTCTCCATTTGGCTCCTTTGGCTGCAAGTTGTAAGGACATTTAAAAAGCAAATGGTTATTTCTTTTTAAAACACACACACACACACACACATATATATATATATATATATATATATATATATATTATATATATATGTATTATTTATTCTTTATTTATATATAATTTATTTATTTTAATCGAGTTATTGCAAAGTGAAGTTATTGATAGTGTTATATATAGCTCCAGCTGACTCCTGCTTGCACACTTAGTTTGCTGGCTCAGGTTTGTGTCGGGTGACTACAGTCGTCCCACATCAACAGCAGCGGTGCAAAGGCCAATGTATTTCTGCTCATGAAGCGCAGAGGTCATGAGATGTAGTAGCCATTTTGCTTTGCTGCCAATATCGAGTTGATTTTTGAAGAGCTTGAATACGTCATGCAACATAATGTTCTGGACGGCAGCGAATTCCCCTCTGCCCCCAAAATAGTCCATGTGCATCATCTCAACCAGCCCAGCGGATCAATAGTTCCATTCCCATTTCAGCCCATCCGCCCACATCCCAAAATAGGACAGCTTGCAAAACCCGTTCGCTGTGTCAGCTAATTGCAAACCTATTGCTTTAAAAAGACATCTGTGCCACTGCGACGGCCCTGCCAGTCTCTTACCTAGAGGTCACCAGGTGCAGCACTGATCAAAATATATGTATCCAAGTTTACAGTATACTGAGGTACATCAGTGAGCATCTCGGACATCTTTCAAATGCTGAATAAGAATCATCTCCTCTTGCATTATTTTCAGGTGTTATAGTTGGTGAGAGTGACCCATTCACATTTGCATTCATCTCTGAGAGCTTTTAAAAAAAGTCACTATCATGCCAAAGAAACCTTTCAGTGATCAGTTCTTAAGAGCCCTTTACTAGAAATAACTTCTTTGTTCAAATGGATGTTAAATGTTCTTAATGAAATCATCCATGCAAATAACAAACTTTTGGTAACACTTTATTTTAGGTTCTCTTAACTAGTTGATTATTAGCATGCATTGTACTAGAATAATAGGCTTTTATTAGTAGTATTTATTGCATAAACTTAACAACTACTTTACAAACTATTAATAAGCAGCAAAAAATCTTCCTGAACCTATACTTTTAAGAGCAAAGAACAAGTTTAAGTTTCTAAAGACCTTTGAAGTGAACAGTTTTCAAAAGATCCAGTGTTTCTTAATGTGCCTTTATTTTGATTAGTGTGGGCCCTGCTGGTGTAGTTACAGCATTAGCAGGGGTTAATGGGACCATGTTAACCAGCTGAACCTCGTTAGGGATTTTCTTAAGACTATGTTTATTTGACGGAAATGTTGTTTCACAGGGTTTCCACACCTTTTAATGAGTGACTCTTTCAGTTGCTTGTGGTTTCTGGATGAGGATTTTTTTTTAGGTACAGAGATTGCACCCACAAAGAGCAATTTCTAACTGATGCAATAATTTAAGGCAGAGCATAAATTATTTTCCATTGTTTTCATTACAGAATGGGGTTGAAATTGGATCATGTTTTCTGGGATTCCAGGTGGAGCAAGAGATGCTCATCCAAGAACGCATCCTCCTCGCGGGTCCTGAAGCATTCAGAGATACACACCATCATGCTGTCACTTACACACACACACACTCAGATACAGATGGACAGACGCGCCACAGAAGGCAACATATGATTCCTCGAGGCTATGAAACGCCGACCGTCACGTCAGACGATGCCCTGAAGGCCTGACAGACAACACTAGTACAAGGTGAGTCGATGGCTGTCTCACCTACACCTCAACTGCTCTCACTGCTTTCTTACTGTACAAAGTTTAGCTTCATGTTTTAACTGTGTCCTTTACTGCATAGACATATTTACAAAATAAAAAAACTAATAAAAATTATATAATTGTAATTAAATTTTTAAATAAAAATGGAAAATGGAAAAATAATGATTTTGTATCATTAATAGTAATATAATAGCATCTCAGTTATACACTAATGTCAATTTCTCAAAATGAGAAATATAATATATAATGTATAATCCAACAGTCTCACAACCAATTTTTACGTATTCGTAGGAGGTGGCAAAACTGTGCTAATTCTTACAAATTTGTATGATTTTGTATGATCTGTAGGTTTAGGGGCGGGGTTAGGTGTAGGTAATTTGTACAAATTCATATTAATTTGCAACTCATAAAATACGTACAATTTAGCAAAAATTGTATGAATTTGTACGAGCTAGGTCATACGAATTTGCCATAAGACTGTGTTGTATAATTACCTCCCATCATTCACCTCAGTTTTTGCGTTTTGTCTGCATGAGTCGAAAATAATTATGTAGGAACAAAATAGTCTGTGGCTGCCCCACTGTCACATTCGGTGTGTGGCGAATCAAAGAAACAGATCCAAATCTCTGAAATTCAATCCTTGAAATGATCCAAGAGGCAAAGACACAGACAAGCAGGGAATCCACAGCAACAGACGTCAAACGCATTAATGACCCGACAACCAGAACTAAACTGAGCATAACTTATATAGAACAGACAATCACTCTAATTAACAAGACACATCTGAACATAATCAACACTACACAGAAACTAGGTCACAGAGAGCACATGGGGAAATGACAACAAACATAGTGCAGGGACGTTACAGTTCGCCCTCCTCCCGGAAGCCGCATCCTCGCGGCTTTAACAAAACACAGGGTACCAGAGTCAAAGTCAGGAGGAGGTTCAGGAGGTGGACGGACAGCCGCGAGGAGGACAGGGTCCAGGGCGGTGACGACAGAGGGAGGAGCCAGGGAGGAAACAGGAGGGATCTGGAGCAGGAGAAGTCCCGGAGGACCCAGAACCCAGCCAAAATGTGGAGCTTTGTATGAGCCCGAAGCAGGGACAGAGAGCCGAAGATCGTGGGTGACAACAAGGATCCAAAGGGCCAAGGCGAAACAGATGGCGCCGGCGACTGACATGGAGATGGTGATCCGGAAGGCCGCAGTGGAGCCAGTTGGACAGCGGACTGAGGCAGAGCTAGAGGGAGGGAGGAGCCTGATGGAGCTGGCAGGACAGAGGGACGAGGCACAGCCGTAGGAGTGGAGTCCATAGGCGACGGGTGGACGACGAGCAACCAATGCAGAGCTGAATGGACGATGGAGCCTGGCGGAGCTGGAGGACTGACGGGCCACGGTGGAGAGGAGGGAGCTAGGTGGCACAGTGAAGCTGACGAGTCGGAGGGACGAGGTGGAGTCCGAGACTCTGAGGCTCGAGGTGGAGCGGAGGGATCATCCAGCCATGATGCCGATGGCAGCTGGCATACCCGTGGTGAGACCAGCACACAAATGGTGGGTTGAGGGTGAGCTACGGGCCTGTCCGATGACAGTGGTGGCATGGACATAGATGGGTGGGCAGGCGGGGCACAGCAACAGACGTCAAACAACATTAATAACCCGACAACCAGAACTACACTGAACATAACTTATATAGAACAGACAATCACTTTAATTAACAAGACACATCTGAACATAATCAACACTACACAGAAACTAGGTCACAGAGAGCACATGGGGAAATGACAACAAACACAGTGCAGGGACGTTACACCAACGAGCAGCAATTTTCCATTATTTTATTGTTGATACTTATTCACAATATTCACAAAAGTGAATATATTTTGTTTTCTTAAACAAGTTTTCATGGAATGGAAACAGTGCTTTATTTGCAGTTTATTTTATTTATTTTTTTATGTGATATTCCAATTTTTGATCATAAGTTTAATTTGCAACATTGGATTTTTCTTTTGATTTTGGTGTAAAATAGCACACTTTTGTCATATTAACCCAATTGGATCCCCTTTTCATGGAAAACAAGAACGCCCCAAATATAAAGTATTTCCAGAGGTGGAAATATTTTCAACAGAATGACATCAACAACGAAAATGCTTATAGTCTGATGTTGCAATATATTTTAATGTGCATTCACATGTTTATCAATGTTTAAATGTTTAATAAACTGAATGAGCCTATAAACATTCTCTGATGTCTTATTTGCACTCGATCAGCCAATGGTTCTTCGGTTCAGCTGATGGAGGGCACATAAACATTCAGAGGTAAAAGCAGATGCATTGCATGTGTTTGAAAGTGATGGCCCGCGGCGCGCCTCAGGCTCAGCCGCTGCCAGCTCTCCACGTGTGGCTGCTCACAGCAGACATTAAGTGGTTAATGCTCAACTAGTTAGTGATATCACATGTGGGGTTATTGACCACATCCTCCACCTCACAGCGGATGGTTGAGCTTTTAGATGTGTATCTGCACCATTCACAGGCCTTCTCCATCTTAAACAAACATTGAGTAATCAGTCACGGGAATACTCAAGCAATATGAATCAATTTGGAAAGAAGACTTTCCACATTAGTGATGCTGTAAAGCACAAATCACAGCGAAGGCATGCTGATGAAATGAGCTGATTGGAAAAGGTTTGGCCATTGCTAGAGATTTCGAGTTCCTCTGAGCTCCTGCAGTGCTGTGTTGTGGTGAGACCCAGACTCAATGCTGAAAACGAGAGACGAGAGCAGTCGACAGTGACCGTGCAACAGCAAGCAGCGCTGCAGTATTACAGAGCACAGAATCTGCATGAAAAATGACATTCAGATTGAGGATCTTTATTTCATTCTCTCAAATTCCCTCCAGTTCTGCCTTATTTTACTTATTTTTTGGTGTAAGTACATAAAAAGTTCAACAAATCACTGACATTATTTTGTTGGTTTTAGTGAAAATGGCCAAGAGGCTCTCCTCTGTAACCAAAGAGGATATAATCAGAATCTGATCAGTCAAATTCAAATATTGCTTTTTTTGCTGGATTTGAAGTGTCTGCGCAATTATGCAAAGCACTGTGAGACCAATACAGTGCAAAATATAAAGTGCAAAGAAGACTAGCAAGCATTTTGACTGGAGAATGAACACCACAATTTGCAAGCGATTCGAAATAATTTCCAAAGTCGTAACACGGTCCCAAACACACTACACATTCAGTGAAGGTGTTACTCACTGAAAACAATTCAAAACTGGGTTAAATGCAACCCAGTGCTGGGTGAAGTATGGTCAAAGCCAGACCCAGAACAACCCAATTGCTGGGTTTGTCCATATTTCACCCAGCAGTTGTATTTAATGCTGCGTTCCAAGCAACAGCTTCTCTTGCTTCTCATTTTCCCCAGTTTCCCTCAAATTAGCAAGGAAAGCACCTTTGGCGATAAAAATGACTGTAAATGAGCATAGGTCCTGTATGGTCCACCATGTTGGTTTGTTTACATGTAGCTACCACAAGTCCTTGCGCTCATGCTGTTTGACATGACTTGCCTGAAATGCTACAAAATCGTGAGTCTGATTTGAAGTCATTATTTACGGCCCTGTCTGAAACCCAGCATAACCCAGCATTTAAACAGTTAACTTTTTTTTTTTTTTTGTGAATGTGCAAGACTTCTGATTTATTAGTTGATGCATGCAGATACAGTACTCTTGGGTTTTTCTGATACTTTGATGCATCGGAAGCATATCTGCACCATCCTCCCCCTTGTTGAAATGACAATGACATGCTTTTTAATCAGGCAGGGTGTAAAATGTCCATGTGAATTGCAGTCATCAAAGCCAACCGCACACGCTGAGCAGTCCATTAGCAAGGCAGGAAGAAGATTGTCTCTAAAATGAAGTTATTAGTTACGCAAACCCCACGACCGATCACTTGTTTGGATGAATCGCTCAGATCTAGCCGCTGTTTTACCCCCAGTAAAGCGGACGCTCGTGACGCGCCGCGCTGATCAGCGTCTGACGTCGCTCTGAATGGCCCTGGTCCAGGCAGAAATTACAGCCGAGGAGAGGGGCTAATAACTGTTATTAACCCCGCACGGACGTGGCCGCGGCGTGATAACGAGGGCCCGCTGTCAGACTTCTGAGGTGCGACGCGTAGCCTCTCGCCCCCTAGGAGAAGCTAACTTATTAAAATAATGAATTAGCCCACCAGATTACTGGAGCCTGCGGCAAAGGCAATTATCCCTCTCCAAATCCCCGACCGGGGCTTCCCGACACTGCCATAAAACAAGCACTCGCAAAGCACGGCAACAGAAAGGCCCATTCAAATGAAAAGGCTGTTAATTAGGATCTCTCCCACTGCGGGCGGCCCTTTACTGCCGAACACGTGCCCACGATGAAGGAGAGAAGCCGTCTGAAACTGCGGGAGAGCGGCGTGCAGCAACGACGCAGGGATATCAAATGATATGAAACTCTGGAGGTGACTGAGCAGAAGTGACAGGCTTTGTGTGGCTTCAGAAGACCTGATCAGATATCTCACATCCCTCAATGCCATTTACTCTTAATGAGTGTGTGTGTGTGTGTGTATATGTACTTGTTTATGTTACAATGGTCAAATGTTCACACAATGAAAGTCAAACCTATGGAAAGTACCCATGATTTACAGAAACAAACGTGTGTATGTGTGGCCCAGGAAGAGATATTAATCCCATAATGCCAAATCTCATCCTGAAATCATGAGAGATATTCAGTGAAATTTAAAAAGTGACTAAGACAGCAGTATCCTGTGTAGTAAAAGAATAGTATAGTAATAATCAATATATTAAAGAGAAACTAACCATGTAATTGTATTTCAACATAAAAATAATAATACCTTTTAAACTGAAGAGAAAAGCCTTTGCAGCTTGTTGATGTCATTGGTTGAGTGTTAGGGCTGTGTCATGCTGGATAAAATGGATATTGTAGTATTTAGTTTTTCTGCTTTATATATTGTGATATGTAATAATAGAAGATGTTTCACCAAATTAGTTGAATAATTTGGAAACAATAATTCTGTGATGTTGCTTCAACCAGTCCTCCATCTAACACAGCCGTTTAGGTTGTTTGTACAATAGTGGTGAAATACAACCCATCATGGTGTATACTACCGTACTACTATTTTATCGGCCATGTGATTCAGGGTTGGTGTAGCTTTGTAGAGAGATGATGCGATCATGGTTTTGAGCCCAGCATGTGCTCATAAAACCCTATTAAACATGATTTTGCAAAAAAAAAAATTAACAGTTAAGTTTAGGGTTGTTTTAGTGTGGTAATTTGTACGAATCAAACCTAGTAAAATATGTTAATTATTTTTTAACATATTATTTTTATTTTAATCACCGTGAGATCGCTGTAAAAACTTTACACACTGCATTTAAACAAAACACGCATTTTGATTGGTAATCACATTTACATGCCATTTCATGATGACAGACACAATACGACGCTGTCATTATTTTTACACCTGCTGGAGGGCGCTTAAAACATAGTATAGGTCATAATAAGGTACTTGCACAAACGACCTATAGAGCCGTTTTTTTTGTTGGATAAATACATTTATTTATTTATTTTTTCAGCCCTTAAAAATGACTTGCACTAAAAATTTATTTAGATAATAAATGTATATATATATCTATATATATATCTATATATATATTTGGGGTGGACATAGATTCATTTTTTTACATTTAGATTAATCTAGATTAAAATGGCTCATTTGAATTCTGCCAAAAAAAATAAAAAATCACAAATAAAGAGCCAGATCAGATCAGATCAATATCAGTACCAGGTAAGATTACTCACGTTCAGTTCTGCACTCATTACATATATTTTAATTATCAAATTAAAATCATTAAATTATCAATAAAAATCATAATAGTTGAGCTAAAGTAACCACACATTAACATGGTTTTGCTAAAAAAATGTTTAGTTTAGTAATATAGTAATATTTAATGAAATATTTAGCCATATATTTTTTAGCCACAAGTGATACCTTTTTAAGAGAGACATCCAGGTTATGTACCTGTTTACCTCTAAAAGGCACATATTATTACATGTAAAGTACATTAACCCTCTGGGCCCTGAGGGTGTTTTGGGCACCTGGAGAAGTTCTGACATGGCCTGACATTTGTGTTTTTTGCAATTGGTTATAAACATATAAGTAGCTAAAGTCGTCTAATAACACTGTAAAGAGCACCAACTTGACTACAATAATATGTTAGTTACATTTATGGACATGATTGTGTATTTGAGAAAGCAGCGTTTATGCGTGGTCAGTGAAAAACTAAAATTTTAAAGTCACTGAAATAAGGCCATGAAACACATACAGAACATTTGTTCACAAGACTTTTGAGAACTGGGATGGTGGACTAGTGTTTTTGCTTCAAAATGATGTGAAAATGATCTTGTTTACTTGCTCACAGAAAACTATATAGTAAATACGACATAACATGTAAATATACAATTTTTTAATTCACTTTTTGTTATCGTTACTAATGCAGTGATTCACACCTGAGAAAACAAAGGCCTGCATAATGAGCCACAGACAGGTGACTGAGAGAGGAGAGTTGCAAGAAAGAATTTGAGGACAAAATAAGTTTATATATTTTCAGTATTTAGGTTATTTGAGAATGTATTTCACATGCACAAAAAAACTGAGCTGTGGAATTCACACATGAAACTTGGCACGGTGTATTCAGAGGTGTATCAGTCAGGTATTATAGTTCGGGAAAAAAACAAGCCGATAAATTTGTTCAAGTTTATGCCACAATACAATATGTAAATATTTTCAAAATATTCAAAATTTTCAGCATTTTCAAAATATTTACTGCATGTGTATGAAAAATAAATACATATATAATGCAAAAAACTTTTTTTTAATTTTGGATCTGATTATTCATGAATAATCATTTGACAGCACTAGTTACAATACAATACTGTGTTTTAAAAGATGCTACTATTAACTTATAATGTCTTTCGCAAATGATTCAGTTAATGGTTTTATGTTGTCTGTATGGAGAGACACATCTGGACAGAAGGTGCTTGTTGCAGGTTACTGTAGCTCAGTTTGTGATTCTGGTATTTTGATGTATTTGAAGCATGGTGAGGTAATTACAATGAAGATATCAATCATGTAACAAAGTCAACAACACAGAGCATCACTGATCTCTGAACTATTATAGCCATGCCACAATGACGCTAATAACGTTACTTCAACATTAGCACAAAAGTGTTGAAGCACTCGGTCCAGCTCTGAGCATTTCGAGCTGCCCATGAAGCACAATCAAACAGCCCTCTGACCCCCTGCCATTCATCACTTCTACACATTAGCCAGACATGGGAGGGAATATTAAGCAGTTTCTTTACCTCGAAGTTCCATGGTGAAGGATCAGCATGGGAACATCCATTTTAATCAGCAGGGAGATTGACTTCTGTGTGTTTAACAGTCTCTGAACTCACAGCGCTATCCTAACACATTTTAAACCACACCAGCTAGAAGGATTATTTGCAGCACACAGACATTTCAATTAATAACAATGAACATTTATTTTCAACGGCTCCAACTTGCTTGCATTAATCTGAGCTACAGCAAAGAAAACCACAGATGATTTTTTTCATACAGTATATGATTAAAGTTAATAAACGACATTGTTTGGTGAGGAAATGATGCAAATCAGTTAAATGAGGTAAATTCTCCGAGTAGACATGCATGAGCTGCTGTCGCATCAATCTCAATCGCCATCATAGACACGCAAATTGAAAACTAAAGAAAGTCATTTTGTGCTCAATGGAAGTGTTCCTGACTAAATTTTGTTTGCCATTAAGAAGTAAATTAAGTGCTGGACCGCTGCATGGAGACTTGTATGAAGTCTGTATGAATCTACATTGTTAATCCTTTTGATCTTTTATTTAAAAAAAAACACAAAAATTTAACCTTTCATTGGATGAAAAGAATTCAATATGGGGGAAAATATCATTACAAAACAATGGTTTTTCTCAAATACATATTGGCCACAGTTAACAGCACCATTTTGTTTAATACTTAACAGCACAACAGCTCTTCTACATTTTCTCCTATAATGCCTGATGAGGTTGAAGAACACCTGACCAGAGATCAGAGACCAGTCCTTCCTCCAGCATCACTCCAGACCCTTTAGATTCCCAGCTCCATGTTGGTGCTTCTTCTCTTCAGTTCACCTCACTCCTCTTCTACAGGGTTTAGGTCAGAGGAATACCTGCTCAGTGACCCATTTCTGTGTAGTTTCTGAGGTTTATATTTGGATTATTGTACAGTTTGGTCTATTTTTGGTCTATTCTTATCTGTTGGTATTTGATAGAATCCATGATGCCATGTGTCTAAACAAGATGTCCAGGACCTCCAGCAGAAATATA
>JAUYWG010000053.1:18534220-18548317 GCA_034779775.1 Enteromius afrohamiltoni
TTTGAGAAAACAACATTTATTTCATCATGATACCCCCCCCCCCCCCCC
This sequence comes from Enteromius afrohamiltoni, assembly GCA_034779775.1. Taxonomy (NCBI): domain Eukaryota; kingdom Metazoa; phylum Chordata; class Actinopteri; order Cypriniformes; family Cyprinidae; genus Enteromius; species Enteromius afrohamiltoni. The sequence goes on from JAUYWG010000053.1 coordinate 18,534,269, forward strand.
ACCCCCCCACCCCATTTTAAATTCTTATTATCCAAAGAATTGTTAGATTTTTGTAAATTTGAAAAAACAAAAGATGAAAAGGGTTAACAATGCAGATTAATTTTCACAGCCTTCTCTGATCATATTTACCAAGGATGCCGATATTCTTGGTCATGACTGTGTAAATATAAGTTAATATTCCTTTCAGGTAATGTTTTTTTTTTTTTTTTTTAATCAAATTGATATCAATACACTAAATGGAGCCATTTTTGGTTATTGACTTACGTTTTAGTCTGTTCTTCACACAAAGCATCAAATTATGTATAGCTCTGCATTCTGGCATCTTTTTTTATTATTTTTATTTTTTACTGGTAAATACTTGTTGCTTTTCTTAAACTTGGCAGTAAAAATCACCACTACATTGCATGAAGAATTACAGCTTGGAGCATCTCCTTCTGTGTTTTATCAAGGAAGGAAACATGAATGACAATGAATCAATGAACTGTAGTTGAACTATTCTATAAGTGGAGCATAATGAAATGAAGTCAAGCACAGATGCAGGAGAGTGTCAGCGGTGCTGGCTGAAGGTTCCTCAAGCATCCATGGCTCTTTTGTGGAGGAGCGTCACTGATAGCAGATATCCCTGATCAATAAAAGCTTCTGGCTGCTCTCTTTCTCCTCAGGCTTTTCATTTCTGCTGCTCTCAGTCATCCGTGGATCTGAGTACATGCGTGCGTCTGGAGGTACTGTGGCCAGTCTCAGACCCCTTTATCAATCAGGATTTTAATTATACACATCCCAGCTGACAGCTAGATTAGAAAGCAATCGACGCTATCGGCCACCAAATCTAATTACTGTTTATTGACAGATAAGAACGCGCTCCTTTCACTTTCCCAAATGAGATAAACTTCCGTTAGCCGTCTCTTGGTGTGAAGAGGGTCCGATGCGCTTACTGTCCACCAAAGACTTTCTAATGACCTGCTTATGATGGGATTCGCTGTTTTAATGTCAGATGTGAGCAGCATTAACAGACTCTTTGCTAGTGGATGGCCAACGGCTGAAACGAGAGCAATGGCAAATACAATTTAATTACAGAAAATGAGAAGTAAAAAAAAAGAAAAAGAAAAGAAAGTAGTTTCAGTGCCTTCATGTGTTCATGCTAAAGTCTGAGTAGGATAGTCTTTATTGCTCTCTTACATGAAGGTAGAAACTAAATACGGAAGCAGCCAAAACAAACTAAATAAACAAAGGGTGACTGACACCGGCAAAAATGACAAATGTTTGTGGTCTATAAACAGTATCTTCTGCTGGCCAAGTCTGCTTCTGTTTAATCAAAATTGTGAAATGTTAATTCAGCTATTTTCTGTGTAAATATGTGGTAAAGTGTAATGTATTTCTGTGCTTAACATCTGTATTATCATTAATTTAATGTGTTCTTGCTGAATAAACGAAAAATATTTCCTTTCTGTTATTTATCTGTGGTAGTATACAGTATGAGTTATTGTGTATGGCATGTTTTGTATATGGAGTATTGTGTATGGCATCTAGCAAATTGTCGTTTAATACGCATAAATCAAAGAATGTTAGGTTATTATTACTGACTATAAGCTATAAACCATTAACCCTGTTATACTTTGAAGTCAAATGTTTATTGAAAACTGTATTTGTAGATCAATCAGCATTACATTTCTAGTTAAAACGTGTGTAGTGTCATGACCTTGAGCATAAGATCGTCACTGTAAAAAGTAGTTTTTACAGAAAAAAACTAACAAACAGAAAAAAAAATAACTGTGTGTAATAACATGCAGTTATAATATAAACATATGTACAGAACAACTTGTTTTTCATTGTAAATTGTAAATTACTTTTCAATAATTCTGATTAATATTATTGTTTTATTTAGATGCAAGGCTTGATTATACTGTTCCCTGAATATTGTAGGAACTTACTTTTAGCCAGTGTTTACTGTTTTTTATTTATTACAATTTTGACATAATGCTTTATTTACTGCACGCAAACACATTTGATCCACATGAGGGAATGTCTGAAACCTAGTTTAGATTAGACTCAGGCTTGAGTTGAGCAGCTGCTGTATGACAGAGCTGGTTTTATGTATGCAGTGACACCCGTGGACTCTTCTCTCTATCATTGCCACATTAGACACGTTACTGTTTAAAAAACCTGCGAAAGAGCCTCAGGTAAAGCCGGCCTAAATGATTGGATTATTGTCCTTCCATTTGGCGGCGAGATAATGACTGAATGATAAACATTGCAGTGTATAGATTTCCTGTCAGGTCCCATGAAGTAGACATCCTCATTTCTTGAGTGTCCCACCCCCGTTCCTCACACACACACACACACACACACACGTGCACACCAGCGGCCATTCAGAGATTCAAAAAGCACTTACGGCCTCCTGTCCAGTTTTGTTAAGTGAGTAAATCTGCAGCCGGACCGCGGCTTCTAAATGAAATTTGGGTGGATGGACTGAGTGGACTGAGAGGAACGGACCTTATTTGGTTTAGCGATGGAAAGAAAAATGTTTGGGTTTTGAATTATGCAATGTTCAGAGGGACAGAAGTTTAGATTAATGCTTGATTCTGTTTGATCCGAGGACATATTTCACTGGCTCTTGACTGTCTGCTGCTCTGAACGCCGCTGACTCTAACCAGGTTTGCCATCATGTCCTAATTCATTTACAGAGCCGCCCGCCACTGCAGGGAGAAATAAGTAGGTATCAGGAGTTTGGAAAAGAAGCCGCTGTCTGGCACCCGTGACCCGGGAAGCCTCCCCGAACACACTCTGTGCTGTATTGGATCAACATGATGAAGGTTTATGGGAAGAGCGGCTATGCACGTTTATTAACTCAAGTGTTTTTATACTATCTTCTGTGGTTCTGAAAGCATCTTGAGTTTCTTGCAAATGTTTCTTCTCTTTTGTCTTCTGTAACTGACGGCAGACACAAATGCAGGCCTATTAGTTTTAAATGAATGCAGTCTGCATGTGAAAACAGTGAATGATAATAACACACAGATGATGGAAAGGTGTTTTTTTTTGAGACACTGCTAGGATTTACTTTCAAAATATTTTCAGTCTTTTCTATTATTAGACATAAAAGTCAACTTGTTTTTTTTTTTTATTTAAGTGGTGTTTGTCTGTGCAATATATATATATAAACAAAACAGAAATTATTGAAGTGCTTTTTCTTTTTTGCAAGAAGATACTGTCTCACAATAAATCATTTTCAATGTGCAAAGTCACAAATTAAATTTACTTGTTACATGTATTTATTTAACAGACACAAGCATTTGCTAGGGTGATGCTATAGGGTGCTAATGGTTGTTCCTGAGCCAAAAGATCCCAAAAATAGATATATGTCCATTTTATTGCCTTCTGTACGTTTTGTGGAATCATTGGTGTCTTAATAGTGACACTTGCTTAAGCTAACATCAATATCTAGTGGAATGATTCGTTCACTTATAACCTGTGGTCTCTAGTGACTACTTTTATGCAGCCAAAGAAAAAACATTTGCTGACAGAAGGCTAGTATGTTTGCATTTATATACAAACATATATACAAGCATATTTCTGAAATGAGATGTAAGGCTATAACATATAAAGTGATTGTCCTGGCTTCCGTGAGAATATTAGAGCTTGTTTATTGTGGTGAAACAGCACTCCCTCTCGTGGAGACTAGTGGAATCATTCACAGCTCACATACTCACAATCAGATATCCTCCTGCGGGATGTCCCACTGATAGGCTTGAGAGTTTAATACAGCGTTTATGAAAATGCTGTTCATTCCTTATCACTGAAGCAGCTCTTCTGGCCTGCTTTCTTGTCTGTCTTTTAACAGTATATGAATAAAAAAGTATATAATGAGAATAAAAAAATTATCTCTACACAACAACTTCAACATTTAAAAAAATACATAAATAATAATAACAAATCTCATTACAGCATCTGCAAATGAACCTGAATGTTAATTGAAACTATGTTATGGTAGGATATTAAAAAAACAAAAAAAAACAAAACACTAGTCATGATATTTAAGCCAGTGATTATTACAGACGCCGGTGTGATCTCAGCTCAGTCCAGACGCTCATGTTGTTCTTCTGATTTATTCATCAGTGTAATCCACCCAGCCAACACAACTCTCTAGTCCAAATGTTATTGTTTATAGCCTTTCATTGGCCTCTGCTCAGGATTCAGGTAACAGAAACCTTTGCAATGGCAGGATTTTTATTTATTTACTGTGAAATGTACATGGTTTTTTTGAAGGTTTCACCAATGTTCTGTAGGTTTGCTAGATATATTAAGATCATTGTAAGAGCTTGGCAAATAAAACTGACCCATAAACAGTCCTTAAGACTGTTTTTAACCAACCAACCAGCTAGCCAAGTCTAAACCTTCAAAGTCTAAAGTCTTACTTTTCAGATTCAAATTAAATCAACATGTGACCCTGGAGCACAAAACCAGTCATGTGTATACCTGTAGCAATAGCCAACAATACACTGCATGGGTCAATATATATGACCCTTATGTGGTCCAGGGTCACATGCCTTTTGTATATGGCGTAACGCACTGTAATAAGTCATAATCATAATTATTTTAGTAAACTAAAGAAAGTAGACTATAATTTAAAACCAGTGCATGTTAGTTGTTCACATTTATTTTAAACTTTTCAATTTATAGAAATAGGCTACATTTATTCGAAAGCGATCGTAATAAAACGATAAATCCGGTTTGCGCAAGTAAGAATGTCACGCAGCTGAAATCGCGGTGGCGTGAGCGGGTAACCATAGCAACAGTTGGAGTTCTCGTTATCGAACCGAACACTGCTAGCGTTTGTTTTCTCACTTAACGCCGCTTTCACAGTTTTATTCAAACAATTTAAGACTTAACGATACTTACAGGTATCTATTTAAAAAGTTCTAATGGTTTAAAGAAGTTGTCGCCCTGACCGCGGCGGACTGTAGCCCGGTGTCAGCGGCCAGCGGCGGGAGGAGGAGCTCATACAAATGGCTGTCCCGCGTCGCTCCGCGTTAAACGCGCTCAGTTGGAGATGGAGACGCACCTGAGGACGAGCTCCGTGTGTCTGTGTCTGCAGGTACACTCAGTATCTCCCCTCTTCTTCTCTTTCCTCTTCTTTCTCTTGCTGTCAGTGAATTATCGCGCTGGAGTGTTGGGAACTTTCACACACCGTTGTGTTTTACTCACATCTGTCAAAGCTTTATCGATTAGCTTTTGCTTGATATCTTGCGTTAGTTCGATTTTTTGAAAAATATATATGTTTCTAACCCAACTGAGCGAATCACACACTGAGTGTCACTGCAACTAAACTCAGATCAGCGCATTTGCAGTGCCTTTTCATATTTCTGTCTTGTAAGTTTTTATGCATATGCAATCCTCACAAGTGTTTGGAAAAAAATTACAAATTACAAATGAATTTAATTCTAAAAATGCTGCTTTCTGGCATAGCTATAAAAATCCTCTCGATACCTGGATAAACGTGTGCAATCAGACACATTCGAATATCTCTGAAAGAAAAATCTGTCAGTCAGGAATAAGGAGTAGTTAACAGTGATCCACACACTCTGATCAATAAAACAGCTTGACTTTTTGCTGAGCGCTTCGTATAGAGCTGGAATAAGACACTGCACACACTGAAACACTATCCACACACATGCATGCAGATCCTTGCTGCGTTTACTGATTTTATTGTGATGGATTTAATATGACAGAACGAGAATAATAACTACAAAAACTACTCGCTTGTACACTGAAACCTTTACATTTCAGTTTTAAATACGAATCAGCTTGACTTGGACAGTTTTGTTTTAGATATATCTATAGAACTTGCTTTAAATTAATTAGTGCATTATCATGTGCTGTTTGTTTTTTCAGAGCAGAGGCGAATGTGATGTGTGTGTGTGTGTGGCTAAATTAAATCTTGAGATATCTCATCATTTAACACGAGCACAATATCAGTGTTTGATATCAAATCCTGTGTAACATAAGACCAGACCTTAATAAGCATTCCAAAGGGATTGTACGCAAATCATATGGATTAGGTTCGTGGATGAATGACCTTTAATTCCATGTTTTTCAATTAAATTACTGTATGTTCCTGAACCCCAGAGACATCAATCATCGACTCCGTATCAGCCACACGCTGATGATGATGATAGATTAAAAAAAAAAAAAAAAGCACATGCAGATTCTCTCACAAGTACTTTTAAACTCATGTTTGTATTTTATTATTGTCTTGTTATGTGTCTGTTTGAACTGCATGTGTACAGGCATCCATATATTGAACTGCTGGTCAAAGAAATATTTATTACAGTTACAGGGAACACAGAGGTTATTGTTCAACAGTATTCTGATGGGACGTCATATGTATTTAATTTTTGTCTGCCCTTTAATACACCAGCGTTCACAATCTGGCGTCTCACCGAATGCACCGAGGCTGGTTTGCAGTCCTGTGATGATCAATAGGGCTTGTGTGATGTTTTAGTATTGATTATGGAAACGCGAGCCTCTGAATAGAGCAGGGCGGGGGTTCAGGAGTCATGTGGAATCACGGGCATATGTCGACCAATAAAAATACACAAATCAGCTCACCTAACCTCTCAATGATAGAGATTCATCAAAATGATTTATTTAGTAATGCGTATCTGTTACCCAGCAAGCTTCAGCCGCGCGCGTGTGTGTGTGTGTTTTGTGAATTTGTGACACTCGGGCAGCTGTTCAAACTGGCCACTTGTCATGCGTGTGCTTTTGCTATGGCTCTCTTCTGATTCTCTGCTTATAAAATGCAGTAGAGTAGCAGAGGAACGCGAGCGACTGTGACTGCTATATCTGCATTCCCTGCATTCTTCAAGGCTTGATCAACACCGAGACTGGTGATTATAAAGCTTCGCGCCCCAAAGACAGGCAGCGATTTTATGCGTGCTGAGTGTCCACTCTTTGACTTGCTCACAAGTGTTCAGTGTTTTATTATCATCAGTGTGATGTTTTTCATTTAGCATTACATTAAAACATTGTCATTTTAACCAATACATGTATGTTTCTATTTTAATTTTAATAATAAAAATTTTTAAACATACAGAATACCAAAACAAACGTATCAAAAGTAAATTATAATTTTGATCATGTTACTGTAACATTGACATTTATGTTTTGCATCATTTTGACAGATTCCCTGAAAGTGGACTTCTGAAAATTCTCTCTCTCTCTCTCTATATAAACATATAACATTCAACACAAGAAGTAAATGATCACTGGTTTATTAATGTTCATTTTTAGGGGGAAAATGCTTTTTGAAATGCATTTTAATATGTGTTTGTATTATTTTCTGAAAGATTTTTTTGCATTACATTTTCAATTTGACATTTATTTACAGTAGTTAAAAAAAACATGTTTTTGAATAGCATTTTGCAACTGACACAGTAATTAGGAGACAGCAGAATGTAAAAACAGTCCTGTACAAAAATAAATGATCATACAGGTTTCCCAATCATTCGTTTTTATCCGCGTGGTCTAATATATGTTTGCTTCATTGTGCTGCTTGTGTGTGTGGTGTCTGTGGCAGTATTTCAGCACACTGCACGTCAGCCCCGCCTCCTGCTGTTTTACCTCCCCCTCCCCAGTGTAGCCCCGCCCCATCAGTATGCTGAAGCCCCGCCCCCTGAGGCAGCAGCCAACAGCAGCTGTTCCATATTCATCAAGCTCTTCAGTCTTAAAGAGGCCGACACTGAGCATGCAAACACTCATTTCTGCCTCTCCACTGCTCACACGCTCATCGTAGCACACTCTCCTGCCTCCTCGCTCGCTCGCTCGCTCTCTCTCCGCTTCACCCGACCAGCCCCCTCCCCCCACTCTCTCTCACACACACACACACACACACACACACATGCGTACCTGAGCTGGCGGTGTGCTGCGCTGCTGGAGGGGCTTTTCACCGCAACTTTTCTGCTGGTGGTTTTGGGGGGAGAGGCGAGTGTCCGGCGTCTCCTCTTTCCTTCTTCTCTTCCTCCTGGAATGCTAAAACTGGGCTGATGGACATTTCCGAACTTTGCATCCCTGATCCTCTCAGCTATCATAACCAGTAGGTGCATTTTCCTCTTTCACGCACTAACACCGCTTCCTGTCTGTGTTTCTTCTTCTTTGCATGTGTGTTTTCTTGCGCCCGGCTGAACTTTCTGCTGCTGCGATAGGGATGCGCTTTCATCTGCATGGAGGCAGTGTTACTTCAGGCTCCTAGTGTGAGCAGAGTGAGGTTTAGGGACACTTGTTTTCTTCTGCTTCGGTGTAGGTTGTTTGTTTTGTTGTAGTGTGTTGCGTGACGCATGTGTCCCAGCGGTGGGATGCTCCTCTAAGAGCTGCTTGTGTTTGGACACAAGTCTGAAAGACTTTCAGACGGGACAAAAGGCACAGGACGGATGTTTGTTTATTAAATGAATGAGAAGGTCTTTTGGATGGTGGAGTGGCCCCAGAGCAGCGGCTGGAGGGCTCCAGGTGTCCCGGGGCCGTCTAAGATTGCAGCTCGCACCAGGCTGTGGAATAAAGTGCTCGCTTTAGAAAGATGCAGATTTACTCTTATTTTACACCAAAATAAATCTGCTTTGACTTTTGTTATATTTTATAATTCTGCATGAACAACTCTTTCTTTTTCAAATGATCTTCCATTTGAATATTGTTATTTTACACAGGATTCTTAATTTATCTATTGACATAAAAGAGCATCTGTTCTAACTTAAATCAGCAACTCATAAAATCAATCAGTAAATGCTTGCCTTGCGCTTGGATTTTATACATATATATATATATATATATATATATTAACATTTTAAAACATTTGAAAAGATTGAGCGCTATGTGTGTTGATCCCCTGATGGATTTTTTCATTTACTCACACCATGTCACACCAGCAGCTCTGACATGGGCCGAATGTCTGTGTGTGTGTGTGTTTTGGGAAATTAGACTAGATTACACTCTGCACACTTTAGTCATCTTAAACACACATATTTTAAGCTGCTTTGTAGTTTTACACTAAGACGGATTACAGAGGTTCAATAGAGCTCAGCTGCCCTGACACCTCCACGCATGCATTTCCACAGCCGCGGGTTGCCATTAAAGAAACCTTGATTTACAGAGAGTTGGTCTCCAGTGCGTTTAAAACATTTATATTTCCATTTTTTTTATTTTGAAGAGCAACTCGTTTTATTATTTTAGCTCGACTGAAAATGTACAATCTTAAATAGTGTAACGCTACAGTGAGATTTTCTTTGATAGTGATTTAATTATTATGAAGAGCTGTTAAAATGTTTAAAGGATACGACATATTTATTTGCCTGGTTTGCTGCTTGAACACCATCCGTTACACTTTTATCTGACCTACTGTTCATGTACCAAATTATATTAGTGACACAATTATATCTCTTCATTTCTTTGCATAACAAAAATTATAAATAACATTTATTTACTATGAATTAAAAATGTTAACACATTTGCTGATGCATTTCAAATGTAATGTTAATAGAAGGGTTTAAATAGGTTTTTGTCTAGCCTTATTCTGCATCTGTACGTTTCATTAAAAATGTGCCGTATTTAATTTTAGTTAGTTGAAGCATGTCTGGTGGAAGTGCTTCAATAAAATGTGTGTAGATTTTAAAGAGCATTGTCAGCGGCTGGCTGCTGCTTCATGCGTGTGAATGGAGTGTGTGTCCTCAGATGCACCGCAGCGAAACGCCACCGGTTAATGTTTACTGGCACGTGCGGTGAGATTGATGCCGCTTTTGTTTGTAAACTGCATGCTTCAGTGTTCATGGGTAAGATCCGAGGCGTCGGGAAAGGTGGTGATGCAGCCGGTCACTTTGACGTCTTCTTTACTCAGCTGGGATATTCAATATGACCCGGAGCGAAGACTGACTAGACGTATTCTCGCTCACTGCGGCCTCATTTCAGGCTCTCGGCCGGGATGACAGCTGGATTACGTTCGTATGCAGAAACCCTCCATAAGCACGGCCAGACAAATTCAATTGAACAATTGTTTGACTTCATTACCGAGTTGGCGGACCGAGCGCACAAAAGCGCGTATCTCCAGCGTTTCCGTTTTCCCTCTTCCGCTTTATCGCATTAGGTTGAGGAAAAAAAGCAGCTGTGGGAATTGCATTAGTGCATCTTAAGTTAAAAGCTCGGCGCTCTTTGAGCAAGTGTTTCAGTGCTGTTGGGTTAATCAGATTTTTGCTGTCTGTGAGGAGATGCTATCGCGGGTAACCAAAGCGGCCGACTCTGACACTATCCAGATGGGATCAGCTTACAGTAATTTGGTTTCAGAAAACATTACTCACACAGATCCATGGCTGTGGTCAGCCCACATATTCATGAGCTTTGGAGAGGGTTTCGATTCTCTCTCCGCGAGCCCTTCGCCCGGCCAGCTGACCTTTGGCCAAAACGAGCACGCTTCTCCATTCGCCGCATGCTTTTTCAAACAAACACACAGGCTCTGGGCACCAGCGGGGGATTGTTTTCAGTGAGCACAGAGCGGTGTTTTCATATGCACTCACCTGCGTTCTTTCCGTTGCGTGTTTATTATCGACACATGCTCTGCTGAGGGTCTTTGGTGCTCTATATTTGTCATCTGTGCACATATAGTCCTGATTCACACTCTAACACCTCTAACTCACTCGAACCGTCTTGTTTTATGCATCGTAATTTTATGCTTGCGTTAAGGCAGTTTATAATAGAACAAGATTCTTTAGATTATCAGAAATAGTCAGGGGCCCTATTATTAACATATATGCTGATTATTAGTGCTGGTCGAATGTTTTACATCACTAAACAACTACCTTAAATTCTAATTAAGAATTTACTGAGGCATAGCGAGAATTGGACCTTAAAATAAAGTGTGACTGAAAAATGAAGATATGTTTGCTCTAAGGCTCTTGAGGAACCAAAAACGGTGAAAACCTTCATTTTAAAGAGTGTAGTGCGCAATGTACTGTAGCTGTCAGTCATTAAAAAAGATGACAAATCTTTCCCGAAAAATTCCCGAAGTGAGCGTGTTGAGAGCAGAAGGGCTGTGTTGTGGAGCGAGCGCTGTGGTCTCAGTGTGTCTTGACGGTAGGGTCACTTTCAGCGCTCTCACACCCTGCGGCAGTGACCGAGCCACCCGGCGTCGCCCAGTTCTCACTGAGGTAACCTTGGCATCCTGGCTGCGTCGTGACAGTAGGTTTAAAAATAAACGCAGCCCCGCTAGCGTGCTGAGGATAATGGCCCTCCAACGCATGCCGCATGGGGGGTCTTGCGCGCGCACACACACACACTCAGAGGAGACCACAGAGGAAGCAGTGGTGCTATAGACAGCATGGCTGGTTTGAAACAAATACTAACTTTAGCATGGCAGTTGTAGTATGTTTACAGAGTTGCAACCTTTGAAACATTAATTTGATCATTCCAAACGTTTTTGAAATCGACTGCATTTTAGTGTTATCACAGCATGCATTTTTATTTGTATATTTTCTTTTCATTAAAGTTTTAGTAATTTAGTTGTGTTCTTAACGTTTCTGCACAGTTTGTATTCATTTTAATGAATTAATTTATTTAAGATATGTAAATCTTTTTAAATATTTTTTTGAGAGATTAATTATATATTTAAATATATTTGATTTGAGTTTTTTTACATGTATTTTCTATTTCAGTATGCATTTATTTTCTGTTTTATTATAGTACTTTATTTGTGCTGTTTTAGTTTTAGTTAGCTGTAATAGCATGTAAAGCCGTCTTCAGCACTTGCTCTCTATTTGCATCAATCCCACACACTGAGAGTAAACGATCTGAGCACTGTGTCCGGATTTGCTCGGTAATCAAATGTTGCAGGGGGAAAATGCTAAGTCCGCTAATTTACACTTTGGAGAGGAGGGGAGAAAAAAACGTGAGGCCGAATGTCCGTGGGGCGGCACGCGGGCGTTTATCAGAGAATGGTATTGGTATTGAGCGGCCAGTCGTTTGAAGGTTATGTTTCTGAGCAGTAATTGAAATGCAAAATAACATTAGGATCGATGGTTAGCTCTGTTTATTTATGAAATCAATATTGAAACGGTCTGTCACCATTGCGGCTCTGATTCCAGCTGACAGCCAAACTGAGTGTGTTACGGCTGAGGCAGTCAGTGCACTGCGGGAGGGAGCGGAAGAGCCAGGGACTGGGTGGGGTTTAGGAGAGGAAATGATGTCGCCACAGGTGTGTGAGATGCACAGCGAGCGGCCGGTCAGGATTCGGTAGTTTGTGACAGGATCTTCTGTCCCTGTGCCTTAAGTGTGCACGTATACCTACAGTATTAACTGTGCTGTCAAACAATTACTTACATGCAAAATAAAAGTTTTCGTTTACTTAATAATGTATTTGTGTGTATTTATTATGTATATACACGCATGCATGAGTATAATAAAAATTTCTGTATATTAAATGTATTGATATAAGAATATAAATATATAAATGTGCATGTAAACATTTTTTCAAATATATACTTAATGTGTGTGTGTGTGTACATAAACACAGCACACATACACATGTTATGTAAACTAAAAGTTTTTTTTGGATGTGATTCGTTGTTTGACAGCACTGCTAACAACAAAAGTATTTAAATACATTGTCAAAGACGCCTCTTCTTCTCAACAAAGCTGCATTTATTTGCTCAGAATACACTACAGATTGTGAAATATTATTACAAAGTCAAATAGCTGTTGTCTGTGTGCATCTGTGATCAAGTGTAATGTATTTCTGTGATGTTCAGCATCATTACTCCAGTCTTCAGTGACCTTCAGAAATCTACTGATTTACTGCTCAACAAACATTTCAGATTACTTTGTTGAAAACAGTTGTGATGCACAATACGTTTGTGCAAACTGTGATATATTTCATATTTTTAGGATTCACAGATAAAAAGATCAGCATTTATTTGAAAAGGAAACCTTTTGTAGCATCATACTGTAAATGTCTTTACTGCCACTTTGGTCAATTTAACGTCCCCTTGCTGAATAAAAAGTTTCTTTTGTTGTTTGTTTTTACTTTTTCTAATCTTACTGACCCCAAAGTTTATGTTTAATAGTTCAACTGTGGCACACATGGATCTGTTTGTTTAAGAAGCACAATGTGTCAAATCCTGTCAACCAATGATGAGAGTTTGGGGGCGGGACTTACTGTTTGACAGGCAGACTATTTGGAAAAGCCTTCTGTTGTTAGTGCAGTTCAGTTTTGCTGCAGAAACGGTGAGAGCTAACACAAAAGTGTGTCCCTCAGCCCTTCCATCTTGACATCTGTCTAATATTACCAGCTGGTCTCAAAATACTGTTCGCTGGACACACCAGGAAAAAAGGATCAAAGGTTGATTAGACTCTTATTTATTTAAGGATTGATTCTAACTGCACACAGTTTGATGTGCTTCTGTATTCAGACACACACTCCGTCTGTGGGAAGGTGTTTTCATTCGCTCTGGAGGTGACTCTCAGGTTGACCTGTGAGCTCTCTCAGATCATCTGTGGAAACCCGCCACGTTCGTGAAGGTGAGCTGCAGTCAGATGACACGGAAAACCTCCTGCACCAGTTTATTTGTGCGTCACCTGAGTTTGTCCACACTGACCGAGCTGGAGCCTCTCTTCTGTCATAATTATTGCCTTCTAATATTGACATTACAGTTATTCAGACCGAATATTTGATCAAATATCACGAAACCTTTGGTGCGGGAACATGGAGTACAGTACTAGTTTACAGAGAGGAGTGGGATAGTGACAGTGTTTGACAAAACAATCTTTGATATTAAAGTCTTTGGAATGAATTGGTGTTTGCACAGAGACCTCTGCCTCGGAAATGTGAGGCCGCAGCCACTAAGGGTATTGTGGAGCAAGGTTGAACCGTCCGTTTTAATGAATCAGTTGATTCAGTTGGGTAATAGATGTCATTGTGTGTTAAGATGCTCTGCTTGCACATTATTACGCATTAGGTTCTTGTAAGTGAAAAGTGTTGAATATAATTCGTCTTTGTTTAAAAAAAAAAAAAAAAAAAAAAAA
>JAUYWG010000053.1:18549797-18565935 GCA_034779775.1 Enteromius afrohamiltoni
TATAAATATTCTAAAAATATTCTAGGCTTCTAATAAAAAAGTGTGTGTTACTGGCTCAGTTTTTCCCAGTGTTGGGGAAAGTTGACCCGAGTCAGTGGGTAAGATGTGCCATCTGTGTGTAAACTGACCATCTGACCAAACCCTTGTGAAGTCTGAAAGTTAATTAACCTCTTTTAAATAAATCAATTAGCCCCATAAAGCTGTGGTTTATAGTAAATTTATTACAGCTAAGGGGCGTTGTTATTCAAGACATGAAGCACAGCGCATAAAACACTCTTACTTGTTATACTGAAAACCACGGCTTCACGGGACTTATTGGGACTTATTGCATTTTATGAAATGATTATTCGTTATACAGTACGTATTTTCACTTCTGAAACAATATGTTAAACTCCAAAGTTGTGACCTTCCCCAATTCAAACGTACTCGTTTTGAGTTAAATGAAATAAAAACTAAATTAGAATGAAGGAATAAATGTCACTGAAACTAGTTAAAATTTAAGATTTGTGGCATAGTAGCCTTTCTTCAATGTCCAACAGACCACTTAAGAATACAGGTGGATAGATATATCTGATTATAACGTGATCAAAAGTAGCTCTTCAGAGAAATCAAATAAACTACAAATGCACTACATTTAATAAACCACACATAATATGTACATATGTGAACTAAACCAGTTGTCAAGTATTACTTAAAAAAAAACATTTTATACTTTATAAATTTAACTCAACTTCAGTGCATTTAAAGTTACAGTGCTGTCCCATAACCGTCATTTTGGAATAAACTAGCTAGCTTACCAGTTTAGGCAAATTTTTCCCTAAATGATTTGCATTGTTTTACATGTTGCTTAATCACCTACTACATACAGTACGTATCATTACTATTTTTAGACTTAGTCTGGTCAGAGGAGAACTGGACCAAGCTATAACAACAACTACAAATAACAACTACTAAATGGATATAATGAATGGATTAAGTGCAAACGAATTATAAATACAAGTGATTGAGTATAGGGCATTTAAAGTCAGCGTGAGCCGGAAGTTTGTGACTGATTTTACATCATTATTGTGGCGTACTTCCAGCCGAAACAGAATATTGAATGGGTAAACTAGAGGGCGTGGCTTGTTTTTGATTGGATGTAGCAAAGAAGGTGTTTCATTCAAAAAATGAACATTGACAGTTGGAGGGGAGTGGATAATGATGTCACGCTCATGCCAGAGCATCAAACTGATGTTGAGATGAATAATCAGCAGAGGTCCTGTTGATGACGGTCCGACAGAGCCACAGAGGATCGCCTTATGACAGATGTCATCAAAGAAGTAATTTTAGCACAAAAATAGCAATATGAGCTAACAAAATAAAAATGGTTCATTTTGATTTAAAGTGGACTTCAACCACTGTTTGCTACAGTGCAAAGCAAAACTAAATGTGCGTTTGCAAGGATAATTTGTTACAAATAGATATTATTGACTGTAATTACTATTGACTTTTCCTTTATTGTTCTTGCAGGACTACTAACCCGCTTCATGAGCAGAAGAGCCTCAGACGGTCCCATGATCAGGGCTCGGATCAGGAGTGCATCAGTCAACTCGCTTTTACAACAGCAAAGGAGAAAAACACCAGAGAGCTTCTGCCCACTGTAAAAGGCTATAATGCAGTAAAGTGTCTTTCACAATATCAGTCTGCCCTGGCGCAACACAAAGGCACAAAGAAAAGCGCCATCGCATTCACACGCTGATCAATACGCCTGCTCTCAGCCGTGGCATTGCTCTAATGAATGTGCGCTGGTAAAGTGCACATATTGGCAGGCTTTTTGGGAAGCTTTTCAAGAGAATTAGCACTGTCACCTCACGGCTAATTGAGAATGTCTGGAGCATAGATTTCTCACAAAATATCAATTAGACCAACAAAGTGATTCCAAACACATCTCATGAAGTATCAGCGGGTTCACATGCTCCTAGACAAGAGCAAACCGAAATCCATGCCATGTTTTTGTTACATTGATATATACACATACTGCTGTGAATTACACTGCTTCAGGTACATTTTGTGGTGGTTCATAATTCAAATATCTGTGGACAGTTGCTAAAAGTTAATGCTCTATCATGTTGGAAATATCCTCTACATCAAACTCAACCCTAAACCTACCCGATACTGTTAACAAATGCAAAAGTGCTTTAAAAAAGCATTTGTTGATGCAGCCGAACAATTGTAACTTTCTTAGCTGTTCTGTCGAACCATAGTTTCACTGGGTTGGTACCAGAGCTCTTCATAACTTATAGGTGCTGTAAGAAGTTTTTGACTCTTCTAAAGACAAAAAACAACATTAATGTGTTTGTAGATATTTAGAAACATGTTATGTTTGCTCTAACATGTCCTCTGACTAATATGCCTGCATAGGTTGTTTGTACATAGCGGTGAAATACCATCCATCAGAGCTATACTAAAATTGCACCCCTATCCGCAACTGGACAGTGATTCAGGGTTGGTATAGTGACTCCCTATAAAAGTAAAGTGTAAAATATGCGTTCTGGGGCAAAATGAATTTGTTGTTGCAGTACACTTTTTAACCACTGGCAATATTACATACAACACATGATCTACTTCCCAAACCTACTGTCCTAGAAATCTCATGCATATGAAGCTGCATATATGAAGACACATTCAAGAGTATTAAACAGTACAGCATGTTAAAATTGTTTTGGATTCGTAACATAATATTCTTCAAGTAATTATGCAAAAATTGCGTTTTGTTAATCGAAACTGTTGACTTGTAAATCATAGTTGTACTACCTCTAGAGGTCATTTCAACTGGAAGCTGCAGTGATTCGGTACATTTACATTTTACAGGTACAGGTCAATTTTTTGAGTTTCGCAGAAATGCACATATTTTGCTAAACGTGTTTTATGAGATTGAAAACTCAGTTAAAGGCCAGGAATTAGTTGGTTTTACAGATTTGGTGTGTTTCTACTGTTTGAGAGTCAGAAATTGTCTGACAAGTAAAGATTTTGTGTGGCAGCAGCTGGAAAAAATTGTAGCATTAACTATAAGCAATAGCTATAGTGGTTTAAGATCATCTCTTCAGCATACAACACTGATGCCTGACAGCTCTGGCTTCATGTCAACCAGTCATTTAATGGCTCTGCTGTTATATACTGTAGCAGAAGGTCTGGTGTGTGTAACTGTGTGTTGTGATTTTGTGTGTGTTTTTAGTCTTTTGTCTCAGGTGAGCGAAGCACCTGTGAATCAGCCGCTAGGAGCGCTGGTTGATCTGCTCTGTGTATTATTGTAATTATATTTCCATGGACAGCTAAATTAAGTCATTGTGCTTCAGGGGACACAGACAACTGTACTTTTCCCACTGACACACACGAGGCAGTTAAGTAAAGGAGAAAAGACCCCTATTTATAACGTCATTTTCAACATGCATGCAGAGGGTTAACCAGGCACACGTTTAATGCGTTTCACTTCAGCTGATCTTACTGTAGTGATGAAGATTTATTAAGTTTTAATGAGAAGAGCTCCATCTGTAGACCACTTGTTGAATTGCAAAAGTGATCAGTGCCCTCAAACAGTGCAGGTCCTTATCATACTGAAATGACAAACATTTAAACAAAAATATGAATGTAATAATAGGTCTACTGCAGTAGACCATCATTATATGTTTTTTAATAGTTTATTATTGTTCATTTATGATAATAGAAATCAATTTAAATCCTGGATTCAAAAGTTTAATGAACATCTACTAGACTACTAGAGATAGAGAGAGAGAGAGAGAGAGTTTTGATTTACTTTAGATGGCACATACAAAATTGATTGATTCATTCATTAGTAGTGATCAATCAATGTGTTTATTAATTAATTGATTTATTGATTTATTTAAATTTGTCTTGTGGTTGGTGCTGATAGAGATTAGTGCATAGTGCATTATGCAGAAACAATGACAGCAAAACTCTGAAATAAAACACAAAAAGTACTTACAGTGACAACAAAGCATCAATAGTTTATCACTCAGAGGTGAGTCTGTTTATAGAGTTAAGAAATAATTTTCTGTCAAAGAACCACAATGCATATGATTTCACAGGCTGAGCGGGCCTGACCAATATCCCAGTCCAGTCACTATATTCACGGCTGAGAATTAGACATATGGAGATCATATGGAGGAGCTTCACGTCACGTTCAGTGACAGAGGAAGATCCAGCAGTCTTGATGATATGTGGCTACATTACAGCGCTCAAGGCTGACCATGCAGTTAAAATGCTCCAGTAACATTTCCTTTTATTTATATCTGTAGACCTTGACTGAAATAAATGAGTTGAGACAATGGTAGCGGCTGCTGCCTTACGAACAATATCCTTGTGACGCTGGCAAATGATCTCACGTGACACACTGAGCTCTCTCACCTGACAGCTGTCCACAGCTGCGGCACTGAGGCCTTCTGAAGGAGTCAGAGCATCATCATCTTAAATCTTAACTATCAGCGGCGCTAGAGGAACGAGCGACAGCCATATCTGTCAGGGAAATGCTCTGTGTGCGTCCCGGCATAGTCCACGCTCGTTTCAATTTACAGACTCCTTCATATGTACTGAATTTATTGCCTCTTTTTCACAATGACATCCTTATGTCTGAGCTCATGAGCTTTTTCTATACAAATCATCTGTTTGAAAAATATTCTGTAAAATTAGCTCAGGTACTTTAGCCACATTCTGTAAAGGTTATGCACAAACATTTGTTTTAGTTATCTGAGGCCTCATGTTACATAGAAACAGTCTTACATTTGATTCAAGATCATTTCTCTGATGGAATCAGAGTCTCTCTGAATCTCTGAACCAGAATCTCTCTGACCTGTTAAGTCTCCTCTCCGTCGATGACTAGGGGGGGTGCCTCGGGGATGGTGGCCTTTAACAGAGAGACATGGAAAGTGGGTGAGATTCTATATTGAGCTGGTAATTCTAACCTGAATGACACTGGTGTTATTTGACAAATTATTTTAAAAGGACCCACGTACCTAGGGTTGAGTTTTTTGCAGGAACGTTGGAGTCTCAAGTTCTGGGTGGGCAGCCATACCCACTGTCCAGGCTCGTAGGTGGGGTTGGGTCGGTAGTCGGGATCGGCCTGATCGGTAAGTCTCCTGACAGCTCGTTGTAGGTGGACATGGGCCTAGTTCCAGGTCTCCTCACTCCTTTGTAGCCAGTGGTTGAGAGCAGGTAGGCTGGCGGGATCCCCGGTCCAGGGGAACATGTGACCAGCTCGGTGGTGGCGGTGATACCAGGATGACCTGCACTTGGCTAGTCATTGATGTGGTGAAGGAGCCTCGTTCGTAGTGGTTCAGGTACGTACGTACGATCTGGAGGACATTCGGGTGGTGGAGGATGGTCATTGAGGGCTTCCTCGATCTCAGCCTGGATATCCCAATGAATAGGAGTGACCACTTTAGGAGGAGGAATAATGAACTCGGGGTGTTGGTGCCGGACTGACCATCATATAGCCTGGATAAGGCATCGGCTTTACCATTCTTGGACCTAGGCCGGTAGGTTATGCGGAAGTCGAAACGAATATACTGGAATATACTAATATAATGGAATATACTCCAGGTTTCGATGATCGGTGAGTACAGCCAGCCAGTGGTGCCACTCCTCCAGGGCTGCTTTCATGGCCAGCAACTCATGATCCCTGACATCATAGTTTTGTTCTGCTTTCTTGAGTAAAAAACGCATGAATGGAACTTGCCTGGATCTCCATGTATTTGTGACAGTATGGCCCCGATACCTGAACTAGATGCATCAACCTCTACGGTGCATGGACGGGGCCAGTTCAGGACGGCAGTCACTTTACTTTCCTCCATGGCCACTCCCTCATGGCTGATGATATACCCCAGAAAGAAAAAAAAAACTGGTTTGGTGGAACTTGCACTTGGTAAGTTTTGCATACAGGTTATGTTGAATCAGACACTGGAGCACACCTCTTACATGTTTGACGTTATCATGGTAATTCTCTGAGTAAATCAGGATGTCGTCTATGTAGACGATGACATGGCGTACATGGTTCAGTACAGCTCGGAAGACGTCGTTGACCAATGACTGAAAGACTGAAGGACTATTGGATAATCCGAACGGCATCACCTGATACTCGTAGTGCCCAGTGGTGGTCGGAAAGGCTGTTTTCCACTCGTCACCCTCCTTGATTCTGATGAGGTTGTAGGCGCTCCTCAGGTCTAGCTTGGTGAAGTAGCGAGCCTTGCGGAGTTCCAGGGCAAAGCTTCATATCCTTGATGACGAAGGGGACTCCTTCAGAGCCCAGAGGACCACCTTCAAGGGCTGCCACCGTCACGCCAGAGCCACATGGAAGGAGAGGAATGAGCATATGCTTAGTATAGGACTCGTCAATGAAGTTCCCCTCAGCCCCAGAGTCTATTAAGGCTGTAGTAAGAACATTAGGACCGCCTTACAACATTTGTAAAACTTGAAGTGAAATTGAGCGAATTTTATGCAGCAAAAAGGTGTAGACTTATCATTCAAATCTGAATTTAAGAAAGTAGAATTAAAATGGGAGGAAATCATTTAACTGCAATCGTTTATACTGTAGGTTTATTTTTTTCCTATGAATAGGTCATCATGCACACAACACATTTCCAGAAACATTAGAATAATTAATGTTTGAAATGGAATTTACAGAAATGTATTTAGTTTTTTTATTGTATTTAATACAATCATTTTCAATGTGATGTCATGTTGCAGTACTGTAAGGTATGTTACTGTTAAGATACAGGAGCAAGAAATTTGTAAACCCATTAAGAACTGGAAAATTTAACTGAAACTCTATCATGACTTTTTGCAAATCTAATTGGAGAACTGAGATGATGAAGATATGGATGCTCTTCTCAGGAAACCCTGGTTAGCTTGAAGCAATGCCTTGACCCCCAAAAAAGGAGCGGTAATTCAAATTAATCGCAGCTGTTCCTAATTCCCTAATCAATCTCCCCGTTACTCTAATCCAACCTCTTTATCTACTATAAATAAACCCATCTCCTACCTTTCAAATCTCGCTCTTTTTGTAAAAAGAACACTCAGATGTCTGACTCCGACTTTTCGGATTTCATCCACGAGGAGCCCTCTCCTCTCATTCCGCTCACCAACACCCCAGCCGGCTATTGAACCATGGCCTCAGCTAACCAGCAAGCCACTGCTTCAACAGGCCCCAAGCTGCCGCTACTACCAGCCAGCAAGTCGCCACCATGATCTCCCACCGAGCCACCGCTCAATCCAACCAGCAAGCCACCGCTTCAGCTAACCAGCAAGCAACTACTACAATTGGCCACCGAGCCACCACTAAATCTAGCCAGCAAGACCTTTTGAACATTCTCAACATGCACCTCCCTGATGCCACTCGACCAGCAACACCGCAACCCAGGAAAAGAACCCAAAAAAAACAGCACATCTTACCTCGTCTGCTCCGCCATCAGCCCTTTGCCGCTCCAGCTGCCACCACACTTCCTCCTTCCACGATCCAGACACCGCTTCTTCTCTTCCGCCAGACTCTCCACGTCCCCATGCAGCAGCCAACCTTCCAGCCAGCCAGGACATTCAAGCTCGATTACCCCAGACCAACTCCACCAAACTCTGACAGACTTCTTCAGCAACTGGCCAGCTGCTCCGCTCCTCCCAACCAACCCACACGCAAATAACACTAACTCTGCTCTCTCTCTTCCCACAGACTTCCAGCAACCTGGCCCTCCGACACTGATCTTTCTCTTTCCTCCCAGGTCTCTCTCCCCTCTCTTCCCTTCCCAGATCGCCTGGTGGATTGCAGCAATTTTCCACTCATTCTCAAAAACTCTCCCTCTACCCCGTCCAGAACTCTCACTTTCCCCGAATTTACTACTGCATTCACCCGCTACACAGACATCTTCTGCTCCGTGTACACCCCTTGGGCGGCGCAAGCTTAACGATTATTATCGATAATTATTGTCATCATTGTGGAGCTTGCTTCCTCCTATGGGGGTACACATTTCACAAAATATTCTTCCTCCGTGCAGAGGAACACCTTACAACAGCTACCGCAGCAGCATCCCATATATATATAAAAAAAAAAAACTCTCCTCATAAACCATCTCTCTAACCATACCCTCCTCATAAACCATCTCTCTAAACTAGCACTTGCAGCCCTCCAGCAGCAACGATCGCGTATATATTTAAAAAAACACATTCTCCCGCTTTCCGTCTCCACAAGCCGCACAATATACCAACACCCACTTCAGAAGTAAGCATCACCTCCTGAAAACCCCATTTGCGTAGACCCAGCATAACCCAAAGCTCTACCACGCAGCCGAACATATATCCAGCTTCTTTGGGGGGCAGCAGATTCAGTCAGCCGTCCTCGCTTATTGCTTCTTTGGGGGGCAGTCGAAGGCTGAGCCAGGCACCGAACCCTTGCCCTCGCTAGGGCTCGGCCCACCATGGTTCCACGCTCCCCGGTTCCCGGATGACACGCCAAATCTGCTTCATCTTAAATCTATCAAACTATCTATTAATTAGAAAGAGCGAACTCGTGAAGTGCATGTTTTGATAATAACAAAGTTACGGAGGAGCCGTAATTCGAATTAATCGCAGCTGATCCTAATTCCCTAATCAATTGGCAGTTGGAGGCTGAGCCGGGCACCGCTCTACCGGCTCGCTTCCCGGACGGCACACCAAATCTGCTTCATCTTAAATCTATCAAACTATCTATCTATCTATCTATCTATCTAGAAAGAGCAAACTTGTGAAACAGATTTGTGAGATGGATTGGTCAATAGTCTCTGCATGCTCCTGATTCAAGGGTTCACTTTATGCCTATTTAATAAATACTGATCTATTTATGTTTTAATCTATATATCTGTTACCATTCAAATTTCAATATCACATTGAGAGAAACCATGAAAGTCACACATTAGAATACATACAGACAACAGCTGAAGACTCTATAATCTTAATCTCAACAGACCAACCACCCATTCACAACATGCCCAACAGGAGTATGACAAACTCCACCTCATGTGGCAGTTGCATCTAATAGTTCCTTTTCTTGTCAGCAGCACTGGCTACAGGCTGAACTGTGGGATTTATGGTGAACGCTCCATCACAATACACTGTGTGAGAGGTTACTGTAGTCAGCAGCTCCACAGCACTTTGCCCACTTCATTTGTCAGTTTTAACTTCGATTTCTTCTTAACCCTTCAATTAAAGCCCACTAAAGTTCAGCCTGGGAGATAGTGAGAAGAGCGGACAGCTGTCGAGGGTTACAAATGACAGAGCATTCTGCTTTTTCTACCTCAGTCACCAGGAATCCATGACATCAGCATTAACATGGTAGAAGATGAGATGAGAACTTGAGTCCAGATAACTCACAACTAAAGACACAGAAGACAGATTTTCAGATTATTCAGATTACAAACCACCCTGAACGATCTTATCTATCACTCTGAACACTCTACCAACCGACCAAGTTTACCCTGACCCTAATCCTCTAACCTACTGACATATATACTCACCACTGTTGGGCAGTGGTGCGTATATATGTCAATATGCTGCATTTATATCTGATTGATTTGATTGTTCCTTAATTCACAATTCAAAATTCATTATTTTTTTTTCTGTCTCCCTCTCTAGTAAATGTAGCAGTGTAAAGGTAGAAGTTTGCAGTAGAGAGTTACACAAGCTGGTTATGCCTCTTGAAATAAGGACCATTGTTTTTCAGTTCATACAATCGAAAAGAGAACCAACATACACATACAGTGTAAAGTTTTTTGTTTGGATGTGGGTGTGTGTATACAATATATACAGTACTGTGCAAGTCTCCACACAGAGATCTAAACTGAGATCTAAACTGATCAGCATCTGGAGTCGTATGAAGAAACAGAACAAACTAAGACAGACGCAATCCAGCACAACTATGCCAACGTCTACAAGATTAAGAAAAAACCTACCTGGATAGCTATGGGCACCTGTTACCTTAGAACAGAAGATGTTTTACCAAAAGCTGTAATACCAAATATTTATTTGATCAGATTTCTGTGTGGAGTGCTGGCTGTTGTCAGACTTCTTGTGCAGACAATAATCTCACAGCATTATTACAATTAATGACAAAAATAATGTTTGGAAATGTAAACAGATATTTCCAAATGACACACTACAGCAAAAGATAGAAATAAGCCACTTAAAACCATTTTTTGTTGATGAAAGTACTAGTGGTCTAAGACTTTTGCACAGTAATGTATACATACTGCTTGTACGGAAAGTATTCAGGCCCCCTTAAACTTTTTCACTCTTTCTTATTTTGCAGCCATTTGCTAAAATCATTCGGTTTTTCCCCCTCATTAATGTACACACAGAACCCCATATTGACAGAAAGACAGAACTGTTGGCATTTTTGCAGATTTATTAAAAAATAAAAACTGAAATATCACTTGGTCCTAAGTTATATATGAGGGTAAAAAATAAACTTAATTGAATTTAGATAATGGCTGCCATATAACAAAGAGTGAAAAATTTAAGAGTATCTGAATACTTACTCTGAATACCCACTGTATGTACATATTTCCTCCTTGGTCAAATTTGATTGGTTAAAAGGACCTTTACCCAGAACTTCAAATACTTAAAGCTAAACTTACAGAGATTTGATTAATCTTAACTTCTTATAAAACATGATCTTCATTGGTGTTCACCTTTTCTACTACACCTGTTTAATTGACTGTGTCTTGTCTTTTACTTATAGAAGAAACAATGTTTTTCTTATTTGTTCGTTCATTGAATAAATAGCTTTTTTTAAATCTTCAAACATATGTTTTGTAGCCCATTTAAGAAAATATATTGTTTGGTTAAAAATAATAGTAATTAAATGAAAACAAAAGGAAGCTTTGGGCTACTTTGTTACTCATTACTGTTCCATCTTTTACTCCACCTGTATGATGGTGAATTGTTGGATTTTACTGTATCTGGTCTGATGACAAGAAATGTCATAGTTCATAGGCAGCCATTCATCCCATACTTTTAAAACATTAATTAAAACACTTATTGACAGTGGATGTTATTGTACATGAAATGTATGCTATTTTTAATTTCACACAGTGTTGCATCCACACCAGGTTCCACCCTCACTTCCTCACATCGATCACCGTCACCTGAGTACTGATCACCAACACCTGTCACCTCCACCTGCAGCCACTCCCCATAATAATCAACTACCACATAAAACCATAAAACCAAAAGTCGTGGTCCTCTGTCCATGTGTCTCCATCGTCTCCAACGCTCCATTGCTCCTAGGATCAAATACATTCTAGTTACTCTCAACGTCAGTACTCTTCAAACAAACCATCTACAGATTGACTGTGTCCATCTGCTCACTCCAACCATTGTCCTCATTCTGCAATAAATACTTATTATATTATAAATTTACCTTCTGTGTTGAGTCCGCTTCTTAACACAGAGAAGGCTGTATTTCTATAACCAGAACTCTGAGAAACTGTACTGTGAAAAAATACATGAATTTGCAGCAAGAAACTTTTTCCTTGTCTTATTTCTTTTTGTATTTCTTCAGAATATATTTGAGGAAAGTCGGCTTATAGTATTACAAAAATTTAGAACCAGGTGAGTTGTAATGATTGTTCATCAGGCGGTTGATCCATTTGCAACATTTTATTGTCGTGTTTTATTAGTCGTACATGCTGTGGTCACTGGGAGCAGACATCACAAAACAGGCAGATCAGAAACAGTACCGTAAAACAGGCGGGAGGTCGAGGTATCAGGCAGGAATCAGAAACAATGTCCAGGCAAGGTTCGGGGCAACAAGCAATAATCAAAGGTCCAGGTCCAGGCAAGGTTCAGGGTATCAAGCAGGTATCAGAGTCGAAATAAACAATCCAAGTACGCAGCAAAATCCATCCAAAGAGTAAACCAGAAAAGCTCAGAGTTGTCAGTAACAATCAAAACTTCGTACTGAATAACAGTCCGTGAGTCCCTTAAATACTGAAAATAATGTGGAAGACCTGTGGCGGAAATCCCCACAGGTGTTCGAAAAAAAGCAGTCCGGGTGGGAACTAAAACTCCGGGGAAGGTTCCCGCTGATGACGGTCGGACAGCGCCACAGAGGACCGTCTTGTAACATGAGTTTTATTGAAAACACTGCATATGAATAAAAAACAAAATCATGGGCTTGAAACTACAGTTGCGTGTGATGAATCTAAAATATATGAAGGTCTAATGTTTATCAGTACATTACAGAAAATACAGAAAATGAACTTTATCACAATGTACTAATTTAACATATATAAATCATGTTAAGTGTCACGATTGAGTAGAGTAGGCATTCGGGTTCAAACGCAAATCAGTATTTATTAAGCTCAGTGTAAAAGCAAACATGGTCGAGCACCGGCAAACGGGAACAGCGGATGCTGAGACAAAAGAGTAAACGACTTAACAAAGTGTTGGTCGACGTACCAGCAAACAGAGTCCATAGGGTGAGACAAAAACGTAAGTCCAGGGAAAGCAGAGGTCAGCAGTGAGAAATCCAGATAACAAGACAGGTAAATTCTAACACAAGGACCTGGGGCCTGTACCATGAAGCCGGATTAGCTTATTAGATTAGTTTGCACCAATCCTGGGTTTTAGGTACCATGAAAGAAACTCGGCTTCAATTGGTGTTCATTGCCATGGTAACTTGCGCAGCACGGCTAGCCTGCTCCGGGGCAGGTTATGTTCTGGGTTAGAGATCTCAAAACGAAATGTGACCAATCAGCTTCCAGCAAGGTGACGCGTGTCACTCCCCCAGCTTCTCTTACTCCAGATTAAAGGACTTCTCATAGTAAAACATTGTTTAAAGATAAAATCTGATTCTTTTAGATTATTATTTTTAGAATTTACTTTATTATTTATATAATTATCAATATCTCCTTTATCTATTACACAAGCCAGTTTCGTTTAATAGTTATATGCTTTTAAATGAATATAAACATAGATAATACATACAGCTTACTTGCTTAAGTCTTTTTTTTCCTCCTTAAGTTTTCCTCTTTGATTAAAAGATTTTTTCATCTTGCTGTGTAAATGTGTTGAAATTCCTCATATTGCTCAATCTTTTAATCTTTGGTAGTGGATCTGAGTCTCTCACGAGAAGTGAATGAAAGTTTCATTTATTCAAGATTGGCTGCTTATTGCTGATGTCACACTTTCATGTGCACGTGCTACATTAACACAGGAACGAGCTTGGGTTAACAAAGAAAGTTGATGAGCTTCATCATGGTACCAATAATGCCTGATTGCATCGGTTTGGATTTGTCAACCCAAAACTAATCCCGTAACTCTGAGTTTGTTTAGCCACCATCATGGTACAGGCCCCAGGTTGACAGTGTAATGAACCGTGACGACACACAAAAACATCCGGGTTATATACACATAGAACTAGGTCAGTGGGTGCACCATGACAACTGACAAGTGGGGCGGAGACATGAGTTTGTGGCAATGAGTGCATGAAAACAAACACAAAACATAGAGAGTTCACTGGGCACTGGAGTGCCATAAGCAGTCTCTAGCTGGCAACTCCAGCTGGGCGTGACATTAAGTAAACATAAATGTAATACTGTTTTAGATCAAATTTACTGTTTTAATACTGTTTTAGAAGATTTTGATACTTTTAAATCTAGACTCAAAACTCATCTGTTTAGCTGTGCATTTACTGAAGGAGTACTGAATAATATGTGCAAGCGATGTACATATTTTTATGTTAATCCAACAAGTTTTTTTTTTTTTTTTTTCAGTGTCTACCAATCACAAGTTTAACATATAAACCACTAGGATACTAACTACCCGATCACCCCATACAACCCTTCAAATGACCCCAACAACCCCCAGGTCACCATAGCAAACACCCGATCAGCCCTGATCACCCTAGTAGCCACTCTGAGACCGTGGGTTTTACACACAGAAACACCACTCATGTTCTCTTGAGAAAATGCTAACACTGGCTCAATCTACGTACTTTTCATCAGTCAAACCACAGCAGGCTAAATATCATTACCATATTTCTTCTGCCTCTGTGCTGATAACGGAGAGATAATGGTATAGCTACTGTATATAGGACAGAGCAGAGAAAGCTAGGATTCTGGAGGAGTTTTTCTCTCTGCACTCTACAAAGAAGGATGCCAGGGGAAAACCTGTCCTGACCTGACACTGGTAATCACCTCACCTGCGTGTGTGTTCCTCTATTTGCTTTCAGATCTCTTTCCAAGAGAGGAGAGCAGAGAACGCTAAAAAACTGAAGGCCTGAAACACAATTCATAACAGCTCAAACACACATTATATTCTCAGTGATGCAAAAAGCACTATCACTTCTGTGACTTCTGTTTGTTCTCTCTTTCAGATCAACCGTTGTCAAGAGAATCTTGCTAAGCGAGTTAATTTAAGTCAATAAGTTTACATGTCCAAAGCAGTTACCTGAATAACTGTCTGGTTTAATGGCATGGACATCTGAAGAAAACACTATCAGTTTCTCTGAAGGATGAAGATGGAGGGCGATGAAACAAAAATAAAAGCTTCCACACCTTGTGTATTTGAGTTGGTGAAATCATCTTCTACCATTTTCTTTCTCACAAGTTTGTCCAAATAGATTATTTTTCAGCTTCATCAACTTACTTGCTAGTATGTAAACTTGTCATTTTATGACTTTATTTTTTATATCTTTTTATATAAAATTAGGTTTTTGCCAATGCATTGAATGAGACAGGATAACAAGATAACGTGACACCTGACCTATCTCCCCATCACCCCCTATCCTCCTCCTAGATGTGTTCTTAGATGAACATATTTTGTTGACCCTGGAACAACATTGTAATCAAAACATTTTGTCTTGACCATGTCCCTACGGTGATCGTGATTTCACCAAATACAAGATGTTCCTGGAAAAACATTCCAATATATCAGTCAAATTAGAGAAATATTTTTCCTGTAAATATCTGTTTTAGGTTTATGATCAGGCTAAGGTGCTTCTACACCCTTGATTATCAGCTATCATTTCCCACTGATTGTAGGCATAAGTGTTGGGTATGGATTGGGATAAGTCTATATTTTTGGACAGTAATGTTGATCCAGGATCAACAAAGCATTTTGATCTAGGATTATGTCTTACTTAGCAAAGTCATGGTTACCATATCTCCACACCTAAACCTAACCATAACCATGAATAATGCCTAAAATCAGAGGAAATAATAGATAAATGTACAAGCACCACACTGACTGTAAGCCTAAATTTTACTAAAACTATAAACTGGTTCTTCAAATCTGATTGGTTAATCACAATGTTGTTCCAGGGCTAACAAAGATGTTGATCCAGGAAGATTGGTAAAATCAGGTTCTACCCCCTTTTATTAGATTTATTTAAATAAAGCATCATTGAAAAATTATTTGGTGTAAACGATTATGAGTATGTTTTACTAGAAAATACTAATTCATTGTTTGTACTTGCTGTTAGTTTGAAAATATTTTGAAATGTATCAGTAATCAGTAATCTTTCAAAGTAAATCTTTAAACATCACGCTTTGTTTGTTTTTTCTTTCATTGTGAACAAGCCTTGATATTTTAAACCTTGATATTTCCGTTGTAGTATAAATAGAGATATTCACCAGAACTGGCCAGCATTTTGACATGTCAAACAAATAAGGACCCATCAGTCATCAGTTTAGCGTTCATCATGGACTGGAGAGGGTCGTGTATCATATGGCCCTGAATGTTTTATCTTAATACATACAGTCCATGTACAACAAACTACTCACTCACCGCCGCTCAATGTGTGTCGATATGGTGGACGGGTGATGGAGGCATTAGTGGAGTCGATGAGAGGCTGCTTTGTTTTAGTAATGATGGCTTAAGCGAATGCCCATATTAACATTTTAAACACCTTTAACTATCAGTCGGTTAATACAGCACATCTCTCACAATAATGTAAAGCAATATTTAATTTTGAATGACACTCTCTGCCTATAACATAGAATTAAACATAATTAAAAAAATATTTTACTATTACCATTGTCGCACCAGGCAAAAGACAACGCAACAAGGGAGCTTGGTGAAATCCCCGAAGGGTGGATTTATTACAATATGTGAAATAAGA
>JAUYWG010000053.1:18584129-18604081 GCA_034779775.1 Enteromius afrohamiltoni
GAACATGGCAGCAGCTGAAAATGAAATGTAAAAATATAATTCAATCAGGTAAGGTTTGAGCATGTCATGTTTTTTTTACTCCGCATCCCTGACACAGAACGCTTTCATTAGCAGAGAAATGTAAGAGCGTGGCCATGATTGGCGATGTTAGTGATGTAAGAACGGATTCGATTATGGATATACGTAACTTAATTCATAGCAACGAATAACTGTAACTGTGGTTGCCCAAAATAATTATTTTAATTGTTATTTAAGCAAAAAAAAAAAAAAACCCTTTCAGAAACAGGCTTGAGTTACCCTGCTTTCTCGGGTTTGACAAATCTGCCTTTTTGAAAAAAGTTTCCCTTATCTCAGGGTTAACAAGCTCAGAGTTTTCACTTAACCTCCTTTTTGAAATAGGCCCCAGGTAGACAGTGCTAATGGACGTTACAATTATAAAGTGTCCAACCAAAGGGAACGCTAATCACTATAATGGGAAGTAGGAAAATAAAAGGAAAAATGTAAACATTTTAGGATAGAATAAAATCGTATGTGGCATTTGTGATGTTCAGTTATATTGAAAATGCAATGACTTTGTTAAACAAGTGAATTCAGCTAGTAAAATATAACAGATGTGGGGAAATTTTTCTTCTTCTTCTTCTGTTGTTGTGGCTACTTGAATATTTTAAGTAAGTGTAACTCAAAGCATGCAAGTTAATGTTTTATTTGCCTTGAAAATTGCTGTAACTTGGTAATGTCACGATGGTGTAAAGTCAACACACAGAAAGTTGTGGGTTTGAGTCCCAGTTCCAACCGGGATTGGTGGTAGGAATGAATCTCCACCTTCAATACCACGACTGAGGTGAAACCCTTGAACAAGGTACAACCACTAGGAAATAACAAGCAGCTCAGACATGTTACCTAAAAATGTGGTATGTTAGAGAAATCACAAGGCTGAACTATCATGTCATTCCATATGTGCATGATGAGAATAAATTCATTTTTGTTATGAATAACCTTGCAAAGAACACAAGCTCATAAACCAACTCAACACTTGATTTAAATCCAGCCAGCATTAACAACAGAACTAAACTGTGTAAAAAGAACCTTCATCACATCCTTCCTTCTAATACAACAACACACACAGTGCAGCCTTAGGCAAGGCAACCGGTCGGTGATGCCTGCCTGCCTGCATGCAAGCCACTGAAATGGGTCATTTTTTAATTAAATACAATATTAATTACTGCGAGCATCATTAACGATATGTGAGATTTGACTAATTAGTGTAATAGTTTTGGAGTCACGCTCATTAAATATGAAAATTACAGCGGTCTGAAGAATCGCTTTCGTGATCAATCTTGTATGGACAGAAGGGAAATGATTTAGAGAGGCGCTTTTATTGTACAATTATCTTCATTACAACTCTGCCATACTTGAAGAGAAAGAGAGAGAGGAGAGAGCCGAGGGGCCGCGGTGGGAAGGGGCCCGCAGCGCTCAAATACAATTGCCTGCCTTTAACCAGACGAGACACAGCTTCAGTGATGGAGGCGCTCAGGATCGCTGTTTGCAGGAAATGACACAGGGTGTGAGTGTGTGTGTGTGTGTGTGTGTGTGTGTGATGCCTTCAGTCACACTTGTTTGCCCCCGAGGTGCTTTTCTGATTGGTTGAACCAAACACTTCGGATTAACTCTCAGTGTGCTGCCATTGTGCGTGATAAATCTGATTATATGAACTTCATTGTGCAGGTAAAGCAAACTTAAAAATACAATTATAAACTTACCTAGTTGCACTAAAACAAACTAAAAGTAAAATAAAATATAATAAAAAGATAAATATATCACGTTGGTACAAGGCGAAGGAGAACGCAGGAGATCGTGGAGTTGAAAAACAAAGTCTTTTTAATAATAAAGTAAATCAAGGCACGAAGGAGAATCAAGGAATCCACACGTAACATTTACATTGATGGACAAACTCAAAAGACAGGGGATTTATACACAAGAACTAAATGACTAAAGTGAGGGCAGCTGGGGAGACACAGGTGGAAACCAATCAACTCATAATCACATAACGACAGGAAAAACCAAATAAGGACAAACAGGAACTAACAAAATGAAACCAAAACAGGAAGACATGAAGATGAAACTAAACAGACCATAAACGTAACAAGAAACAGACACTGTTTATATGTGACTATAACTAACTCCCCAGTTTAAAATATGAACTATTCTTTTCTTATCTGAAACTGTGGGAAATTGCAACACAGTCTCACGAGCAATTTGTACATATTCAGAGTCGTTGTAGTAGTTAAACATTTTAATATCAAAGAAACATGGAGAATGAGGCTACACACAGTTACACATAGATCACGAGGGAATGACAACAAAGACATCAAAACACGTAACACATACGAGGTGCCACATTCTTGCTAATTCGTATGACCTCACTCGTGCCATTTTGTATGATTTGTCTCCTTATTGCAGCTCGCATCAAATTCAAGGCACTGATGCTTGCGTATGGAACAATCACCGGCTCTACCTCCACTCACTGCTACCAATCTACTCTCCCTCCAGAACTCTGAGATCCGCCGGTGAGCGACGCCTCACTGTACCATCACAAAGAGACACACAATCTCTTTCCAGAACATTCTCTCACACCGTTCCTGGCCGGTGGAATGATCTTCCCATCACTATCCGACATGCCAGCTCCCTTACAACCTTCAAACGACTGCTGAAAACCCATCTCTTTCAACACTATTTGACATCATAAAAAAAAAAAAACCTTAACTCTACTCTTCCTTTCCCTTTCTAGCCTGCACTTATCTAAACATTGCCTGTTATACGGTATTATAAGCACTTCCTAAGTTTTTTGCCTCTGTATGACTTATTGCTTGCTGTTTTCCCCACCTGTAAGTCGCTTTGGATAAAAGCGTCTGCTAAATGAATGCATGTAAAGGTAATTGTAAATGTACATTTTTTTTCCCTTTTTCAATAAATTGCTGTAATCGTTTATTAGTTCATCATGGTGGCTGGTAAGGTAAAAAGGCGGAAAAAGTTTTGAAGACTCTTGAGTTTGAAGACTTGTATTTGATCAAAAAGACCATACTATAAAATACACTACTATGATTATAAAATATTTCCTGAGCCCTGTGAGCCCTTTCCCCCCACTTCATTTAGTGTGAGAAAACATGCCTTGATTATATTTAACTTGACCATACGTGCCGTTTTCTCAGCACGCGTCCTGCCAGGAACGTACCTCTAGAGCATCCTTAAAACATTAGGAACTGATGTCATACACCAATCAGTCTGCACAAGCAAACAAATCCAAAACCTACATATTTTAGGCAATATAGAAATCCTGGCCAGGACAAATCTGGAAAATGACACGTATGGTCACCCTAATTTAACTATATGTTTACTTTGGTACATTGTGTTTGTATTTGTTGTTATTCTGTTAGCAGAAGTGTTGTTGAGCAGCATCATCTGTGCGTCTCTGCTCAGTCACAATGACAAATGACAATCATTCATAAACCTGTTAGCTGTGGAAACATTGTCACGACTTATCAAAACACTCCCCTCCACGTCCAGCATGATATGTGAAAAGTTTGTGGAAGGAAGCCGCAGTAAAGTGAGTCGCCGCTTTGATTCACAGGTGACCTTGTATCTTTGATGCCCCTTTTGAATATCTTCATTTTAACATAAATACATCTCCCCTGGTGCCTTAAATACATGCAATAATGCTATCGCTGGGGAATTCGAGTCCATTCATAATATTGTATTGGTCACCTCCAGTCGAGGTGCCCGATAACCAACGCTTTTATCACATTTCATTTATTTTGTATTTTATACGGCCTCTGTCTTTGTGAAATGATTGCACCTGTTTTGATCTGATTAATTTTGTGCCAGCTCAAACAATTATTTCTCATCTTTATCAGTTTAAGGAATCACCCTCCTTTTATGGGTATCATTTATAACAAGTGGACAGCTACCTGTTTATTAGAATTTCAAGCAGCATATCGGCGGCGAGATCTTTCACCGTCTATATTTACATTTCAACTTTGGCTAAACAAGCATGACAAATACACACACACATACAGGCCTCATTTTAACACTGCCCACTCTCCCCCCCCGTTTGCAGACTTTATGCAGAAGCCGTCCGGTGCCTTGAGATGCCTTACGGTCAGAATGAGTGTGCTGCAGATTACAGGTGCGTGTCGATCAGTGTGTGTGTGTGTGTGTGTATGGCAGACAGAGAGAGGGACAGAGATCGTGACCCCGGGAAACACAGCCACGGCTCTGAGGCGCAGACTTGGAATACAAACATATTTGCATGTGCCACGGCCGGAGCCGCATTTGACATCTCAACAGCTGTTAATTATGAACTGGCCTGCCGAGAAGTCGACAGAGCTGTGAATATGCAAAAGCAGGAGGAGCGGCCAGGGCCTGTCCAACACGCATGTCAGCTCCCTCCCTGCCCTCGCTGAGACCGAGCCTGCCGCTAACATCCATCACTCCTGAGTTAGAGAGCTATTTAGTTCAGGTTTATTAGCATAGCGCTTCTCACCATACAAATCACTGCAAAGCAGCTTTACAGAATGCATTGTATTTAGGAGTAGGTTATTAGTGGTGACTGCCCTTACCAAAAAGTAGTATACTTCAAGTTTATTTATCAATTGTTCAAGTAAATTTTTCTAAGCATACTTTATGTAGTAAGTATGCAAGTGTCAGTGCACTAGGGTGTAGCTAGAAGGGATACAGCTTCCGAAATGAACAATGAAATAAATGTTCTACCTATTAGATTCTGTTTTATTAACACCTACACCTACCCCTTACAGGCATCAAAAGATAGTATCTATTATTGTACAGTGTGACATTGTTGACATTGTGTGTTTGGACGTATGTCTTCTTCGTGTGTATGTTAAGTGAATTTTTTTGTTGTTTTTGTTGTTGCAAGTCCTTGGCAGAAACAGGGAAGCAAACAGAGACAATATTAGCGTAGCTGCTGTTCCAACAAAGCAAAAATGATGTGTTCAAATTACGCTAAATAAGGGATAAAGTAGAGGCAGCCGGTAGTTATCGCAGAAATAAGCCCCGACAGTGTGATCAGGATAACTACAGGCTGCCTGAACATTATCCCGCTTATTACACGGCTACTTGCCACATATAGAAAAAAAAATGGACATAAATATGAATTTGAAACAATTTAAATTAAATGAACTTTTTCATCCTTCTGTGTAACGATATATAGTACCACATTCAAATGTTAGTCAGACAATTTATAACATATACATATGAATATATAATAACGGATGTATTTTAGTTATTTACAAGTTGTTACATTGTTAATTGTGGTTGTCCAGTGTTTGTCACAAGATGGCACCAATCGGTAATCTTTGTTGGCGCGGAGGGATTTTAAACACGTAAGTAGTACCGGAGCGTACTTTGGAGCGGTTATTGTCTGAAAAGAACGAACCTGTAAATGTCTCAACTGACCAATCAGAATCAAGCATTCCAGAGAGCCGTGTAATAAAGAATAATAATGTGCAGATCAGATATAACTGCATTATAAGACCATGAGATTCATCGGAAGAATGCTTGGCTAAAGAGAGATATGTCTTTAATCTAGATTTAAAAAGAGAGCGTGAGCCCCAAACATTATCAGGAAGGTTCCAGAGTTTGGAGGCAAAATGTGAAAAAGCTCTACCTCCTTTAGTGGCCGTTGCTTTGCTTTCCTAGGTACTACCAAGAGTCCAGAGGTTTGTGACTTTAGGGACTGGGTTGGATTGTAGCATGGTAGAAGACTTGTTAGTTATGTAGGAGCTAAATCGTCATAAGTGAGTAGTAATATTCTGTAACTCATGCAGAGCTTCATACTGTAGGTACCGTATGGAAAGACAAATTGTGGTAATATTATCATATTTTCTTAACCTGGTCTCTAGGACTCTAGCAGCAGAGTTTTGTAACCAGCTGTAGCTTGTTTATTCATTAATTCATTATTAAAGTTGCAGGACAACCAGCTAGTAGTAGTAGTCCAGCCTAGAGGTCATGAATGCATGAATTAGCTTTTCTGCATCAGAAACAGATAACATGTTCTGTTACTTGGAAATGTTTCTAAGATACTGTTTTTGATCTGTCAAATTTTACTGGATACTAGACACACATTGCAAGAATTAGATGTTTTGTTTCCAGTTGTTTCCAGCTGTTCAAAATGTTCTCTTAGTGAACCATTTTCAATACAAAATATTTAACATATTGTTCATTTAGTGCAATTATATTTAATGCTTTGAATATTTAATGTTACCTTGTTGTTTGCTTTAAACAATGGCTCATCCAAATGAAGAATAAAAAAAATCAGAAGGATTTCTTTTGTTTTTGTTGAAAATTCAGCTCTGAGCACAAAAATTAATTACACATATTTACACAGACAACAGCTGTTTTAAATTTTTAAAAATATATCATATCATATAATAACAGCATAGTCTCACTCTAACTGGTCCAGTGGTGGCCAGTAACGAAGTAGTTGTATTCGTTTCTGTACTTAAGTACATTCTTCAAGTATCTGTACTTTACTGGAGTAGTTTTATTTTTAGCAACTTTTACTTTTACTACATTCCTAAGCAAAGGATCGTACTTCTTCACTACATTTCATAAAACACATCGTTACTCATATATCACGTGCTCCGAGCGAGATGCAGACGAGCGATTCATTAACAAACTGATTCTTTTTAATGAACCTGTTCAATCGGTTCGCAAATCGCACCAAACGATTCATTCTTGAATTGAATGATCCGATTGTAGCTGTTCTCGATTCGACAGCTCACTGATTCAAACGATCCGTTCAGAGCGAGTCTCCAGTGAACCGAACAACTGGTGCGCGCGACTGATGATGCGTGAAGTTAACTAACATTAACTATAAATCATATTTCGGTAAAGATTTCAGTTTGTTTCACAGCAGTAAAGGGTGATCTATTTAAGCCCACACATCAACATCAGTGTCTCTAAGTCAAAAAACGTTCATATTCCCTGCTGCTGTAATGTTAGCAGTTTTATTAAAATGCTAACGTTACGCCTTTATTGTTTATCAACGGTATCCATTTTTTATATTGTTTGGATCAAGTAGACAGATATGATTGTTTATCCATATAATGTTACTGAAAATAAGTAGGTCTAAATATTGTTATCTAATGCTGATTGTTTATCTAACAAGCTTGCTGGTGCTAATTTAGATTCATTTTTAGATAATGTCCAAATATTGTTGATCTATTACATCTAAAGGGGAAAAAGAAAGGATTTTATGTTCAGGTAACAGAGTAATAAATACAGTAGTAGTATATATACATGTAGTAAATACAGTAATTATCAAAGTGGGTAGTAATGCCCTCTGGGAGAATTTAGCCAAGAATGTTTACAACACAGACAAGGTTTGAGGAAAAAAAAAAGAAAAGAAAATGCAATATTTTCCTTCCTTATCCTCATGCATTCTGCAAAACAATAGGCTACGCTTCAAAACACTTTTTGTGGTGTAAGCTTCACAGTGAACATTACTGCATCATGCTCG
This sequence comes from Enteromius afrohamiltoni, assembly GCA_034779775.1. Classification (NCBI taxonomy): domain Eukaryota; kingdom Metazoa; phylum Chordata; class Actinopteri; order Cypriniformes; family Cyprinidae; genus Enteromius; species Enteromius afrohamiltoni. The sequence continues at coordinate 18,591,664 of JAUYWG010000053.1, forward strand.
TCGAAAACCTCAGGTCTTTTGAGCAGTAAGATTATTTTAAAAAAGCGCTATATAAAATTAAGCTGTATAAAATTGCTAAATAAATCTATCAGTACTTTTTTTACAAAACCGAGTACTTTTGTACTTTCACTCAAGTAAAATTTAAAAAGGAGTACATTTACTTTTATTGGAGTAATATGTGATTGTATGCATCTGTACTTTTACTCAAGTACTTGATTTGTGTACTTCATCCACCTCTGAACTCGTCACATTTTGACGCTTGGTCAAGACCCTTTTTAGTTGCTTTCCGACATGAAGGGTCCTCAGTTGCTTTCAGTTGTTTTAATGTAATGGTTTGCATGCATATATAAATGTATTTTATAATTGTTTACTTTTATTGGAGCACCAAACCCCACCTCTACCCAAAACCTACCCACCTCTGAACAATATAAACACACACACATTGAAAGATCACATCCCTACATATATGCAATAATGCCATTATTTTTACCCAATATATCATTTAATTATGACGATAAAATTAAAAAATAGCGCGTCAGCATATTGATGCTAAGGGTTTCCTATTTAAAACAATGGAGGACCCTTCGCATTGAAAAGTACCTTGAGCTTCAAAAAACGATGCAAATGGGTTGTGAGCAAGCGTCAAAAGGTGACGAGTCGAAGTGAGACTGTTGATAAAAATATAGTTTTTACTGCGTTGTTAAAACAAATGCAGCCTTTGTGCACAGAAGAGAATGTGTATCCAAACATTAAAAAATATTCATTCCAAACCAGAAGAGTGTATATTTGAAAGGGGTCATATGATGCGATTTAAAATGTTCATTTCCCTTTGGAGTGTTACAAGCTGTTAGTGCAGAGATAAGATCCCTGAAGGTGAAAAGATTCAAGTTTCAAAACCAAAGATATTCTTTATAAAAGTTATGACTTGTCCACACCCTCCTAAAACAACTTGTATAAACACGCCTCCACTTTTCTACGTCACATGGGAGGGGCTTCTGCCAGGCGGTTCCAGTCTATGTTGTGGTGAGACATGAGGTCAAATTAGTTTTGAGTATATCTAACAGACAAACTTTGGTTTAATGAATCCAGTATTTATTTATTTTTATTCCTGTTTATATTAATGTACGAAGATGTGTCGTACAGCTCCTCCACATACAGCAACAATGATTTTGTCCTCTATAGTTTCGGAACTCTGCCTCAATCCAGTGCACTGGATAGCTGGCCAATCAGAGCACACCTCGATGACATTTGTATAAATCGACCTGTTTCAGGAGGCGGGGCTTAGAGGAGAAAAATTATGTACAGTATGTGGAAAATAATGTGTTTGGTTTTTTTTTACTTAAACACATTACATTACACCAAATAATGTTCTTTTTAGCAAACAAATATGACCCCTTTAAGACTTTTTCTTTACTGTGCCAGTATAGGCAATGTTAGTCTACATTTCAAGACATTGATGGTCTTGTGTCTGTCACTGATTATTATTGGCAAGCGGATTCTTACTGCTGCCACATGTGACCAAACCATCAAAATAACTATCTTTTGTATACATCCTGGAGTCCCTGAGACTGGTTTAAGCAGGGCACAGTCAAACGTCCTCTCAGGTCCAGCTAAAGCTCGCTGGGTCAGCAGTCAGACGTCTGTTTCTGGCTGGAGGAGAGCAAACATCTCGCAGCAGGCTCTAAGGACGGAGGTGGCGCTGGGTCTGGGCCTTTCATACGAAGAGTATCTCTGGGAATTTTAATTAATTTCCCTCCCCCAACCGCTGAATATGCGCTTATATTCCCCCCAAGGACTTTTATAAATTTCATCATTAATAAAATCGGACATTCAATTAGTCCCAAAATCCAGATTGCCAACTGTTTCATAACAGTTGTGCTATGATTTCCCCTTCTTTGTTATAAGTTATAAGAACGAGAAGAGGAGGCTCGCGGGGGGTGCTGAAAGTTAAAACTAATTTCATTAATCTAATTGTCATCACTTCAAACCATCTCTTAATTAGTACAAATTAATATGATTAATCACAATAATGACAAAGACTCATTCAATTACAGCTTTTGAATGGCGAGGGGGTGTGCTGGGGGTGATACGGACAGAAAAAACGGGAGGGCAGGTGGAATCAGCCGAGCCGGTCGGATTCGTCCTGATTATTATAATAACCGACAGGTTATCATTCACCCTCACACTTTAATAAGCTCAGAAGAGCCACTTTGTCACTCCTGTTTTGTTCGCCGACTCACAAAAGCCGACTCCTTTTTGAGCATTAAATGAGGCCCATTTACAGAGAAATGGCTGATTTGACGCAAAGAAACAACGTGGTGGTGCTATTCAGCGTTTACAAGCGTTCAACAAACGACGATATTGTTCAGGTTTATATTTTGAAATATGTTACTGTCATGACAAACAAATGGCAAAAGCAAGAAGTCAAGCAATGCTATTGGTATGAGTTACCCAAAGTTAGGTCACAAACCCTCGATCAGTAAAGGTTTTTTGTCTGGATCACCTGTGCTCCTCATGATCTCGGTGTGAAAAGATGTGCTGAGGAGTAGCTTATGACCTGTTGCTTATGATTGCAGAAAACACATAAAGAATCGAGTCATAGAAACTGAATTCATTTGTAATGTGGTTTATGTCTCAGAATTTAGCAACTCTTGGGCTGTGTACATAATATGGTGATATGGACTAGTTTCTGTGAATATTAAACTATAAAAGGCTACTGAAATATGTATTCTGCATGTTCTACTTGTATCTGTGTGAATAAATGTCACAGTTTTATTTACTACACACAGTATATAACCTACTGAAGCATGCATGACACTCGTCTGTGTCTCAGTATATGAGCTGATGAGATAAACACATCCACTTCCTCTCCGGAGCTGCTTTGAGGGTCATTTCAGCAGCATTACACCATTTCATCTGAGCAACACAAAAGTAAATAAAATACTTTAACTTGAAGAAATTATGACAGAATATTACTAATGCACAGCACAATTCTAAAGTCTTAAAGTAATAATAAAAATAATTTTGTTTTTTAGAATATTGTGATTGTACTTTCATGTTTTCATTTGAAGATAAAACCTCTGTTTATATAGCACTAGTTACAAGTGTTACATTTTCATTTGACTTTTTTTTTTAAATATTATTAAAATTGTTGATGTTTTATGCCTTAATTTGAATTTCACAGTTTCTGATCATTTGTGTTAAACTATACATCCAGAAACATTTTAACAAGACAAAACTGAATTTCTGAAAGTAAAAAATACATTTCATATGGGTATCATTATTGCTAAGTTGTTATAGTTTTATGAATTTTATTGTTTAAATGTGCATTTATTATTTACATTTACCTAAACCATTCAATATGAATAAATACATAAAAAACATTTTGTTCATTTTTTTAATTAATTGTTAAATTGTATGTTACATTATTTCAATTAATTCATTCGTTCGTTTTAACCAACTAAAACTGAATTTGTGGGGGAAATACAACTAACTAAATAAATGAATTAAACTACCTAGGGTCCTTTAAACTACATAAAGAGCAATAAAAGAGCTGAAAGCAGGAGGGCAGAAGGAGTTCATTAGTAATAACCCCGGGTCACGCAGATGAACGCTGGACTAAACAGAGTGCTCTAACTCTAGAAAGCAAGCATCCCACCCGGTGTGCTTCTGTCATTCAGTCACTTAACACTGGTTCAGTGAGAAACAAAGCTACTTAGTTGAGTTGAGAGCAGCTCAGATCTGTCATGACTCAACACTCATATCAAATGACCTCTCCTCCGAATCCGAGTCATGATTTGCTCCTCACCTAGGGATTAAAAATGTTTCTTTACGATGCAGCTACTGTAGCACTGAGAAACATACAGTCATTTCTCATGAACTGCTGGCATCTGAAATGAATTTATTAAAATGACCTTGCGCAATTTCAGCCAACAAAATATGTTCAAGGAGATACGAACTATATGAAGGCTAATGCTTTTTTCAGAAATGCAGATCATGGCTTTGTTAGCTAGTGCAAATCAAAGGTGTATATTTAGCTTCTGTCTTGAAAAATAACATTAAATGGCAGCTTCGCCACGAGCACGTGAACCCTGGTAAACACTCAGCAGAGCACTCTGTGCATGCTGATATTCCTGCTCTTCTTGCCAAAGTGAACCCAATTTCCACGCTTTCCAGTTTAAGTGCCCCCAACCCTCAACTAATAATGTGCTTGAGTATGGGGTAACTATCTGAGGAAGTGATTTATTGATGAAGTTCAGGGCAGTAGCTACAGTGGGTCAATCCTGCCCTCTGCTGGCTCATAAACTCATGAACCTGAGCTCTGAGTCTGTCAGGATACAAACAGAACATGTTCTGTCATTACTAGTATATGATTTGTTAAGGCCTGAGACATTCACTGGAAAATGGTTGAAAAGTTCATTCTACAAAAGGTTCTTTGCAGTGGAAAAAGATTCTTCATATTATTAAAATGCTCTTCACTAAGACACAAATGGTAGTCAGGGACAGATTACGGATCAAAACAATTTGCAATGCTCATCAACAATGAATTTCTGCTTGTCTAATGTACAGGTCCTACGTTCTTTGATCCTCTGCCTACAAGGGCCCCTGATGGAAACATGTGAGGGCCCTTGAGTCATCGTGGTGGTGGTGCTGGGGGGGGGCAACGTCTTGTCCAGGAACGGGCCTAGCGAATGTTGTGATAACGTCCATACACAGTCCATAATCCGTGCCTGATGATAGTGAGCGTGTAGCATGAGCAGTTTTTGATGGAAATTACATTGTTTAACCATTTAAAACAAAAACAGAACGGTCTGACTTTAGCTTTTTATAAATGATGCTACATGAAATATCTCTGTGTGAAGTAATAAAAAAAGCAGACTGGCTGAATGAAAATGCAAATTCACTTTCTGACAGCAGGTGGCACTTATTGAACAGCAGTGATATAAAGTTTCTTATAAGCCCTGTGTTAATATACAGAGGTGAGATCAAAAAGAATACAGTGCATTCAATTTCCGACAGAGATACATCTATACAGACCCTCAGTTTATTATTTATAGTTGTTTTCCAGTATTTCGCACTTTGTGAAAAGTCCTCAGTATGGTACAGTACTTTCTCCTCTTTGCGTTGTGATTTCTGCCGAGTATGTGGCATAATGCTCACTATTATTTGATTCTTTTTTTTGCAATTTAATGCAGCATAAATAACCGGATACAAAGCCTCGCATATAACGAATGACTGCGCTGCTCGATGGATCTTTATGAATGGAGAGGTTACTCTTTTGTGCTTTTCTCACTGATAGCATCAGAAACTCCTAGACTTCACAGTTTTCAGTATTTTGTTGACTACATACAGTATATGATTAGTCTTGATATGTTACCAGTTTTCTATTGCTCTGCTTTGTTAAAATCAATGATAGACTTTGAGTTTGTGGTTATTGGCAAGTTTTCTTCATTTAAAAACATTAAATATGCTCATATCATAAGGTTTGGGATATGCACTGCATCTTTGAAGCCAAACACATTGTTAAAATGCTGCAAGTACTTCGACTCCCCTTTTTGTTTTACTGCATGGAGAGTTTTGATACGAGCTGTGTAATTCCTGTCAGACAGATTAGTCCCGCCTCTAACCTCACACGATTGGTTAAGTCAGAAGGCCTATTAAACCACTGTTTTGGGAGTACTTTGCTTGCTGGAAGTCAAACGATTAATGGATTACAGTGACATTTTAATGCGCGTTAAACAGTATTGTCTTTGCTGTAGAAATAAACCAGTCATTCCTGATGAGACGTCTCCTTTAAATCTCAAACAAGTCTTGCATGCAGGTGAAGACACTAGTGGTGTTGTAAAACACACACAGATTTCCCCGTCTTTTCTTCATGTGAATGGGCCGCTAGCATCCCGTCCCCGGCTCCATCTCTTTCTCTCTCTCTCTCTCTCTCTCTCTCTCTCTCTCTCTGCACTCCAGTGATGTGTCGTTACACACTCGGCTAGCTCCTCGTCCATGACAGACTGTTACCTCCTGAAGCGGAAACGCATTTGATTGTTAACATCTGGGCCATTACAATTGCAAACTAGGGCTCTGTACATCAATCAGAAAGTGCTTTCAAAACAAAGAGACCATCCTCCAATCAATCTATCGGGAAACGGGGGCATTACATGCTCCTGTAATCCTGGCTAATTAGCGGGATAATGGGAATGAGATTTATGAATCCGGTGCTGTTGAGGTACTGCTGCAAATGAGCAGGGATGAACGCCAGAGCCGCAATAAATACAATGAGCTCTTCACCACACTGTTGTTTTTAATCAACTTCTCTCCTCCCTCCATCACTGACACCCATCCACCCATCAAACCATTCACCCAACCGTCTATCTATCTATCAACACTTTTAACAAAATAGTTACAAGAAGAAAATCTTACATCCGTCACATGGATTCACTGAACTAAAGATTCTTTATAAAGTGTTTTTCACCCTAAGAAACTAAAAGAACTGCTCACTGAAGGGTTCTTCAAGAAAAAAGAAATGGTTCTTCTATGGCATCAGTGTGAAAACCCTCGATATACATTTTTTTAATGTAAAACACACACACACGCACAGGTTTTGGGGGCATTCCTTGGCGTAGTACATACTGCACAAACTGTATTTTCTTGAATTTTTTGATTTTCCAAAGAGTTAACTGTATGATTCATAAGCTTGTTTCCTCATGGGGACCTAAAATGTTTTCACAAGGTCAAACATTAACGGTGTTCCTATTCTCCATGCAGACATTGGGTCCCCATAACACACACACACACACACACACACACAAATTAAATTTAATATGTCCCAGTTAAGTTAAGTTAAGTTACTTGACAGTATTCAGATTACATTACAGAGCTGGAGATTTATTTTGGTGGTTTACTGTAAATGTAATTGTTTTAGCAGTGTTACTGAAGGCTAATCATAGATTATTCTAGGATTTCAAGTGTATTTCACAGCAGTATCACTGTAGATTTGACTATAAGCTTTGTATGCATCTGGCAGAAGCCATTCACGGCACACATTTTATTTCAGATTTCCCCAAGTCATCAAACCCATGAGCTCAGCCCTGTGTGCTTCTGTTTCAGCTGTTTGAGTTAAATACAAGATACGGCGGCCATGCCCAAATGACCTTGCCTTAACAGGACAGTTATTAATGAATATGGCGTTGTATGTCTGCGAAGCAAAGAGTTTACATGTTCAATGAAAGCACAGACCTGAAGTGTTGGAAGAGAATTTGACTGAACCTGACAAATCCTTATGCTGCAGTTAGGATTCTTTGATGCACGCTTTAGTAAATTAACGAAATGTTTGAGGAAGAAATAAGACAAAAGTAAAGCAGGACTTTCACAGACTCATGGGAATAGTTTACCCCAAACTGAAATGAAATGCCTCCTGTCTATGTCTTTTATCTCTGAGTCTTAATATATTTCTTATTGCTCTCTCTCTCTCTCTCTCTCTCTCTCTCTCTCTCTGTGATTTGTGCTATACAATGTACTTATTTTTTTGTGTCCTCTGTTAACATACATGTGTAAAAAGAAAGTAAAAAAACAGTCATCAGCATTAACTTTCGTCCAAACGTGTTAAAGTGGCTCGACCTTGAGCACAGGCCTGTCAGCTCTGTTACTGTTCCTTTGTCCTGTAACTCGCTCACATTGCCAAGGTCGAAGCCATGAACTGATAAAATTTTAAATTTGTCTGTAAGTGTAAAAGTGCATGCTGCATAAATATATGATTCAGCCTGAGATATTCAACACCTGAGGTATTATCCCAGAGAGCTTGACCTATGAAATAATAAAAAAAGACTTGTTTATTGAACCTTTGTACAAAACATTAAAATAATCTACAAATAATAATAACAATAATAATATTAAAAGAAAAAAGGCTTTTCTCAAACAGTCTGATACAGCGAGAATATGAAGGAAAATAACTAATAGTACATAATTCAATGCTGACAGAGAGCTGCAGAAGTAAAGTCTCCTCAGAAGATGTGAGATGTTCTGGAGGCTTGTGAAGATCATTGCTCCGCTGAGGAACAGTGACAGTAAAGCCCCTAACAGGACCCTGATGATCAGATTTGAGACACACTGATTGATGGAGAATCCAGTAAAGCGGAGCTGCTTCAGTCCAGGAAGAGTTCATCTGGAGATACGACCAAAGCTATTCTGATGCAGTGAAGAAGTGTGGAGTCTTCTCAGCTGCTCTGGCAGATGGAGGCAGTCCTCTCTCCGGTCCTGAGACTGCTTCAGTCCTCACACAGCACATCGGCTTAAACCAAAGAAATGCTTCAGCAGTACTCTACCTGCTCAAAACTGCAGTGCTTTCATTACCTGTTTTAAGCATTAATCTTGTTAAATGTATCCTAAATAAAAGATTGCTTTTTATCTGAGTTATATAAATTAAAGAGCATCTCTTGAGGAAGTAATATATGATGCTTCCAGCTGATTTCTTTATTCACACAACTGGCATAACTGAATCCTTCCTGCAGCTCATAAGACTGATTCCCAGAATACATGAACTGGTCAAATCACGCTTGAATATATTATACTTCAAATATTGCCTATAGGACAAGTGATATAACGTTTCATTTGTTAATATTAAATATGTTTTTTTACATAAACAAAGAATAAAAAAGCACTTCTAAGGCATTTTAACCATTTACTAATCTTACTGTAATTCAGATCAATTTCAGCATTTACTAATAAAATCAAAGTGTGTGTCTGATTCTCATGCTGTTTTCCAACCACTATGACTTTCGCAGACGGAAAACAAAGTTGCATCCGTGTTATTTTAGTATCACTGACTTATTTTGGCCAGTTTTTTTTTTTTTATTGCATTATCCATTTGTTTTTTTTCTTTTGTGAATTTCATTGTTATTTTAATACAGTACTTCAAGAATTAGAAGATTTGCTCTAGCTACTAACTGGACAATACTTATTAATTATTATTTCTGTTAACATTAATTTAACCTAATTTAAAGTTAGAGAGCATGGACATAAACACATTCTGGCCATTTTTTAATGTTCCTCTTATTATTTATTTATTACTATTTGTTGTTGCTTGTGTTTGAGTCACATTTTGAATCTTACCGTAGAGTTCACTTGATCAATATTCTGATATTTAGATTTATTCAGATTTAACATCAACACAATGTTCTTTCACCTGTCTGGACTTTCACACAAGAATTGAGATGAGGATTTATACATGACTTCTTTTACTCATAAGCTGTATTTTTTATATGTTTGTCTGACAACATGAGTGAATAAGTCATGCGCTATACTGTATATCTTGCAAATAACACTTCAATATTATAGCCAGCGGCACCTTAAAGTTAAGAAAAGTCACAAAGAACAGAAAGGAAATGATGAGAATTGCTAGATTAATTTCAAGCAGGTTTTAGTTTAGTTTTCAGTTCTCTATAGTAAGCTCACGATGAATTAAGTTCTTCTTCTGAATGCCAGTGGTTTGTGCCGTCCTGTGGCCCCTGCGGCCCCTGACCTTGCCCGGAGGACATCTCCCATTCAGATAAGCCCATTTCTTTTCTTGCAGCATCTCTTTAATGTCAGGCCTGAAATATGAAGTCATTAGGCGATATTAAAACAGTGCTGACAAACTAATTAACAGAAGACATTATACGGGATGGGCTCGATTAATCCGCTTTAATTGCTCTTTTAAATGGAGGCCCCAATTAAAATTAATAAAGATTTAGCGGTGATCACACAGAAGCTGTGTCTGAAGGGCAGGCAGAAGTCAGGCGTCTCGGAGCAAGCCTCACGGGACAGACTCAGAGAGATTACAGCACAACCTAAACATCTCATACAGCAACAGTAAGAAGTTATACAAGGCTACTAGTTATGACTTTTCTTTCACGTCCCACATAAGCTGCAAAAACATCTTCTAAAATGTTACCAACAATATATTTCTCTGCCTCATCATTTGACCAAAATCTACACTGGACGGCAGTCAGTGCCGATGAACTCTGATGTGTAGCTTGAAGCTGATTCAAGCTTTGATTTGTCTGTTATACCCACATTACATGTGATCCCGGACCACAAAACCATAACCAGTCCATGTGTTGAAATCGAGATTTATGTATCATCTCATCTGAAAGCTGAGTAAATAAGGGTAGGACTGTATTTACCTGAGATGCAACTATTTACAAATCTGCAATCTGAGGGAGCAAAAAACCCTAAATATTAAAAATAATCTCAGTTCTTAGCCATGCATATTACTAATCAAGCATGAAGCTTTGATATGTTTATACAAAATATCTTCCTGGAGCATGCCACAGTTAACACATAGTGTTCAGATCATCTTCTCTTCTGATGGAATCAATATAATGCAATATTTCCATCCACTGAATGTAAGTTCGTTCATATTTCATATGCCTGCTGCACTTGAAAATTATGAAAAGAAATCTGTACCGGATCACTGGACTTCAGTCAGTAGGAGCTGTGGCATTGAAAGTAACAAAGTAATTAGTCACACTACTAGTTACTGCAAAACATAATATTACTGTAACTAGTTACTGGTTATAAATGAAACAGAGATTGTTGAGAGTAATTTCTGCACTTAATTAAAATTGCACTCAATGAAAGTTAATTCTGTTTCACTGTAATTTCCTGTCTGAGTTCTAATATTTCTACAGTACTTCATATTTTTGAACTAAGTGCCTGGTTTCGCTGAATTCTTCTGTGATGGGACAGAAAGAGCAGATGGAGATGCATAACCTGTACCTGGTCCTGATGCTGCTCTGATGTTTACACTCAATTCATATTCAGGTGTTTCCCTCTGGTGGACAAAGTTATGAAGCACAAGCGCTGCATTTGTATTGGTTTGTGGAATTTGGATTTATTTCGACTGAGCCAAAGATGTATATATAAAACATATTTAGTATTTAACCTTCGTGCCATGATATATTTTGCATTTCAAGTCTTACGATAGCCTACGTTTAGACTTGATTCAACTGTATCTACTAAAGACGGTAGTTAAGAGTGTAAGGTAGATTCTAGTGATTTAATAATGGTACATTTTTCTGTACATTGAAATTGAATTGAATTTGTAAGAAAGCTTTAAATCCTGTTCTGTTTCTACAGCTCCTTGCTGAAGTTTCTTTTGTTTTATGTTATAGAATTAAGTTAAATTAAGTTTTTTACAAGGGAAAATATATATATATGAAATGTGCAAATCCTTTTTTTTAATATACAAAAACATTGCCAAAAATTGTATTCATAAGCAAATACATACAGGTATACATAAATTTGGCCTGCTGTTTTTTTTTTTCTTTCTTCTTTTGCTGTTTGGAAAGGAAGGACAGGAAAGGACGTGACAGGTGGCTAGGAAGGAAATTGTGCTCTGCATTTAACCCATCCAACGTGCACACACACACACAGCTGTGAGAAAATCATGAAAAAGAGCTGTCTGGATGCTTTTTAATATATCAAAACAATATTTAATATCGGTTCTATTACATAATTATAGACATTTACACACAGTCAGGTGCTGCTTTTGCAATGATTTTGTGTTGCTGAAGAGAAACAGTGATTTTACATCATACAGTGTAGAGTTTACTGGCATATAGGTTATTAGAAATATTTTTTAAAAATCATGATTTTACTACTTTGATAAGGAAAACAAGCTTGTTTAATGAAAGAAATGGATTATGAATACACCAGGAAGCTCTTTATCAGCATTCTGCTCATTTTATTGTGAAGTCTGATCAGTGATCCTTGGCTTTATCAGACTGACAGGATTTCTGAACGTTTGATTAATGCATGATTATGCATGTTGTTGTTTTTTCTTGTTCTTAACTCTGCATTGGTTTTGTGTGTGTGTGTGCATTTTGTTATAGCTGTGAGAATCATTTGGTGGGTCTCACAAGGAAAATAAATTATTAAAAATGCTTAATGAAGTTTCTCTTAAAAGGTAAAACTGCAGAAAGGTTTGTGTGATGGGTAGATTTAGGGGTAGGGTTGGTGTAGGCTCCTAAATTATTTTTAGGTCAGTATAAAAATAGAAAAAGAATAGAAAAGATAAGAAATAAATAAATAAATAGAAAAGTCTATCGAAGTCTGTGTGTGTGTATGGGGGGGGGTGGGGTTATGTGGTTTATGAGGACACAAATGTGTATAATGACATCGGTATGACGGGTATTACAATGTGAAGGTGATTTATGAGGATAAAAAGACTTAAAAAACAGACTAAACTGTGTTTTTTTTGAAAATCTAAAAGTGCACACAGTTTCCTGTAAGGGGTAGGTTTAGGTGTAGGGTCCGTGTAGGACAATACCACATACAATTTAGTTTGTACAGTACAGGTCCTTTTCAAAAAATTAGCATATTGTGATAAAGTTCATTATTTTTTGTAATGTACTGATAAACATTAGACTTTCATATATTTTAG
>JAUYWG010000053.1:18604181-18651893 GCA_034779775.1 Enteromius afrohamiltoni
GATGCACCGATGCTGACAATTGTAGACCCCTCCATGATTTCTAAGTAAAGTCCAGATCAAATACTTATTGACCTCACTGTACAATGTAGTTTTCAAATAAGCTTTAATGACTAGATTAGATGGATCAGATTTAATTAGGGATTTAATTAATCCAGGAACTGAGTTTGACACCCCTGAGAAAGACTGTATCTTGCGTTGGTTTCATGCAGATTATTTTATTAGAGAATATTTGTTTACCACATGACTTGTCTACCCAAAAAATTTGTAACCAGGCTGTATTGGGTCATCTTTGACTTTCACAGAAGGAAAAGAAATATGATGGAGGTCAGTGAGCCTGGTTAAAACCTTTTTTTTTTTTTTTTTTTTTTTTTTAATATGGCACTTTGTGCTTGGCAGAACAAAGAAATTCATACAGTTTTGGAACTACTAGAGGGTAAATGATGACAGAATTTTCATTTTTGGGTGAACTATTTCTTTAATTTAATAATAGACATGTCTAGGTTTTTTTTTAGATATGTGTGTTTCCCATGCCATTTTCATTCATTTCAGAAAGTCTGACGATGCTGAAAGCACACCACATTTGCTTTCTTTGTTAAATGAGAAAATATACTTTATGTACTTAATCCTATTTTGTTAATCAATGTCTTTGCTGCTGACCTTCGATGATCCAAGTTCACCATACTAAGCTTAAATGACACATTAGTGTTTGCTTTTTGTCAGTGCTGACTAGTGTTGAACTTTCTTCATGAAATTTGTTTACTGTGCAGACTTGAATTTACATTTTCTTCAGCCTGAGGCGTATTCATTTCACGTTTGTTGTAGTAAAAGGGCTTTTACATGTGTCAAACAAGAGCTTAAAAACAAACAAAAACGCCCACTTGCCCAGATTAAGACAGTAACCCAAAGGTAAGATCACACATGCCTTTTTCTATAAAAAGCAATGTAATCAAAATAATTTGTAGGGAGTAACGCAATGTAGTAGTAATGCATTGTTTTTAAAACTATGTTTTTAAAATCTCTCAGCGATATTGCGCATGCATCTGCAGGTATGTATGCATGCATCCATAATTACAGTATCGAAACATGAGAGAGTTTTTGAAGGGGTACCGATGAACGGCTCCTGGCTCACAGCACAGTACTGTTGAGGGGACTTGAGCTTGGCAGCCGAGAGCGCATAAAGCGCTGACGGTGAACGGAATGTTTGTTTTCTGGTTTCTAAGGGGTGGAGCGAGCCCTGCTCCTCACTTCTCCACTTCTCCATGTGTGTTTTCCCTGCAGTTCATTTCTCATCCTCCCTGCTGACGTCTGACTTCCGCATTCCTCGCTCTTCCCGATCAGGGATCAGCGCTCCAGACTCGAGCTGATGCAACGATTCCCGCTCTTCAAGATCTACTCGCGACCTCCGGCTGACGTCACAAAGGGACTCCACTCGCTCACCTCGAGACCAAAGTCAGGTAAGAGCGCAACTTTGGCAACTTTTGCACGGCCTCGACTCCGGCCGCCGCGTTTCTCCGTGGCTGCGTCTCAAAGCGCGGAGAGCCGCCTTGACAGAGCGCATTTTTGCGCATCTCAGGCGCGCAGCAGCATTTTTGGGCATCGTGAGAGGCTTCGCGCCTGAGATGCGTTGAATGCCGTGCGTGTAGGGCACTCGCTGTGTTTGAAGACACCGCCCGAGTGTGTGCAAGCACTAAATGGTACGTTGCAAAATAAGTAAGGTAGCTATTTCGTGTTTCAACAGCAACAGCAGTGTATTCTATTGTTGTAGCTGCATACCGCAAGTGCAACTTAAATAGCTCTTTATCTCCAGATTTAAACGCGTTTCACTCGGCCGTGGCCATCTCTAGTTGTAACCCACACAAGGAATGTTCACTTCCTAATATACCGGGTTAATGATGAGAATGATGATGATGACGATGAGACAGACGGACTCAACACCGCTGTTGAAGCTGAAGTTCGTGTTACATAAGAGAAACTTCCGCTTTGAGCTAGAGTCACTGCAGGGCGTGGTGCATATGCACAATTATATTTAGATTATCTTTACATTATAGTTTCACATTATTTGTCCGCTGTCACCGTGCATAGGCTACAGGCTCGTGAGATGCTTGCCTGGTAATGGCCAATAGAATCCAATAGAAGAGATTTAAATGTAGCCTACAGTAAGTAACAAAAGTGTGAGACCACTAGTGAAATTTTGTTTTTGTATTGTTAGTTTGATGGGGGGAAAGTACAATAAAAAATAGGAAATAATAATAAAAATACAGTTTGAGTGAAATGTTACATTTGAGTACATTTGTATGTTGCGTTTATCTTTTGCATTAATGCTATAAAACAAAATATACTAGAACTGACATGAGCAAAACAAGGTGACCGTGTTCTCAGGCATTTGGTTTGAGATGATCTCAAAAAGCGCCTCAAAGCTTAAGGAAAGCAAACACACTTAATAGGATTTGTTTGGGGGCAAATAAAAATAACATCATTCACATGATCCGCTTTTAATATGAGGTCTCTGTTTGCATTTGATATCAATTAAAGAGCCTGGGGCGATGCTTTCTCCTCAAGTGCACCGAGCAGTGCGGTTGGATATCTGTCATCTGAATGTGATGTTGGTGTGTTTGCCTCAGTCTGTTTAATACGTGATCTAAAAGTTTGAAATGTTTTCAACACAGTTGAGTGAACTGTAGTGCTCTTTGTAGATGAACAATGCGCAGCAAGCATTTTCAGTTGTTCAGAAAAGGGTTTCAGTTCCACTCAAAAAGAAGTGGGCGATAAAATCTGGAAGCAATGTGTGAAACTGCTTCTGATTGCATAACAGTGCTATTATAACTGCATGCATATTGCAACGAAATGACACTGACCTTTGCGGCGCTGACGGATGTAGGAATGTTGATCATGACACACAGCTGCACGTGGCGATCTGATCAACAGTAACTATGTCTCTGTGAACAGACAGGCCCTTAGAGAGCACTGTGACGCTCAGAAACACAAACTCTTCAGAAGCTCTCAGATTCATTAGACCGATGATCTTGAGCAATGTACTGTAGTAGCATTATTGTTTGTTCATTACTTCTGCATGTATTATTCTCATTCGGTGTAGCTAGTGAATGGAGAATGGAGTGTAGGTGGTGTTTAAGCATGCCATGTTATGACAGAAGCATCCTGTGGCATGCTGTATACTTAATTCAACTTATTTAGACTAAATTCATTAATGAATCAATGGAATCAGGCATCTGAAAGAAAGAAAACTAAGTTTTTAAAACATTTTATATTTAATATTTTAGCACATTTCTTAAAAAAAAACAAAAATCAGCTTTTAACTCCATTTGATGATGATAAAAGTTTGCTTAGTGCTAGTTTTCAAGCTCGGATGTAGGATGACATTTCTTTAATAATAAAAAAACCCTGTAGGACTAAACGAACCTCATTAATAGCTGATCTGATGCTCTACATACATCATGCACTCCAGAGATTCGACTTTCAATCGATTCCAGTATGAAGTTAGTCTGTTGTTATGCTAACGATATGTTACTCCTGTAAGCATGTAAGTGCGCATCACACACAGATACGGGCTTTACATCACGCTGGACTGTTCCTGAACCTCCTATTAAACTCCTCTTAGTTTCAAAAGCTGAGCATAATTTCCCCCGGGTGTGCTGTCTGCTTGGTTGTGGTGATTTTAACATGTGAACATAGATTGATTATTGTATTCATTTTGCTTGTGGTTTATATTCTATTTGGACGAACAGCATGATCAAATCACATCTGTGGCAGGCTTCTTCACTTCTTCAGCGAGTTACGCTGCATTCCTCCCTGGATCTTTGCAGGACTGTCTACGATAATGGGGCGATCGATCAATTAGAGCGACACATTATCTGTGATAATGGAGCAAAGTAGTAATATAGAATGAGTTAACGGTGGCAGCGGAGAGGGAGTGTTAGCGAGGACGGCGCTCTCAGACTCTGAATTACGCTGCTCTATAGGACTTTCCAGTGCAAATCTAAACAAAGAGAACAGTGTTGTATTCTGTTTATTTTTCCAAATCCTTCATGCTGTCATTCCCTCAATACATACTTGTCTTGACTGGTTCGTATGAAGTTTTATTTGGAAGTGTGCTAAAAGTTTCAAAGATGGTGAATTTTACGGTGGAAATCATTTTTCCATTGGGGCTTTCAGTGAGATGGCTTGTGTTGTTGGAGTGTGTGTGTGTGTGTGTGTGTGTGTGTGTGTAGACAGAAAGGGCACACCTCATATACCTTCTGAAAGCCCAACAGCTCACGAACGACTTGATCACATGCTTTTGATTAATATATTGGCGGAAATAAAGACTGAAGGGAGGTTTGAGCTATTTGTTGAGTTCGTATAGAATATAAGCTTATATTGAATACAGTGTGCAGATTACCATGTTTCAATTGCTGCAGAATGCTGTAGTACTGTTACAATTATGTCTCATATTTAATAGTTTGATAAATTAAGGAGCTTTTTAATAATCAAAAAATGTGAACTTTTTTTTTTTAAGGTATGCAATATATAGGGCTTTGTTATTATATATATATATATACACACAGTTACAATTGAGCATTGGGAGGCAACAGACAGCGGGTCCAAATGCTTCTTAAGATATTTTAATAATAATCCATAGAAATAGTCCAAAATTCATCACAAATTTAAGGAAAAGTCACAAGAAACATTTGAGATAACACTTTCAACAACTCACCCGACAGTAACAGTCCAGGGCTTAATACACACAAACAAACAGGAAATGGAACACAGCTGAACCTGGCAGACAGACAAGATAAAACACCGGCAGACTGAAACAACGTAGACTGAGACAAAATCATAAATGCATTCCAGGCAAGGGTCGAATTACCAGTAACCACAGTCCATAGGAAGAAGCAATCAAAGGTCAGAGGAGAAGCAGAGGTCGGCAACAGGAAATTCAGACACGACACGAATGAATTATGTAGACCAGGTGATGATGTAATGAATCGTGAAGACACACAAACACATTCAGGGATTTATACACACAAAACTAGGTCAATGGGAGGAGACTTGCAATGAAACACCATGACAACAAATGAGTGGGCGGAGACATGTGTACTGAATAAGAGTCCATGAATGAAAACAGACACAAACACACACACAGTTCGTGAATAGCTGGAGTGCCATCCAGAGCTGTGCTGGCACATCCAGCTGATCGTGACAATTATAAATATATATATATATATATATGTGTGTGTGTGTGTGTGTGTGTGTGTGTGTATATGTATTTATAAAAATTGCATCTGCTTTAAATACAAACCCAGTTTTACACTAGCTAATATGATTCTTTAGGGTCTTAATGGAAAGTTTGTAATATAGTTTGTTTTCAAATTTCTCAAAGATAAAAAATTAAGTGTAAAAAATGCTCATTTTCCCCTGTCAAAAACAGCTCTTCAGAAATCACTCTGTTCTGTGTACTTCCTGACTCCGCCCCGCTTTTCGAGGCGCTCTGAGGATCTTTTTTTAGCCGTATTCATAGTGAAACTTGCTAATTAGCACATTATTAGGAAAGGTGATTTGCAAAGATTCATTAAAAGACATTATACTCACTGCTTCTGTAGGTGAGGCTGGGTCATGAGCGATTCTCCCGAACATAAACACATTTCAGGTGATCAAGAACGCGTTTCCCTTCAGAACCAAACGTAACGTTAATCTTCCGTGTCTTAAATGACTGCTGCTATGTTCATTAATACAATCAACAACAAAATCCCTCAAACTCTTAAGAGTTATTCTTGTCTCTGCGTCTCGGTCTGTGTGACATGCTGCTGTCAATCATCTATTGTGGGTGTGGCCTCTGTCTGTGTGAGGCCACACCGACATGCATTTGAGAATGGCTTGATTTTTTAGAAGGGGCAACTTATTTTTATTAAATCAAAAGAAAACAAAAGTGTATCTTTATCATTGTAGGATGGTTCTGAACACACGCCCAACACACATTTCAGTCTAAACAGCTTGAAAAAGTGCATGTAGGACCGTATGACCCCTGAAACTAAAAAATCACGTTCCGTAGTCACCGCCAGGAGCGGCCTTCTGTTCTCTAGTCACGGTCAGGAGCGCCGTCCCGTATTCACGGCCATTGTGATTATTGGATGACAGGTGTGCTACAGATAATGTTTAGTCCCCACTTTATCTGAAAACAGCACAAACTAAAAGATTAAAAACGAGAAATCTATGAAGCAGTAAAGTCAGTAATAGCATCCACACATCTGACATGTTCACCTGATGTAGTTTATCTTTGAACAAACCAGACACTGAAGTGCTGCACCATTTCAATTGAAACCGAAAATACATTTTCAGCTGAATATTATTGTTTGCTGTAATTTGGTTCATCGTAAGGTCTCTAGATACTACTCTGTCCTTTCTTGAATGGAACAATTTCACACAGATTATCACCCGCCTGGCAGAAATGAAAAGTACAGCACACTACACCTCAAGCTGCAGAATTTAAGGAATCAGTCCATGACAGAAATGAGCTATATAGTTAGCTTGGGCTAACTCTCTAAGTGACTAACTCTCGGTATGAGCAATGATAGCTTGTTCTAGCACAGACTAATTGAACTTCCTCTGAGTCAGAAGCATTGTGTGCCATGCAGTGGTTCACATATGGCAGTCAGTTCTTGTGTCATCATAACGCCGTTTCTTCAAGAAGAGCGTTTATGTAGTTTTCAGTCTTGGGAAGTGACTGGTTGCATGTAAGTAAATTACTTAATTCAACTAGAATAAATGTGTAGTTAAATTAGAGTTACTTGAGAAACTTTCTGATTTTCTTTTACCAAATACAGATTTAATCGATTTCTTTTATAAATCTCATAGACTGCTCTAACATATGAGACAGTAATGTTTTAGGAGTTTAGGGTACAGGATACGACACATGCTTATTTGATGATCGTTTTATTTTATGGGTTCATGTATATACTTTTTTCAAAGCTGTTGTTAGATGCCATTGTCATAATAACTACACAAAGAGTTGATTTCAAAGGCAGTATCGTTGCTATTAAACCATTTTTATGTCATGGTCAAGTATCTGGAGTAATCTCAAGGGAAGTCTGAGATTTTGTGGTGGCTGTGATTTCAAATCAAAATGATTATAATCTTACTTCAGTTGATAAAGGATTGTGGAAGTCTGACAGTAATTAGTGTTGAGCTCTTCTGTAAGGCTGAATTGAAAATTACCCAATTTTTTTAAATTGTACTTACTACTATAATAACAATGAATTGTTCACCCCTAAAACAAACCCTAATCCTAGTGGCAACACTATTTTTAAGCTGTCCATAATACAGAGTAATCAACTAATAATAACTAAGTTATGAAAGAGTTTTCTAATTATGCGGATGTAACTACTGTTACACGTTTGTTACAGACAGAGCCTGTTACGCAGATACCTGTGTAACCAAACGATTGTTACACATGACTTTATACGACGTAATTATAAATTCAAGTATACAGACATAGGCTACTTAAAATAGAGTGGATCAAGATTGTACTTAAGTATCTGTGTAACAGGCTCGGTGTGTGTAACACTAGCTGTCTGTTACATCTGCATCATTACAAACTGTTTCATGATAAGACCAAACACAGCACTGGTGTTTGGTCTCTCTGTAGTTCTTCAGTGAGAATGCTCTCTACAGAATCTGAAAGGTTTTGATTTGAGGAGGACTGATGTAGGCTGATGACATTGTCCTGTTCCTCTGCGGCCACATTCCTCTCAGCTGACACAGAGAACAGTGCACAGATTTGGATCGAGGAAACATTGGTAGCGGGCGGATCTTGGCTGACGCGCTCAGTTCTTCTCTCCACGGCTTAAAGGAGAATGTGTCTGGGTCTAGTTTTGTGCCTCTCATAAAAAGGGGAAAAGAGCAACTTCTCTTGCCAAGGGTCTGTAAGTGCTCGTGTTCTGCGCGTTTGTCAGATGTGAGGAGAGACTGGATATTTTACTGTATGGGCACAATGCACATGTGTTATATTCAGCATTACTGTTGGTTAATTAAAATACTATGTTTTCTGGTTAGTATTTAGTCTGGATTCCAGTGACAGATGTGTATTTGAGCCTGATGCTGATGGGTTGGTATTTCAGTACTGCTGAGGTTGCAAGGGTGACTTTTTTCGGAGAAAAGATGAGTCGCATTAAGAAATGTCGCACTTTCGGATTCCTTTTGAAAACTTGCATGTCCGTTTTTTAGTGATGAAACACTTTCTTGTATTTCACGTTCTCTACATTCTGAAGAGTGCACTACTTGCTGACAACAATGTGTGACAATGAACAATACGTGGGTGTCGCTCAGGTATTAGATTACGGATAATCTTGACGGTGGTTTTTACAGGAGTTTGTGTTTAACAATGTATTTCTGTAATTATTCAGGATTTAAATGAGAAAGGATTAAAAAGTAGATTACTGGCAGAAATGAATCTGAATCCAATATGATCCTCTAATACTATATAGATATTATATATATGTGTGACCCTGGACAAAAAAGTAAGTGTTCATTTTCTGAAATTGAGATTTATACATGATCTGAAAGCTGAAGAAATAAGTCTCTAATTGATGTATTATCGGATGGATAGGGCAATATTTGGCCGAGATATAACTGTATGAAAATCTGAGGGTACAGAAAAATCTAAATGCTGAGAAAATCACATTTAAAGTTGTCCAAATAAAGATCTTATCAATGCATATTACTAATCAAAAATGAGGTTTTAATATATTTTTTAGTAAGAAACTGTAATGATTCAGGAACGAGAAGACGTTCGGATACAATTGCAGATTGTTTATTAGAGACAACGTGAGACGGGCAGGATCAATACATCAGCAGACAGGGTAAACGGAGGCGAAGACAGAGAAGAATGGTCAGAAACGTAGCGTGGGTCAAAACATACCAATAAACAATGAAACATGACGACTCAAACACATCCGGGGTTTAAGTACACTAGAAACTGGGTCAGTGGGTGGAGACAGAATGAGCAACCACGACAACACATAAGGGGGGTGGAGACAAGAGTTCACAGGAATGAGTCCAAGCATGAAAACAAGAGAAACACAGACAAAGAGTGCCATCCAGCTGATCATGAGAGATATTGACTAAATACCTTAATTGAACATGCTCTTTACTTACTATCCTAAGGATTTTTGGCTATTACTATAAACATACCCCAGCGACTTAAGACTTAAGGTTTTGTGGTCCAGGGTCACATATAGTGTATGTATGGGTGTATGCGTGTGTGTGCATATGTTAAATTAAGGTACTAATATGTACTTGTAAGGTACTA
Organism: Enteromius afrohamiltoni; assembly: GCA_034779775.1. NCBI lineage: Eukaryota > Metazoa > Chordata > Actinopteri > Cypriniformes > Cyprinidae > Enteromius > Enteromius afrohamiltoni. Next base: position 18,613,483 of record JAUYWG010000053.1, read on the forward strand.
ATGTGCGCCCTTTAGGGTAAATAAGGTACCTTTTGAAAAGGTGCTGCTCCAGTGACAGCTTTTGCACCTTTTTCTGACAGCTTCTAATAAAGATGTGTGCATCTGCAGTATTTTAACGAGCTCCATTTATGTCAACTATGTATGTCACTTTTACCCATCAACCATAGCAATAGTGGCTAATCATGATATCATTGTGATCACTTTGATGCAAATACATAAAACCCCCTGAAATGAATAGTAAAATATAAATACAGATTAGATAAGGGAGCTTCAGAAAATGCTTTCTGAAGACTTTACTCTCTCTGAGCTCCCAGACTCGACCTGAACTTCTGAAACTATCTCATCTTTCAGGAATCAGTTAAAGACTGAGACACTCCACAACAGGTTTCTGTCTCCTCTGGCCTGTTTCCTAATCTAGCGTGGCATTGTGTTTGACAAATTGCTCTTGTTCTCCTGTTGTAAGTTGCTTTGATTAAAAAAGTCTTGTGAATGAACCGATTCAAATCTCTGATTCATTTGCATCACCATTCAGAAATGCAGTGGCATGGTTAATATATATTCAAATATGTTAGTATGCTGGTAAATATTAGAGGTCGACTGATTTTACAGATACCGGTAGCTAGGTTGGATCACACCGATACAGATATAAACTGATTTAAGATGGTAGCGTAAATAAAAAGCTAAAAATAGTGCTTTACTATAAAAGGAAACCAGTACTGAACCATGCTTGTTATATTGATCCTTAAAGTTAGCTCTGTATCGTTGCGTGTGAGGCATGGAGAACATGCAACATTTAATCAAATAAAGGCAACGAGACCACGGACAGAAACTCTGAGCAGAAACAGGAGCACATTCAAACAGTACAAGGGAGAACTCAGAAGACACAGAATAAATACATGATCAAACGAGAGGAAACCGAAAACACCTGTGACACACAGCTGGGAGCAAATTAACTACTAATGACAGACGAACACCGGAAACTCCAAATACAGTCAGGACATGTGGACTAAGTATGAAACCAAAACAGGAAGACAAAAACTGAAACGAAAAGAGACAGACACTGTGACAAGCTCATAGTTTAACTAATGTTAAAATCTTCATCAAAATTCATTCTGTTCAAGCAGCTGTTTAAAACAGCTCATTTACTTCAAGAACGAACAAAGCAGCATAGATGAGTTTGATGAGTTAGGTGCGAACAGAAAGAGAAAGCCCAATCTAGATTATAGCTCTCTAAATGAAGCGTACTCTATTAGAGACACAATATAACATCAATCAGGTTAGGTTGTACAAAAAAGACTGAATGTCATTCTAGCTTTAGTTAATTTAATGACAACTGGCCATGCCATGGGCCACACTGGCTTTTGGCTGAAACGCTGGTTCCATCGATTAAAAAGAAGCAAGATGCATCATTTAGTTATATATATATATATATATGCAGAATATAGTCTAATTACATATTTTGTAGTAAAAAAAATCTTAAAAGAGTTACAATTGAAATGAAAATAATTCGACTTTTTTCATGCACCTGTCAAGTTAGAGATTTTGGGCTTTTTGTTTTTTCACAATGTTAAGTGTTTCTTTACAGGACTTGATCTATTTGTGTCAATAGGTTTTAGTTGCATAACATATTTTGTATTTTCTCAAGATGAATCATAAATCTCCACTTCAATAGCACTGACCAAACTGCACATTTTTATTCCTGTATCTAAGTTTTTACAGTTGTTCATATACATTCTATTGTTAGAGTTGTTCATATTTAATTTGCTTGATTATATACAACATTTTATTTCCCCCTGAATGTGAAAATATACTGTTTTCTGTCTGGTCTGTGGTATTTTCTGAGTTATGGAGAGGCAAAATGAGATTCCCTCTGTAAAAACGTTTGACTCTAATATGGATAAAGAACAAGAATTTTATCCAGTGTTTAGTTTGCTGTACTAGAAATGTATGCAAATGAAGATATCTTTCAATAAATAATGCCTCATTTGCATTTAAATCAACCATTTCAGAAAACTTTTGTGTTTGCAATTATCAATGTAATCAATCAACTAGGTAAGTAAGACAGTAACTACTAGTTCCTTTTTTAAGCTATTCACCTGCAGTGGCTCACCTTAAATTTAAAAGAGAAGTCCTCTGATGATGGCTCTGGTGTTTTCTGCAGCTGTGGTCACGGGTGTTTGTGACGTGATGCCGGGACAGATACCGGACCCCTCGGTGACCGCCGGCTCCCTGCCCAGTCTGGGGCCTCTAGCGGGCATCTCTGCCACCTCACTGACCGAACACCTGAAATACGCCGACCTCTGCAACCTCGGGGCCATGCTGTCCCCTTTACACCTGCTGGGGAAGCTGGGCAAGCGAACGCTCCCTATTAAAGCCGAGGTGAGCGCCTCTCGTCCTCCATCCTGGGGAAGGGACATCTTTAGGAAAAAGTGCTGTTGGTTTATCTGATTGAATTAGTGCACATCGGTATGCGAGGCTTGTTTAGTTTACGCATCTGCAGGAAACCCAAACCTGATAGCAGAGCTATAAACTGATTTAATCATCTGGATTCAGTCAGTTTTATTACATAGAGAGTGCTGTTTGTGTGCAATTATTGTTCAGTCCGTTATTTGATATTGCTTTCGGAACATCTGTAGTACATGCACTGGATTCATTCTGAAGATGTAAATTAAGCTTTAAGGTAAAATGTAAATACAATTATAAGAAGTCATTTTACAAGACAATACTACTTCCTTGTTCCTGCTTCAGAATTTCATGTTTAAATGGTACTTGCCATTTCTATGTGATTATTGCAGAGTTAACTGGAAATTTCTGAATGAAGTTACAAAGTAAATCTTACATCAGGTTTTCAGTATGCACATCTGGCACAAAACTGCTGTGACTCCATCTAGTGGATAGACTGTGCATCTAAGTAAAGCACAAATGAAACATCCAGCCATATCAAGCTTTTACACAGGGACAGACGGAAGACAACTTCATAGTGGTATTATTGATGATTTATTGACTTGAGACATACAAAACCAGGAAAACCTTGTTTTATAGATTAATGAAATACTTCAAAAGCATGAAAATATTCAGCACCATAACAAGCAGTGCAAAAGTTTCTGTACTGTTTAGCTTAAAGATGCAGTTGCATCTCAATATATATATATATATATATATATATATAAGCTATGTTCCCTGCCTTTTCATTTAGTTTTTGACTAAAAATAAAAGAAGATCAGGATGAGTCTGTTTCTTTATCAGATCTGGAGAAACATGTGTCTGCATCGGTGTCTCAGTAATGGATGTGAATGGATGGGTGCCGTCGGAATGAGTCTGATAAAAACATCACAATAATCCACGGCACTTCAGTCCATTGGTAAAAAAAAGTTGTGCAGCTATATTTTTGCACACTAACAGCTCTTAATCAAGTCCAAGTTCAGTTGTTATGCCTGCTGATTTTTTTTATTAAATGTTTTGTTAAAAAACAAAACAGAAAAACCCCACATAATAAATATGTTTAGCGCATTGAAATTGAAACGATGAATCAATAAGAATTGGAATTGATCAAATTCTAATTGCTGATGAAGAAACAAACTCATCCTGGATGGCCTGAGAATGAGTAACCTTCCAGCTTCTGTAAGTGAACTATTCCTTTAATGCAGACGAAGACGTTTGTATGACTTGCATTATAAAAGGCTGTCGCATCAATCCTGGCTGGGTCTATGTGAGCAGCAGAGAGCACTGATTCATACACACTAGTTATGATTACTGGCTGATTCCAGCACACTCAGTGCATTTATATATATATATATATATATAAATAAAGCAGAACCAGAAATAAATAATGATCAGCAGCACTAATGTAACAAAATACACTTGTGTCACTTTGTGGTCAGAAAGTATTCAAGCTGGTAGTAATGATCAGTCTACTCAAACTTTTTAATAAATTCACCAGCAGAGACATACAGGCTTTTTCTATGCTCTGAAATTTTTATTCTTACTGAGTTATTATTTATTTTTGTACAGAATTCAACTTGCTTGAATTGAATGTTTTAATGTGGTTTCCTGAACAAATGAAGTACCTTATTGGCACATGCTCATTTTGTAGGGAATGTAGAGTGTGAAATTGTGTTATTTTGCTCATATAGAAAGATGAAGAGGAAGAGCGGAGGAAAAGAAGGCGAGAGAAAAACAAAGTGGCAGCAGCAAGATGTCGAAACAAAAAGAAAGAAAGAACAGAGTATCTACAAAGGGTACGTTCTTTCTGTAAAAGTCTCAGTTTTGGAAAATCACTTTTAAAAGTAATGCATTACAATATTGCGTTACTACATTTGTTTCCTTTCATTGAAGTTAATGCATCATGTTAGTTTTGCATCACTCTTTGTCACCTGAGATAGAGTTGCTTGTTTATTTTTAATTCAAAAAGCCCAAAAGTAATATTTTGGCAACTATAAGGCCTTTTTCTTACTAAAAATGAAATGAATAAGCCTCGGGCTGAAAGAAGAGCCTCACAGTTACTCACAGTTTCTCTCAGATCGGGACGGATGTCAGCGAATAAATGGGAAAACGTTAAAAAGTTACTGGCGCTACTTGTTTTAAAACGTCATACAACATGATTTTTAAAAAGTAGAGCTGTCAGGCCATTAATTGCATCCAAAATAAAAGCTTTTGTTTCTAAAATATATATGTATGTGTGTGTGTGTGTGTGTGTTTATTATGTATATGTAAATTTCCACACATGCATGTATATATTTGAAATATACATTTTTCATATAAAAAAATATACATATGTTATATGAATGTTGATATAGACAAGTAAATATTCTTAAAATATATACTGCATGTATAATAGATATACACAGATATTATGCAAACAACACCCTGGTAACACGTTCTATGGAGTCTGTATTTATAATACATTATAAGGGTATTCTTATATTAGGGGATTATAAGGAATGCATAATGTATTATGACCAACTTTATAATATGTTGCATCATCTCATGAATATCCATAAGAACAGTTTTAATGTGTTATAATATTTACTTATTTGTGATTACAAGAGTATGATCGTTTATAACACACAGTGAACATGACTTTACTTACAGCGGACAAATACCACTTATAAGCTATAATTTTTTTCTCAAACAGCCATAAGATCAGATATCCGATCAGATGAATGTGTAATATGACATGGTCCTGTGCAGATCCTAAATGAACAATATCAATATATAATATAGTACATTATAAATGATGTAGATTTAATATGGTGTTTATTGTGTGTTATAAATAATCTCTTTTTAAAGTTAATAATCACAAATACATGAATATTATGATGTATTACAATTGTTTTTATGATTATTCATGAGATGTTCTAACACATTATAAGTTGTTGTTTTTGTATAATGCATTATGCATTCATTATAATGCCTTAAGAATACCCTTATAATGTATTATAAATACAGGCTTCATAGATAGTGTTACCTAGACCTTTTATTTTGGATGCAATTAATCGCAATTAATCATTTAACAAGACTATTAAAAATACATGTTCTTGTAAATATAAAAGTAATGCATCACAATATTGCAAAAAATGACTAACTGAAATACTTTTTGCCACTGGGGGTCCAATATTTTCTTGTATATTCAATGCATTTCTTGACTAGTAACATAAATAAGAAATCTGACTACGTAACTTGTAATGTGTTACCCCCCTCAGTTCTGTCTCAACACATGTATTAATATGCCTTCAACTCTTCACTAAAGGAATCCGAGCGTCTAGAGATGATGAACTCGGAGCTGAAAGCACAGATCGAGGAGCTAAAGCATGAACGCCAGCAGCTCATACTGATGCTCAATCGTCACCGGCCCACTTGCATCGTGAGCACGGACAGCATCAAGACGCCTGAGAAAGAGGCCAACCCTCTACTGGAGCAGGTGGAGGCCAAATGAGAAGGAACCACACATTTCCACGTTACTGTTTACAGGTTAGCTCATCTCCAGCTAGCTGAAGCACTTGGCTCGAAGCACTTGGACATTTTAGGGGAGAGAGAATGGCATCTCTGACCTGTGAGGTTGGAGTTTAGAGACTAAACAAAGCAAAAAGAAAAACACACGGATGGCCTGTGTGTTGGCAGTCGCAAAACTTTTGTGGGATAGTTTTTTCCACCATTTTTTTTTTTTGGTCATAAAGTGCCTTGTTTGTTTTAGTCCATTTTGTTTTTTGGAAAGAATTGTCTCTAGGTTGTTCTGAATTGATGAAAACACTCATTAAATGGTTGGACATGCGGACATTTATTCACCATTTGCTGCCTTCAGTTGCGTTTTTTTTTTTTTCTCTCTGACGCAGGCGTCATGTATGCACATATGTATGAACTGTTTACATCTTGCCAATTTATTATAGTTATCTAGTATATAAATATATATATATGATTTTTTTATACTTCCTGTACATGGACTTATCACTAGATGTGATACATTTTATGCAACGATTTCATAACCTCTATTTCTGTGACTTATTCAATTTGTTGTATAGCTGTGAAAACTGCAAACAATTATTAAACAAGTGATTTTCAAATGTTATTTTGCAATACTCTTTCTTATATTCTTAAAATTCTGTCAAGTTCATTTTCATTTTCAATTCACTTTTTTCTCGACACAGGCAGAGTAAATATATCAAATAATGCAACGCAATCAGAACAAACAGCTAAAGATAGAATTAAAGGCTGCTGTGTTTACAAAAACAACAAACAAACAGGTGCTTTTGTCTGTCATATACCAACATCAGCCCCATCAGCACCATATATAGTGCATAAAAAATCCTGGTCTAAAGTGTTTTTGGCGTGTTTGAGATCCCTGAATTACTGGCAAAACTCAAGTACAGTTAATCTGTTAGTTAATATTAAATTAATATGCATAGTGTGCAAACAAGAAATCACTAACCCGATTTCAAACCCTTGTTTTTTTCCTGTGTTTCACACACAGGGGATATCCAATAAGCAGAAATGATAAGGCAGGCAAAGGGTCCAAGTATAAACATTAACATCAGTCCAATCAATGTACCAGAACAATAGGAGAATCTGAGAAATCATAGGTCAGAAACAGGCAGAATCATACACAGTAGTCAGGCAGAATAAACAGGAGAATAATACTTGGTAAGGCAGGTAAACTGGCAATACTTTGCTGGATCTGGGCTTGAGGCTTTATACAGGCCAGACAGGAAGTGAGTGCAGAGAGAGCAGAGTCGAGACAGTACTTGGGTGAGGGCTCCCTCTGCTGACTTGGCGTTACAGAACTCCTGGAGCTCTACATGGGCATCCCCGTTGTCGTGGTGCTGGATGGTCGGGTCTGGCTTAATGAAACTCCTTGGTCAGGGACGGATCTAAGATATCCCTGGCAGCTACGCAGGACCTCTCCTCAGGACCATAGCACATAGCATAGTCGATGAGCTGGACTCATGGAGGACCTGTTTCAGGAGGGATATATGGAAAGACAGAGAAATTCGATAATCAGGAGGGAGCTCTAACTTGTGACTTCATTTATTTGTTTTAGAATCTTAAAAGGTCCAACATTCCTTGGGCTCAGCTTTTCACTGGGCAGCTGCAACTTGATGTCCCTCTTGGAGAGCCAGACTCGTTGTCCAGGTTGGTAGGGAGGGTGTGGCTGACGTTGTCTGTTAGCGTGAATTTCTTGATTCCTGACAGCTCTCTGGAGACAAACATGAGCGCTATCCCACACCCTCTCACTACGTCGTATCCAGCCGTCCACAGCTGGAACAGAAGAGGGTTCACCTGACCACGGGAACACAGGCGGCTGGTATCCGAGGACCAACTGAAAGGGGGTTAGTCTTGTAGAGGCACGGGATAGTGAATTTTGAGCCTACTCAGCCCACGACAAAAACTCCCTACTGCAGTAGGTGCAAAGTTAACGTCTGATCTCCTGATTGAGATGTTCCACTTGTCCATTTGCTTGAGGGTGATATCATGAGGTGAGATTAACATTAATATTTAGATGCTTGCAAAAAGCTCTCCATACTTGAGACGTGAACTGAGTACCACAGTCATTGACGATATCCTCTGCAAATCAGTATACCCTGAAGACGTGTTCAAATAATGCCAGTGCTGTGGTAATCCGTAGTGGTGGGTAATCCTTTGAGGGTAACGAGTTAACAAGACTTCGAGAAGCGATCGATAATCACCAGGATTGTGGTAAACCATTTTGATAGGGGTAAGTCCATGACAAAGTCAATTGAAAGACTGGACCAGGGTCATTGGGAAATGGGCAGTGGTTGAAGGAGTCTCAATGGAAGCTCCTTGGGTGTTTTGGACTGGGAACAGACTTGACAGAACTTGACAAAGTTGGTTACATCCTTAGACATGGATGGCCAACAGAATTAATTCTGTATTAGATGGAGAGTGCGTGAAGTACCTGGGTAAGAGAGGAGTGGACCCATTGCATAATACGAGGATGTAGTGTGACTGGAACGTATTGTTTTTTTGGTGGGCACTGAGCAGGAGAGGGGGATTTTGCTTTTTGTTGTTCCTGTTGTAACTCCTCCATGATATCCCAGGAGACTGGGGCTAAAACAACTGTAGGTGGTAGAATTAGATCAGGGGTGTCTCTTTTCATGGGGGATTCGTGTCTGTGAGAAAGTGCATCCGCCTTGCCATTCTTACTACCTGGTCTATATGTGACTGTGAACTGGAATCTGGTGAAGAATAATGACCATGACTGGCTGGTTTTGCACTTTTGATATACTCTAGGTTCTTGTGATCAGTGATTACTTGAAATGGATGAACTGCTCCTTCTAGCCAGTGTCTCTATTCTTCCATTGCTGCTTTCATAGAGAGCAACTCTTTGTTCCCAACATCATAGTTGCTGTCAGCAGACGTCAATTTCCTGGCAAAGAAGGCAAATGGATATATTTTACCAGGTTACCCGTGTCGCTGTGATAGCACAGCCCCTATCCGACAGTCTGAAGCATCGACTTCGATGCTGAATGGTAGCCTGGGATCAGGATGTTTCAAAATGGGGGATGTTTCAATATATAATTGATTCTACAATAATCTCTCTAGCACTGTCTTGACATGGTTGATATGATTATGCTCTGACGTTGAATAGATAAGGATGTCATCAATGTAGGCGGTTACATACTTATGAAGAATGTCTTTGAAAATTTTATTGATGAAGGATTGGAAGACAGCTGGAGCGTTAGCAAGACCATACATATCACCTGATATTAGTAGTGTCCCCTGGTGGTGAGAAATGCGGTCTTCCTCTCATTTCCCTCCTTGATCCTGATGAGATTATACCCACTCCTGGGATCCAATTTGGTGTATATTGTGGCTTCTCGAAGTTGTTCCAGAGCAGATGGCACAAGAGGAAGTTGGTAACGGAACTTGATGGTGATATTATTTAATCTTCTGAAATTAATACATGGTCGTAAGCCTCCAGCTTTTTGCTTACAAAGAAAAACCCCGCTGCCGCTGGTGAGGTTGAGGGTCGAATTAATCCTGAGTTGAGAGCCTCCTCAATATACTCCTCCATAGCCTGACTCTCTGTTCTGGAAAGTGGGTAGACTTTACTCTTAGGGGGCATAGCATTGGAAAGGAGATCTATGGCACAGTCCCATGGTCTATGTGGAGGTAATTGTGTTGCTTTTGATTTACTGAAGACAGTAAATGTTGGTAACAGTTTGGAATCTTGATAATAGACTGCACTTCAGGACCCTCGATGCTAGTACTGTAACATGGTTGTAGTGTGGATTTAAATCAGCGATTGATGCAGAAGGGAGACCATTTAATTAGCTCATCATGGAACCAGGAAATGTAGATATCTTTAATTCTTGGATGGTTTGTTGGCCGATGAGATTCAGGGCTGCTCCTGAGACAATCATTGCTGTTAATTCAAAATGCAGAGTATCAACGTCCAATAAAACAGCAAGTTAAAATGTCTTATTTTGGAGCAGGTAAAAATGATGAATATTCAACTTGGATGTTGGCAGTTTAAGTGGACATCCAAGACTGCGATTGCCTGGTTCACCTCCGTAGAAACATAGCTGGTGTATTCGGCGGCGTTCTCTTTCTTTTTCTGGCAATAGAAACTGGCAATACTTCGAGAAGTACTGGATCTGGGCTTGAGGCTTTATACAGGTCAGACCGGAAGTGATGCAGAGGGAGCGGCGTTGAGTCAGTATTCGGGTGAGGGCTCCCTCTGCTGGCTTGGTGTTACAATTACTATCTTTATCTTACATTCTATCTAAATATAAAATGTGTTTTAATTATGTATTTTTGCACGTCAGTTATAAACACTGTTTTTGAAGTGAACATGTGCATAAATGGCTATTTATGACGTAAGAGGGAACCCGCGATGATTCAAAGATCAAATAAAGCAAAATGATTGTGAACTAAAATAGTACATTAGTCAATATGTGTCATGTTCAATGCAGCAGCGTCTTGGAGATCACACAGTCGTGTGTTGCTAGTTAATTTCCAAAACAATGCATCCTATTGTGGTGGTTAATTAGCAAGTTTCATTGTCATTCGGGAAACGCACCCCTGTTCAGTTTCTCATGTGAGGGCCCTGCACTAATCCAGAGCATCAAACTGGACTTTATCATCTGATCAACAAACAAGGAAAGCCTCTTTCAACAGTTCTCTGCAATGAGGCCTTTCTTTCCTGTGAACGGCTTTAATGGTCTGATTTCAGTCGCTTTCCATCTGTCAGATTCATTCAGTCCCCTGAGGCTTTTAGCAAATTCTTCTTAAGATTTTCATGTTTGTTGCTTAAAACAGCTGTGTGTCCTGCAGCCATCCCTGTCTCGTTCAGTCCTCGCATCCATATTAGGATCCACGATACCCTTGGAAGGGCTTTACTAATTTGATGAAAGCTTTGACAGGTTTGGCATCACAGATGATTCCACTAAACTGAACTGGCATGTGTCTTTCTTGGTACCACAGACCCTCTCTCTGCAGTTTCATAATTTTCTTTACTTGGCCTATAGTTTTTCATATGTTATGGCCGCTGGGATTACATGTCTATGTCTTGAATTATCCGTCATCAGGATTTTAAAATGTGAATACAAATTTAGTTGTTCATTATTCTCCATTATACCATTGTTTTGACCAGAGTGCGCATGTGCTTGTGACATACACAAACGATGTGACATGCAGCCGGAGATTTGAAACGATGGCGGCCAAGAAGATGAAGTACTTCTGGGGAGCTCAGGAAACAGAGTTTATGTTGTTGACACTGCGCGACATGAATATAATGGAATTCATTGACGGACCAAAATACTGAAATGGGGACATTTTTAGGAGGGGTACAACAAGGCCGGACACACAAGAACCGGAGAACAGAGTTGCGTTAGCTGGAAGAGCTTGAAGGCCACGCATTTTAAAAACAAAGAGCACAACGCACCCAGTGGATCTAACACAGCTATGTTATTTTAAACGAAATTCTAAGTCAGACCTCTAGCAACAGCAAGTGACAATGGGTTGGATTTGCAATTGAGGAAAAAGATGCGGGTGGCGGCGATGCACAAGTTGAAGGTAACATTGTAACATATTCAAATGTTCTGCAGCACTCACATCATGTTAGGATAACTGTAATATTTAAGATTTTTAAGACCATTGTAAACTATCTTTGTGACGCGGAGTGCTTTCTTTATTTAATAAAGCCATTTGTAAGCTTGTTTGTTTTTATCTTTGTACAGAAGATGAATGTGATGAATCCGAAAACTTTGCTGGGTCCACTCAACTAGACCATTCGACGACTAGCATAGATTACTTTAATTGTGAATGCAGTAGGTTCTCTCTCTCTCTCTTTATTGGTTTTATAATAAAAATCAATACAGAAAAAAATAAAATTTTAATAAATTAAAAAAATAAAATTAAAGTAATGTGTGAATGTAAATTGGGAGAATTTATCATTTGTTATGAATTCATTTTATTATTTGTGTTTTACATTTAAAACTCATGATGTTTGTTGGGTCAGGAGAATCAGAGAAGAAGAAAAAGAAATAATCATATGCTATGTCCACATGCTTTTCGCAGCATCAAGATTTTCTTGAAAGGATGCCAGTAAAGCAAAATCAATGGGCTGCGGCAGAGTTGCTTCAAAGTCAGGAGAGTGAGCAGGGATTCCTGAACACCATGATGGAGAACAGTAGCCGCAATTCCTTTTTAATCAGAACTCTCCATCTTGACTTGAGACATCCAAATGCAAGTTCTACCGCTGTTCTTGCAGCACTGTGATAGATATTAAAAGACTCTTGTTGTGGGGTCAATGTGGGAGATGATGGATTATCCTTTCATTAACCATTCAAGAAGTGGGTATGCAGGATCTCCAAGAAGAATGTAGTTGACAGGTGTGTCTTGAATTGTTGTCACACTCTAAAGACACAGTAAATTGCCCTGTAGGAAACTCCATCAAGTTATTTGTTCATTAATCTATTAATGCAATTGCAAAGTACATTACAAAAGCCTAATAAAGAATTATCTTATTTTTGTTTTGTCAACTTGTTGCACAGCTACGGCAATATTTGTTTTAGATTATTTTTTCATGTATTTCAATTTATATGATCTACCTTGGGCAGTAAGTGAGCTTTGTTAAAGAGGTCTGACTGTCTCAGAACATCCACATCGAGTCACTCTTACTCTTCCTGTTTGTGGCTTTGAGAAGTATTTAAACAAACTTACTGTTCTGCCAGATCTCTGTGGCCAAACAATCACAACGATCACTATCCCCTGAGTATTAATCAGCACCACCGGTCTCTCATTACCACCATCACTCAGAGCACTATAAATCCACACACGGCAGCATCCAAGCTTGTTCTTGCGAAGTGGACTAAGTCTAAACTTTGTCTGATTGTTATATACTGCTATACTCTCCTTGTACTTACCTCTCTGTGCTACTCCATTGCAGTGTCTCTTTCCCAGCTCCAGGATCCATCCTTTGTCTCTCCTCCAGGACTCCTCCTTACATGTGGTGTGTGGTTGTGCTTCCCTGTCTCCATATCGCTCCTCCTCTCCTACTAACCTGGCAATAGAAACAGACTGTATCACTGAACAATTATCCGTAGCAATATTCCCTGTTGCCTCTACAACTTACCATTTTTCCCTGTCTTCATCTGTTGTCTGATCCCACTACTGTGAATAAACATCATCTCTCACTTACCTCCTGTGTTACATCCGCTTCTTAACATGGGGTTAGATCGCTCACGTTTGCTGATTTCAATACAGGTTGATACTGATGCACTTTGAAGCTTAAAAATCAAGTACGCCATTCAACTTTCATATTCAAGGTTTTCTGTTGTCATATGACAACCTTGCATTTCTTTTGCTTACTGTCCAATTACAGTTTTTTTTCAACTGCTTACACACAAAATCTTCTCTTGTCACACAGTTTCTGAAAGCTTACTCTCAAACAGCAGAAACTCATCAAATCTGCAAAACCATACACTAATTCTCGAATTTTTAACTCAGTTTTTACTTTCATAAAAAAAAAAAAAAAAACATATTTGCAAAAACAAGCCACAATTCTGTAACACACAAAAATCTATCAGGAATTAATATTGTGGCAAAGGTGTTTGCAAATGTTTGAAAGAGATGTGAGGCTTTTTTGCATTTTGTGTTTACATTTCTTGAATTTGTGTAAGCATCTGAAAGAAACTAGTATCAAAAACTTTTATTTTGATACGGCAGAAAACACACACACAAGCCCAGGTTGCTTCAATCATAAATAGGGTACTAACTCTTAAATGTTTGAGCTGTTTTGTGACATGCACTCTTATTATCACACCCGGCAGCAGCAGCAGACATGAGGCCTCACCAGAGACGGGCAGTAGTGAAGTACATTTAATTGAGTATTGTACTTAAATACACTGTATGTATTTTTTTCTGGAAACTTATGACTTTAACTTCACTACATTTCAAATATTGTACTTTTTACTGCACTACATTTCTACCAGGGTCTTCAAAGCAGAAGGTCGTTTCTGTGTAGCAGCTTTAAAGACATTGTTCTTGTTCTTCTGTCAATGTGATTTGGTGATTTAGAGGTGAAAGCCCATCAGATACCTGTAAGAGACAATATCATTTGTTTTCAAAACAAAATGTTTTGCAGACACATAAAGCAGTGTTGTTATATAGGCCTAGCTACGGTTGGGTAGTTGAGTCAGCAGGTTGGATTATTTTTTTTCTGATTAAAGAAATGTCACTGTACACTTGATTCACATCCGGATTACGCACTGCTACAGCATAAGAACACTACCATGCTGTTTGAGATGGTGGGTAGGATTGTTAAAGCCACTTATTTGTAAAGATCAATAATCTTTTGCTGCACATCAGAAATATATTCTTTTAGGTATTAGGTATTGCAAGTATAACATAAAACAATGCAATAATAACTATGCATTGACCGGAAATGTACTCATAAAGTACTTTTAAAAGCATGTACTTCTATTCTTTCACTGACAACTTTTACTTGTAATGGAGTAATATTTGACCAGTAGCATCTATACTTTCACTCAAGTAATGGTCCACCTCTGGGCCTCACATTACTCTTCCAATTACACAACATTAATATTCAATAGAGTTTAATACACATTTACATAGCTGCCTGCCATTGTATCATAAAGGTCAAAAAAGTTATTAAAAGCAAAGAAATCACAAGAGAAACGCAGCTTTGATGATAACTGATCTGATTGAGTAAACTGGATCTGTGTTTTCAGTGAAAGCAGGAGCTGCAGCTTGTCTTTATTAACACTTTATCAGCACCAGGCACACCAGACAGCAACAACAAAAGGATTACCTTGTTAATTTATGAATGTGCAATAAGCCTGCTTTGTACAAATAAATACATTTTGCTACCAAAGAACCCTTATAACCATTTGTTCATCATTTTCTTGTTCCTTCTCTGTAACATGGCTGCATGATGGCATATAAATTGCTGCCTTGCTGAGACATCATACCACATCATGCACATAAAATGATCTTTTTATTTGAAATAAATAAACAAACAAACAAACAAACAAATATGTCAGCCAACGTTGAGTGAATGTAATTTTTACCTCATTGCTGATATTATTCGCCTATCTGTGATCCTTTATCGTTATGTTTGTGACCAGCAGAGGGCTCCGGGGCCCCAAACGTTAGCCTAAAAGTTACGATCATACTCAATATTCAATAACAAACTCTTCTGTGATGATATGTTGGGCTGAGCTGGGGCTAAGGATTGACAGCAGATCACGTGCCAGAGTTTCTCTCTCGTGTCACTCGGCGTGATGATGATGTGAAGCTCACGCGCATGAATCAGTGATAGAAGTGACTGAGCTCATTTCTTCAGGCATGTGTGATTCTCTCTTCACCTTTGCTCTGAACTTTTATTTTCGCTGGAAACGAAGTCAGTCCGGACGTCGAAAGACTCTCCGTAACTTCTTCTGCATCTGGAATATTTCCCTAATTACAACAGAAGGACGAGGGTTCTGGATTCAGGAAGCAGAAGTGGCGGAAGGTCTGTAATTCGGAGCGTAAAATGTGCGACAAAAGCGACAACCACTTTGGAATAGACGTTCTTCAGACAGAACAGACAAAAAACGAAGATGGAAACTTTGATCACGTTATAATCTCAGAATGCAGAGACACAAGCACTCGTTTGTACCGGAGGCGATGGCTCATTTTATTTCTCTTCAGCTCTTACTCGCTGTGCAACGCGTTCCAGTGGATCCAGTACGGAATCATCAACAACATCTTCATGAAATTCTACAAAGTCACTTCATTCGCCATCGACTGGCTGTCAATGATCTACATGCTGACTTACATCCCCTTCATATTCCCAGTGGCATGGCTGTTGGAGAAGAAGGGGATGCGGGTGATCGCTCTGTTCGCAGCCTCGATCAACTGCGTGGGGACGTGGATCAAAGTGGCCAGCGTTCAGCCCAGCCTGTTCTGGGTCACAATGCTCGGACAGTTCGCCTGTTCCTTTGCGCAGGTGTTCATTTTGGGAATGCCGTCTCAGGTCGCTTCCGTGTGGTTCGGATCTGATGAAGTGTCCACCGCCTGCGCCATCGGCGTGTTTGGAAACCAGGTGCGTAAAAGCGCACGGAGCGCATCGCTGCCACATAGGCACAGAAAAACGGTCTGCCTTCTATTAAGTTCTATTAATCAGCTCGGCTAGATTACAATAAAAGCTCAGGTGTTCCCCGAATATGTCAACACACTGTGCAGTCCTTTTCAACAATTTCAACACACGACACGTTATACAGCAAGTTAAGGAAAGCAGGTTGCAAATCGTGTTAAATTGAGGTTATATGCTATATTCATTAAGCTAACACCGTTTAACACATTACACTGAAAAAAAGAGAAGAAATAATAATTTGCCTAACATCGAAACACCGTTTTATGGATTTATGAAACTAACGATATGATTCATTGGCCATAAATGACTGTCCTTCAGAGTTAAAATGTTGCCTATGTTCTGTATGGAAGGGACCGCTCACACAGATGTAGGACTTCTAATTCGAGTTCCGCCTTGCGTTTACACCTTTCTTGTGTTCTATTAACATATGCTTGAATGTGGTCGTAAATGAATATTGTTCATGAATATTTATTCTTCATTATTTGTTTAAACTAGTGAAAAGTGTTGGAATTTAAATTGAACGAAAACTCGAACGCATATATACGAAAAAAAGGAGGAGATTTGTTGGCTTGCATATGATAGGCAATTTTGCCTGTAAACTATTGCTTTTGATATACGTCACTTTGTTCAGTTTGGTCCACTTTGGGTTTGCAGTCTCAAACTTTTAAAAACGAATAAAAAAAACAAACAAAAAACAGCATAGTTGGGTTAGTTCTAGTTGGGTAGGGTTTGAAGCTGAGATGCTGGTTTATGCTGGTCCTTTCCCAGCATGTTACCAGCAAAAGGACCAGCTTAAACCAGCATTCCAGATTCAAACCCTACCTAACCCTACCTTGTTCTGCAGGGGCCTGCTTCGGAGAGACTGACAGAAGACCACATAACAAACCAAAGACAAAGAGTAAACTTCATTAAATAAACCATACTTAAATAATGCCATCATATACTGTTCTAAAGTGAATGCAGGTTCTTCAATAATCTAGTTTTAGCAACTTTACTTTTTACTCCAGTCTTTTTGCATCTTTTAATGCAATCTCTATTAGAAATTTATGTTATTTCAACTCTTTATTATTGGCTGTGATGTCATTCAGAAAGCACTCACATCATGTTAGGTCACAATATGATAAACACTGACTGTGAGACATCGAGATGATAGTATAGAGCACAAGATGGGGTGTATGTCATTGTAGTTTGATATGAACTGGGTGGAGATCTCATAAATCCCTCACATGATGAATAGCAGTGCAGCACACTCAACTTATGGATGGGAATGGAGCAGTAAATATTAGTTTTAGCACTGAGATGTTAGACTATATCCTAAGACAGGTTTGTCAATAGCCAGCTCTGAAATGAAATATGACCCCTGTGACCCCATATCACACTAGCAAATAACAGAAATCATATTTCTCTTCACCACTCTGAGCACTTTTATCAACCGTTCTTTCAGCTGGATTCAACCGAGCTCACAGTAATGTGGATGGTTTGGAAAAGCATGTGCCTGCAGTCAGCAGCGCGGTATTCTTCTGAATCTGGACTGTTGTGTGGCATAAATCCGGAACACAATTTAACTCATTTGTATCAATTTAATTTGAACTATTGAACTATTTGTGGCCATGACTGAGTGAAGAATATTTTTTTTTGTAACAAAATGCTGTGTATTAAAATGTAAACGTAACTTAAAAGTTCTATCACAAACATATTTTATCATTAACACCGAATGAGTACAAGGAGCTGCATTATACCTTGAGCTGTCCCCAACTATCTGTGTATAATAGTAACACAGATGTATTAGATGTAATCTGGGTCTGCATGGGAGGAAAATTAAGATGCTTAGGTGTGTTTAATGCAAATGACTAATAAGAATCTTATAAATGTGTTGATGTTAGAACAAGGTTAAGAACAAATGAATGCGTGCATGCATGTGAGTCAGTCAAAGTCAAAGTCAACTTTATTGTCAATTCTGCCACATGTACAGGACATACAGAGGATTGAAACTGCGTTACTCTCAGACCCATGGTGCATACAGGTCACATTAAATACAAAAAGTAACATATAATATATTTAAAAATGAAAAATACAATACAAGTAAGAGTGTCAGAGCAGCCTTGTAATAGTTCTTATGGGTAGTGTGAGGTAGTTGGCAGACCAATGCTGCACAAAGTGACTGGTGCAGGTCAGTGTGTGTGTGTGTGTCAGAGTTTAGAAAGATCAAAGAGGTGATTATAAAAGTTGTGAAAAGTTCTCCTGTGCATGTAAATTCTAAATTATTCAGGCAAACTGTTAAAATGACCTGTGCTGTTTATCCTGAAAGTGGCACAAAACCAGATAGTTTCACTTTTTGTTTCATGTAGATTATGATGCAGTTGATTCTTTATGTCTTTTCCCTTCAGCTTGGCATTGCCATTGGTTTCTTGATCCCGCCGGTACTTGTACCCAACGTGGATGACATGAATGAACTGGCTCACCACATCAGCATCATGTTCTACATCACAGCTGCTGTGGCCAGCCTCCTCTTTCTGCTGGTGGTGTTTGGTAAGAACATCCAGTCCAGCAGCATCCATCAAAAGATAAGAGGGATGGTGTAGTGACACACTTTTTCATAATTTAGATTACTCAGTTTTGAGATTTGGTTTCACAAAGTCATTTGTGTCATTACTGAAGTAGTGAAATATAAAGAAATTGATGATATGATCTGGTTTTGACTTCTTGGAGGAAACAAAAGCAGAACCAGTTTCTGTGGAGATCATTCAGTAGATCCAATTTTATGTCTGAATGCATTCATAAGTTGTGTTTACAAGCAATTAACTGCTCGTGTTTCATGAGCAACGCTCAATGCTTTGCCCTGTGCTGTTGATATCCTTGATTGTATTCATTCTGTAAAACGGATCATGCTGACTGACATAATGTTTATTTCAGGTTTAATCAATTACTCTTTAGAGTTGTGTTTTTCAGATTATTTTGTGGTAGTCAAGTTTTTGAATGTGCCATTCAGTTTTTCAGGAAAGACCAGAAATCCCCCCGTCTCTGGCTCAGGTGGCACTTAGAGACATGCCCACCACACAGTACTCGTACCTGGCTTCAATCGCAAGACTTTTCTGCAACAAGCCCTTCATCCTCCTCCTCATTAGCTACGGTACACACTGCTTATTCTTATTCATACTTAGAGCACATTTTACCTTTAGCACAGTACGTCTGCAGTATTGTACTATTATTACATTGTAGTATCCTCAGTACTTATCATTTTCTTGAATTCATTTTCTTTGTTACTTTATTTTTTACTAAAATAAAAACCATAAACACATACTTACATGACTTGCCTTCATATTCAGCATATTTGCACCCCCCATATGAGCTGAATGTGTCCTATTCATGTATTTTAGCACTTTTAAGTCATTTAAAGGGTTTCAAGTTAGTTTTATTTATGTAGCACTTTATATATGCCAGTGGTAAAGCAGCGCTAAAAAGAGGATAGTTAGTGATGTCATGTTCCAGCTAACTTCAGTTCTCTTCCAGTAGCCTCTATTCATTCAAGTCCATCATATTGCCAGATAGTGTCCCCAACTAAGCAAGTCAAAGGCAACAGTGGCAAAGAATCCAGACTATCCAAAGATAACACATAAATCTGATAAAATGTGTTGTTCTGGATCTTAGTGCAGCCTTTACTGTAAGACAAAAGACAATTTGTCGAGTCAACTTAAAATAATTTGTTACAACGCTGGCTTAAAATGTTAAGTTTACTCAAATAAGTTTTGTCAACTCGAACTGTTAAGATGTACTAAGGGAAAACTTTTGAGCCAGCAGGGGTAACAATTTCTTGTTAAAGAAAGTATACTAAAAAGTAACTCTTTCTCTGCTGCATGTTATCACTGTGTTTGAACATGTTTTATACTTTTCATAAGTGTCAGATTTCATATCTTCCCCAAAAATCAGATGAGAATAGGTCCCTCCAGTCTTTCCTTGACTGTTTTAGTGATGGTAGAAATGGATGGGAAAATCCATTAAATTCGATATTCAGTGCTTTGATACAAATCATTGCAATATTGCTTTGTAGAAAATGTTTTGCATGCATTTATATGATTGAAAACTGAAGTATTGCAACTCATATTTAGGGGTCTCTGAATTTTTTCTGCCTTATCTACAGTTCCAGGTCCAAAATTCTGCAGCCAGACTTTATAGGAGGCATTATAAAGATGGAAAATATTAGACCTGTTTAAGTTTTGTTTCAACTGTCACACTGAATGGTTTTGCCACCACACTATTTATCTGAACTTTCTTTCTTGCCATCACACCGATAGACCTTTTGGTGACATAGTTACACATTGTAAATACTTCAGTTCTTTCAGTAGGAGGAAATATTTAACTTTGGCAATCATCTTAAGCTAAAAGAATGCAAATTTCCATGTTGGGTCAAAAATGACTTGCTTGAGTGCTTGAAGATTTGAACTGTTAGGACTGTTAGAACTGTATATAATGTTTTAGAGAGGATATTGGTACATTCAGATCAATAACTAAGCCTAACCATAATTACATTTAGCTAACTAATTTCATTCAGTACTTATTTGCATAAGTACACCGCATCAACATGTGCTTACCAGTGTTTAATGTCTTTGGGATACTTGTAGAGGTTTCATTAATAGTTTGATGTAGTTTTTGGTTTTAGATTTTCTGTTTTGATTTTAGTTTCTGTGTATTTAGTATTTTTAATAGTTTAACAAAATAAGAATAACAAAAAAAATCTGTTTTCAAACAAGCCTCCTACTAATCTGGGATTCTAACTCTCAGTTTGTCATTTTACCCAGTTTCAATCCTTTGATTGATATTTATTTGACAGCACGCTTCTCCCTGTGTTTGTATTTCCCAGGATTGAACGTGGGATGTTTCTATGCTGTTTCCACTCTGTTGAACAGGATGATAATAAAGCATTACCCTGTGAGTCCTGCTGTCAACATCCTCTAGTTCTTATCAACCTCCTCTACTCTAAAGAGTAGATTTAGTTTTGTTTTTTTTGTACCGTTGTAACAGCATGGTATTTCTTGAAGCATAATACATATCACAGTCTATGATTATGATAAGTGATAAGAGTACTTCTGAAACATCACCTTTTTTATTTGTTGAAAACATATAATGTGTCATGTTATAAGTTCACTGTAAATTCTTAGCAAATGTCTGGGAGGTAGTACTCAATTTCAGCTCAGGCTCACTGTATTGGGTTATCTAAACAACGTAGACTGAATTGCATCAGGACATGGTCTTACAGGGTGATATTTTAAAGATGTCTCAGATGTCATTATTGTCTAAAGCACAGGGTGAAGAGGTGAATGCTGGGAGAATTGGCTTGACTCTCGTCATCGCTGGCGTGGTCGGCTCTCTGATCTGTGGAATCTGGCTAGACAAGACCAAGACTTATAAGTAAGTCATACATTTTCTATTGTTTCATTACCCCCCTGAGGTCTTCATATCATGAATAAAGTTTTTATTTTGTATTGCATTCTGGTCATTATGACCTGGAGTATCAGATTGTATGTACTTCACCCCATATGCTAATAAATTAATCATTATTCTATTTTATTATGGATTTTAATTTTGGATTTAGTCTTTTTAATTTTCCTTCAGTAAACACAGGATTTTTACTTATTTAAAAAAAAAGCAAAAATGAGAGAGAAAAAACGTAAAAAAAATTATTTGTGGATAACTTTGACAATGTTCACTCAAAAACGGGAGATGTGTAAAGCCTACAGTCCTGCTTTTTTTAAAAGTACAAAACCAAACTGACAGATGATTTGCTTATAATATAGCGGAGAGATTGGACCGCAAGCAATACATTCAATAAATGATTGTCAGTACAACAAAAGGGCAAAGCTCCAAAAAGTACTTTGAGATTGTGTTCATTTTTTTTGTCTGGCACTGCATTGCACAACTTAGTAATAGTAATAAACAAAAAAAAGTCCAGGAATCACAGCTTGTATAACTTTTAGTATATACTATATCTTTTATTGTATATTTTCTCCCAAGAATTTTCCTACAGTTAATTGTTAATACTCTTAACTTTGACTCATGTTGAGCAGCAGAATGCCTGTAATGCGCTTTCTTCTATAACAGAACCTCTGTTTCTGCTAATCTCGTCATGTGTGAGGGGATTTACCAGGACAGATCAGCGGTTACTGGGTTTATTACTCACACTGAGCTTGAATCAAGAATGCGTTCATGGAGAACACTCTCTGGTCTTCACTCTCAATCCTAAATATGTGTGTTCCATTTGCAGTGGTTTATTTAGAGTAGTCATACAGTTGCTCATTAGCTCACCTGGTACAGCATTGCATTTGTGTTTGTACTTGGAAGCCTGAGCCCCATGAACAAGAGCTCAAAGACAAAATGGCATGGCTGATTCATTAACACTATTAGGTTTTGTTGGTATGTTATTTTAAGAAATGATAGGGAAGCATCACTCACTGGACATTTCACTTTGAAAGGATGCGAAACGTGCTTGAAGCAATGTAATGTCATCTTGCAGAAATGTGCCACAGTCACGTTTTATTATTTTTTTCAATGAGTCTGAGTTGCATAATACTGAAGACTTCAAGAGAAACTTTCAGTTTGTATTAAGCGCACTAAACTGAAGTCAGGCTCAGAATCATGCCAAGACCCCTACTGCATCCCATATTGAGTTGACTAAACTAAAATGTTTTAGTTTTTGTTTTTCAGCTACGGTTTGTTCAGTGACATTTTTTTTGTTTTGTTCTCAGAGTAGGAAAAAAATTTACCTTTAAAATGAAAAGGCACCATGACCTCTAATTTCCATCACTGCATAAACGAAACACATATATTCAACTAACTAAACATAAACAAGATTAAATGGGGCTAAAACCTCTATTAATTCTAAATGACGGCTATTTTCACAGTCCCATACATATTTAATGTATTCAGGAGCAGAGGTGGACGAAGTACACAAATCAAGTACCTGAGTGAAAGTACAGATACATACAATAAAATATTACTCCAGTAAAAGTAAAAGTACTCCTTTTTCAATTTTACTCAAGTGAAAGTACAAAAATACTCTGTTTTTTATGTACTTAAGTAAACAAGTACTGATAGATTTATTTTGCAGTTTTATATAGGCTACTTAATTTTATATAGCACATATTTTTTTTTTATAATCTTACTGCTCAAAATACCTGGAATTCTCCTAAAGTAACCACTATATGGAACTATCAACGGCAAAAAAGTCTATCCAGTCCCTCACCCTCTCCCGCACTTCATAGGAGGCTGAAGTTCCTCTGCCCATCATCGGGGGGGCCCTTCGAGCGGATCGGTATGGATCTGGTGGGGTCGGTGCCAAAATCTAGTCGGGGTCACGAGCACATCCTGGTTATCGTCGACTATGCGACTAGATACCCGGAAGCCATTCCCCTCCGTAAAGCCACATCGAAGGCCATTGCACAGGAGCTGTTCATGCTGGCTAGTCGACAGAGTGATAGTCCTGGTCCCCAACGCCGCCTGCAAGTTTTTGGCCCAGTGGCAAGGGCCCTACACAGTTGAAGAACGGGTAGGCCCGGTAAACTATCGAATTCGACAACCAAAACGAAGAAGGGCCACCCAGATCTATCATGTGAACCTCTTGAAACGCTGGATCGGGGACCGGGACCAGGTGGCAGCTCTCGCCGTCCCACAGCCCGCAATTGTCGATATGGATCCCAACTTGTCGGCCGCCCAGAAGACGGAGCTGAGGCACCTGGTCAGTTAGTTCCAGGATGTGTTTCCGGAGACCCCATGCCACACGGATGTCATACGACACGAGACCGAATTCCAGAAGCCCGTAGGCAAGCTGTATCGAGGAGGAAGTACAACAAATGCTCAAGCTGGGGGTAATAGAACCATCTCGCAGCCCATGGTCCAGCCCCATTGTCCTGGTCCCGAAGCCAGATGGAACCCTCCGATTCTGCAATGACTACCGAAGACTGAACAAAGTCTCGCAGTTCAATGGTTACCCCATGCCCCGGGTGGATGAGCTGCTGGAACGGTTGGGAAGGGCCCGATATATTACTACAATGGACCTCACAAAAGGATATTGGCAGGTTCCACTGTCAGAAGAAGCCAAACAAAAGACTGCGTTTTCGACGCCATCGGGACACTGGCAGTATCGGACCCTACCCTTCGGCCTCAATGGGGCACTGGCCATGTTCCAGCGGCTCATGGACATTATCCTCAGACCACAACAGGGCTACGCCGCTGCTCCAAGCGGTCCGGGATGCACCACAGCCCACCACGAAGTGCCAGGTACGAAGCCTTCTTGAGATTGGCGGGGTATTATCGCTGTTTTATCCCCAGCTTCTCCTCCCTAGCTGCCCCTCTTTCAGACCTGACCAGGAAGGGGCATTCAGAGCGGATCCAATGGATGGACCAGACCGAGGAGGCCTTCCAAGCCTTGAAGAGAGCCAGTGCTCATGCCCATGACGAATGATCTGATCCAGTTCCCCGCGGATTCCGCTCCACATTTTGGGCCAGGTGAAACTGCAGCAGAGTTCGTCACTGAGGGAGTGTTAGTGGACCTGGAGGAAAGCCCTGCCCACACTCCCACCGCTGAGGGTGAGATGAAGAGGGATTTAATTGACTGAACTGGAGAGGTTGTACCCAGCTCCCCCGAATCTCTGATGTCTCCGCTGTTTCCTTACAGCTCCGAAACTTCTGTGTTCCTCTCATACCAGTCTTTTCTGTCGCCTCATCTCCACTGGATCCTGTCAGCTCCTCGGCTCACTCGTTGTCAGCGCCTTCGGGGGGTGCGGATTCGCCTCCGGGCAGCCAGTCTCCAGCTCCATTCTGGCTCGAAGATTCCCTGTCTCCGCCTCCAGCCGGCAACGTCTGGACTCCAACTCGGCCTTTCGACCCAGCGGCTCTGCTTGCCTCAAAGCTCCCTCGTCTTCGCCATGGCCTGTCGTCGCACCAGCTCCACTAGGCTCCCTCGTTCCTCCGGCTCCCCCTTGGTCAGGAGGCTCGGCTTCATCCTGGGCTCTTGTCACTTTAGGGTCAACGCCATCTGTCGGGTCCCTGGAGTCGTCTGCCTCTTCTCCTACATGGCTCCTCCCGCCGTCAACTCCACCCTGGGGCCTCGGCTTTACTGGTCTCTGGACCGCCATCTTTCTCCTCCTGCACTGGCTCCTCCCACCTTCTGCGCCCCCGTGGACTATGGAATGCTTTTTGTTTCTTTTTTTTGTTTTTTCTTTGCTCCACGCCCTCCTCCAGAGCCCCCGCCCTCCCTCCTCTGTTGTTATTTAGGCCTTGGGACATGCCTATCCGGGAGGGGGCAAAGTGTTACATGTACATGTTT
The DNA here is from genome assembly GCA_034779775.1 of Enteromius afrohamiltoni. NCBI lineage: Eukaryota > Metazoa > Chordata > Actinopteri > Cypriniformes > Cyprinidae > Enteromius > Enteromius afrohamiltoni. The sequence goes on from JAUYWG010000053.1 coordinate 18,638,919, forward strand.
GCTTATGTTCTTTGTTGTCATTTTCTCCCCATGTGCTCTTTTTTTTCCCCATGACCTAGTTTTGTCTAATTATGTATTCCTTTCCGTTGTGTCTCCCTCGTTTACGTTGATTGTCTTCCCTACTTAAGTTGATCTCTTTTTCCCCACATTTGTCCGTTATCGTCAATGTTGATTCTGTGCAACCAGCTTCTACATTTGTTACTATTTAAGATGTTTCACTTTGATTACGAACCTCTCTGTGCCTTGTCAGTGCACCACTGTGACACATAGCATTTAAAAAAAACACTGCTAATGTTAACCAAGCAGCAGGGAATATTGAAAGTTTTTTGACCTAGAGACATTGATGTGTCTGCATTCATCTCATTGGGCTCTTTACAGCAGTGTAGAAAACTGACAATTTTTACATAAAAAAATGTGATTTTCAGTTAAAGTAATTAATCCTAAAATTCGAAATAAGTAACTTACTTACTACTTAGTCGCGCACGCCAGTTGTTCTTGTGAGTTTGGTTCACAGGAGACTTGAATCAAGGACAGCTGCAATCGGATCGTTCCAATTTGAGAATGAATTGTTTGGTGCGATTGGCGAGCTGATTGAACAGGTTCATTAAAAAGAATCAGTTTGTTAATGAATCGCTCGTCTGTGTCTCGCTCGTAGCATGTGATATATAAGTAACGATATGTTTTATGAAATGTAGTGAAGTAAGAAGTACGATCTTTTGCTTAGGAAGTAGTGAAGTAAGAGTTGCTAAAAATAAAACTACTCCAGAAAAGTACAGATTCTTGAAAAATTTACTTAAGTACAGTAATGAAGTACAACTTCTTAGTTACTGGCCACCACTGTTCAAGAGCAAGGGATTATGGGTTTCCTTCAGCCACAATGCTTGGTAGAAGATTAATGAAGGTCATTTCAACTCAACTGTACATTACACCAATCAGTGCACTGTAGAAGTCATTGCTGTTTGTTTTATTGCTTGCCAAATTGTATTGAAAACTTTGTTTGTTTTTAAAATGAAAACTGTTTCTATGAACGAAAGAACAAATTTAATTAAATAAAGCATGAATGTCATGTTTAAACGGTGTAGAATGTAAAAACTTCCTTTTTGGAGAATATTGATTAGCAAATGTGTTCTCTGTTTCCAGAGCTATCATCCACCTCCTGATATTAATAGATGGAGATTGTTATGTAACACGGTTACTCATATATTTGTCTCTGAAGGCATTCTTCCCGTATCCATCACAAAGGCTCTTCACTGAAGTCGTCTCTCTTATCTCTTGTAAAGCGCTGGTTTAAAAAGTGCCTGTTCAATGAGCACATATCATCCTGGAGCTTGTAATCGGCTCAGAGTTGTTTGAGTCAGAATTGCCCCTGGCAGATCCCAACAGCATCAGTGAAGTGGGGCGTTTTCTTACGCATGGTTGTACTGAACGGCTTCATAATACATTGTTATTTAGAGGGAGCTAAAGACATAAAAGACTACTTACATATACAGGAATTTTGTTTTCCTACTGAGGCTGGTTATGATTAAGAAATACATGCTTTTCCAAGAAAACGTGTGGATGTGTGCCTCAGCGGTTTGTCAGATTCAAGACAAATCATGTCCAATAACTTAACATTTCCACTTCAATATTCATCACAAATGATCACTACAATGGTCTCCACACAAATCTACCATTTAGTTTGATTTTGCCTTTTAATACTTTTAAATTTACATTATATCACACACTAATAGCGGAATAATGAAGCAGTTATCAATAGCTCAATACCTAGATTCAATTTAAATCAAGTCAAGTAGGCTTTTATTGTCATTTTTAAACCATATACAGTTTAGTACACGATGAAGCGAAACAACGTTCCTCCAGGACCAAGGTGCTACATATTACATAAGTTACAACATAAATTAACAAAAAACTGACTAGCTAGCTAACTAAGAAGTGACAAACCAGATTAACATTATAAATGAACAGAAACTATCCTATCTGAAGTCAGAAAAAGACAAAGACAACAAAGTGCACGTTCAGACGTGCAGACAAAAGTGACAACATAAGAGCACAAGTTGCAGTGCTCTGTGGTAGTAATTTGAGGTAGTGCAATGAGAAACAGTAAACATTTACCTGTAGATAGCAGCAGAAATTTTTTTTTTGTGCAAATAACAAATATTGTGCAAAAGAGCAATTTCAGGTTGGTATGTACAGTTTTTAGATGAGTATTGATCAGTGTGTTTCTGCGTGTGTCTTTATCAGTTCAGTCCCAACGTGTGGGTAAAAGCTGTTGAACAGTCTGGATGTGAGTGCCCAAATGCTTCGGTACCTTTTTCCAGATGGCAGAAGGGTGAAGAGTGAGTGTGAGGGGTGTGTCCGGTCAGCCACAATGCTGGTGGCTTTGCGGATACAGCGTGTGGAGTAGATGTCTTCGATAGAGGGGGAGAGACCCTGACGATCTTCTCAGCTGTCCTCACTATTCGCTGTAGGGTCTTGCAGTCTGATATGGCACAATTTGCAAACCAGACAGTGATGCAGCTGATTGTGGAAGCCTTGGATAAGATGAAAGGATGAGGCCAGGATTGCCGTTCCAGTTCCCATGCGGATTCCATTCCACAGTCACGGCCAGGAGAGCCGTTCCCAAGTCCTGTTCCCGAATCATAGTCAGGAGAGCCGTTCCAGTTCCTCGCAGATTCTGCTCCATGAGTCTAGGCCAGGAGAGCCTCCTGATCCACCAAGGCTTTCGGAGGCTACTTAGCCACCCTGGAGGCAGTCTGTGAATCTGCCCCCAGTCCATAAGTCAAGCATTCATCCCAGAATACATTCCTGAGACCCTGCTCCTCATGACCTCACCCAATGGGAAGAAGCAGAGTGGGAACAAGCATTCTACAAGCATTTCAAGATCTGTGACACTCTTAAGTCCATCATTCACTCCACAGTCAAGTTTGCCAGCTGCTGCTCACTAACTCCCAACGGTAACTCTAAAATCTAGCCCGGCGGCTGCAGCTCCCTCAAGCCCTCCGGTCATGCCATTTTCATGCCCTATTTAAAGCTGATCTGAGGAGGAAAAAGGTATCGGCTTCAGCCCCAGAGCTTGCTCCTGTGTTGGCTCCAGCCCCTGACCATAGTCCAGTGCAGACCATCCTGTTCTCACGACTGGCCCAGGGAGGGCCTCAGATCTCAAGTTCTCTGCTCTGTTTCACTTCACAAGCTAGTTTTAATGCTTGCGTCTGTCCTAAAGAAACCCCTAGAAGGTCCCGCCATACCCATGGTAATCTGTCTGTGCCCTATGTTTCATTCACCCTGGTGGGCTTCAGCTTCATCTGCTCCACCCTAATGGGCTTCAGTACCACCCCGGGGGGCTTCGGCTTCATCTGTAACACCCTGGCTGGATTCCTGCTCTGTCTTCCTCCCCTGGATCTCTGTTGCATGGACTTGGCACTCTATCTCCCTGGTTCCTCCAGTTTGGTGCTACACCCCTGGTTACCAGTGATGTCCGGATTTTCAATGACAACATGACTGACAGTAGTTTTAATAGTATGTTTAAATATATAATGTAAAGGTTAAAATAAAGCTTTGAAAAAATTAATAAGAAGATAAACCTCACATTTGAACCTTTAAAAAGAGAAAAGTGTTCAGTAAAAATGAAAATGAATATATGACTATATTTATTTTATCTGCACCATAAACAATATTAAATTACTTTATCTGATTTTTAAAAAAGAGTGTGTAGAATCCACATAAGCTTGTTTTTTTCGTCAACCAGTCAATTTTTACAGCAGTGCATGCAAATTCTGTCAGTTTTTTGAGCCAGACAGAAACTGCTGCCGAATGTGAACATGGGTGTCTGTAAATTCACTCTTTGACGCTAAAACCTGCTTTGTACTGAAGAGCATTTCATTTATTTTCCACAGTCAACAAGCAGTACATAATGACCAGAGTTTTGACTGACACTTGCAAATACACACATATTACCCTGGCGCTTGTTCTCATGTGTTCTCAGTGTCATTCCCCACCTCCCCTCACCTCACACATAGTGCAATAGGAGCTGTTTGTTGCAAGCTTCAGCTCAAAATCAATACATTTCCCTTGAGGATCACATACTGAAATAGGAAATTCAAGTTATCATTACTCCAAACAAACAGAACCTAAAAGCTCAAAACAAATGGATAACATTTAACACAGCCCCTAACTTAACTTAGCAGATCCCCAACAACAAAACCTAGAGTCCAGGAGGGATGTGGAGCTGAGGCCACCAATGCAGAGCAGGGAGAACTGGAGTCCACCATAGCAGTGCATGTGCAGCTGAGAATCTTTTAAGACCAAAGATCATCAAGACGGAGCTGATGGAACAGGAGACCTCCAAGGCAGAGCAAATTGAACTCTACCAGGGTGAAGTTGATGAAGCTGAAGACCAATGAGCACCAAGAGCACTTAGGCTGTGGGAATGCTGGCCACTCTGGTAATACAATTAAGGGGATCAAAAAAACAAAAACAAAAGAGCTACAAAGAAGCTACAAAAACAAGACACTGGAAGTGCATTTTAAAAGTCCAAACAAACTGAGCACATAACAAGCATGGATACGGAATGCTATAAACGCTGTCATGTTAACTTGTGCTTGGATGCCTGAAGTTTCACAAGCTCAACTGCCCAGTCAGGCCTGCCTCATAATGGTAAACAAACGTAGCTTGTTGTACTTGAGGGAGCCTCAGGTGAACATAATCAACTGATGAGTAACTTTAGAAACCAAGTGAAAAAGGACAAAACAGAACATATCTGATTGTATGTGCATATTTTCATACTGATAGAGCTGACACCTGTTGAGTGCAATCAGAAATATAAATTTTTTTGAGAAAATGGCAAATGGAAAAGCAGAAGATGTAGGTCTACCACTCATCTATTATGTATCACTGAATCTATAACCTACATTGTTGTTAGTGATTCCATGATATGCTTTTATTTCTGCACTCCTGTAACTTATTGCATTTTATGTATGATGTTTAAAGATTAAACCACCAGTAAACATGTTCTATGAATTACACTGTTGCGACATATATTTTGTTAGTTTAACTTGTTAATCTTTGTCTTGCCAGGCAAACAACGCTCTCAGTATATCTGCTGTCGTTTGTGGGGATGGTCATCTATGCTTTCACCCTGAACTTGGGTCATCTGTGGGTTGTGTTCCTTACATCAGGAGTGCTCGGGTGAGAAAAAACCTGCAACTGTGTGGTTGCCAAATGTGCCACATTTCAAGAGTGCGCGCTTTCCCATTAATGCTAGGGAAGATAAGAGCAGGTAGTAACTTAAAGCAAATTTGGCGAGCTGTCCGGGAAGCAAGCCTGTGACCGGCTTGCCCTCTCGGAGCCCCCGGAGGAAAAAGGAGCTGATGGAGGAGAAGGGATGCATAAGCGAGATACGGAAGGAAGGGAAGCGGGAGCATTTATAGTGGGAAGGTAGCATATGGTAGGGAGATCGTAATGGGAAGGTAATTAGGAGATGAGATGCAGCTGTGATTAATTCAGCCCCCGCTCCTCTCGAAACGCTGTTATTGTCAAAACAGTTGCTAAAATAATGTGGGCAACATTCTGGAAGGAAAAGAATTAGTGTCTGTTTAAAAGTTAAACTTTTAAACTGACACATGTGCCAGTGCTCGTGCTGAAATTTTTTGGATCAACACTAATTGTAGTTCAATTATAATGACTTTTGGAATAGTTTCGCCATGTTAACTGATATGAAAATGTTGTTAATGTATTAGGTCTTGGCAGACCTGCTGTGCACTAATGCTGTAGAGCCAATACGCAGACATGCTGTTGTTAACATGTAAGATATGTTGCTGCTGCTGCGTGGATATGCATACAAAAATCCATTGCAGATCTAGACAGGTGGTGCTGGGGGATGTGGAGGGTTTCAGAGGAACTCTAGTGCAGTACAGTGCAAAAGTTTGGACCGGCTGACTCTTCACTCCATTCTGTCTGACCGCAGGTTCTTCATGACAGGTTATTTGCCGCTGGGCTTTGAGTTTGCAGCGGAGCTCACGTACCCAGAATCAGAGGGAACATCTTCAGGACTGCTAAACTGCTCAGCGCAGGTCACGATCTGAGTCAAATCTTAAAAAAGACTTTCAGGGGACCTGTTTCTGAATAAATGCATGTTGTTCATTCTAACGTATTGACATGTTGACATAATGCATGTTACACAATAGATCACCATAACATTTTGACTTATTCATTTGGTATACTGAGTGTTAATTTGAACAAAATTAGTTAATTTAATTCCAGTGTCACCACTGAACAATTTTAAAAAAGCCCAAACCTAAAAATAATTTCTATAAAAGAGCAGTCATTAGCAGTTTATTGAGGGAAAACTCTTTTTTACTCTACATTTTTTTTAAATAATTACGTTTCTCCAACTCAGTGTAGTTTGTTGGTGGAACATAATTTCAGGAGCACTTAGTTTTCCCAAAAAATTAATTCCTGTCATCATTTGCTCACCCTGGAGTAGTTCCAGATATGCATTAATTTTTTTTGTTCTGCTGAACACAAAGGAAGATATTTTGAAAAACGTTTGTAGGCTGTTTTGGTCACTATTGACTTCCATAGTAGGGAAGTAGGGGAAAAAATACTATGGATGTCAATGGTGACCCAAAACAGCCTGATTACAAACCTTTTCAAAATATCTTCAACTATTCCTTCACAAGATACAGATGTGTATAAAGATAATAGCATGTTTATGGTGCATGACACATGATCAAGATCTTTCTGTCGTGTGCAGATGTTTGGAATTGCATTCACCATCATTCAAGGCAAAATCATCGATAACTTCAGCACACTGGCGGGAAACATCTTCCTCTGTGTGTTCCTCTTCATCGGCTCCATCATGACAGGTAGAAGCTCTGAACATGATAGCATCTGTTTTTTGTGATTTATGGGGACTCTCCATAGGCGTAATGGTTTTTATACTGTACAGACTGTATGTGTTATTGCCCTGCACTGACCCTACACCTAAACCTACCCCTTACAGGAAACTGTGTGCACTTTTAGATTTTCAAAAAAACACTTCTTTTCAAAATCTTTTGAATTACAGGGACACTGAAAATGTCCTCACAAAACACCTACATATTGTAATACCAATGTCATACCCATGTCATTATACAAATTTGTGTCCTCATAAACCACATAAACCCACTTACACACACAAACACACACACACACAGTTTTATTTGGACATTCCATGAAAGCTCAGACAGTAGAGCAGTGGTGCTTGCAACACCAAGGCCAAGGGTTCGATTCCCAGGAGATGCATGAACTAATGACATGCAAAGTTTGTATCAAATGTTTAAATGTAAATAAAAATGTAAAATATGTTGCTCTTAACTTCAGACTACCAGTTTATGTCTCTCTTCCTGACAGCATTTATAAAATCTGACCTGCGGAGACAGAAGGCCAACAGTCAATCCCAGACAGAGGTGACCGCTGTAAGTATGTGTCATGTCCGGATCACACCAAGTCAAAGTCAAATACACAAAACAGAAGCTAATTAATAATGAAAAAAATATATAAACAACAGATGACTAATGATTTCAAACAGCAAACAGATGATCCTGTTACTGGATAAAAAAAAAAAAAAACCACACATGCTCAATAGGGCCATCTAGTGGTTACATATGGAGAGCTAAGAGATCTGGTGATGAGATTGCTAGAGTAGTTTGATCTATCACATGCACAATAATTCACAATAAACACAATAATAATTATACAGTTAAATTTTACTGGACCTGCATTTTCACACAAAGTTGTTGAGCAAAACATAACAGGGAACGGATGAACGAATCCCTCCTTAGAAATGAGTTCAGAATTATATTAAGTTTGTGGATCAGATGAGGATCCAGGATCATTTAAATTGAAAAGTTTCAGTTGCCCAGTTATCGTTGTTGTCCTTCTTCTCATGAAGCTGCGGTCAGGCTGAGCATTATTATGATGGGATGATTAGGTCTGACAGCAGAGTAGAAAGAGCTGGAGGCCACTTCATATCTTCATAGCTCAGACCTTAACCAGTGACGGGATAAACTCATGAGTAGTAAAAACATACATAAACATAAGCTTTTGGTCACCTTAAAAGAAAGAGAAAAAATAAATAAGCTTGTACATTATGCAGTGTGCCCATAAAAACGAATAGGGAAGAATCTGACTGTATACTAGAGGTGAATGTACTGTTACAAACCAACAAAACTGTGCAGCCAGTGAAAATCAGATCATATTTTTTTATTTATTATTGCATTTAATTTCAAATCAAATAATCAAATGTAAAAATAAATCTCTTAAAAAGCATACGTGATAGGTGAGTCAGTAAACTAGATCAAACCGTAAGCACACCAAAGACTCAGAGCCAAGTGACATTTTCTGCTGAATTTGTCAATCATGAGCATTCTTGAGATATGTGTCTTTGAAAAAGCAAGTAATAGACAGATATGAGTTCATTGCCCAGGCCTAAAATGCTAACTGTGACTATAAGGCATGAAGATATTAAGAATTATGAACATAATTAATCACATAAAGCTGCTTTAAAAAATCTATTGGGACAAGCACTTAACAATTGACTATTTCTGTTTCTTTTTTCTATTGACTTTTTGGTTATTTTGTACAGTTTTAGATTTCTACAGTCATTTCTCTCTGCATTAAGTACATTTTTAGTGGACTAAATGTTAAAGTCAAAAAATATTATTATAGCTCCTTACTGAAGTACCTAAGAACTATAATAATAATATAATCAGTCATGGCCTCCCAATAATGACCTCCTCTCTATCTCTCAATACACAATAACGCGCTACATAAATGCCTCATTCATACCTTGTTTGATTCTTCTGTTCAGGGTTCATGTGTACATTCCCAAGATGGAAAATCATTACCAGTAAAAGAGGCGAAGATATAAAGACAGAAAGCATCCGAACCACACTCTCATTGCGCATCACATCTCCATATGAGCCATCGTACGCATAAATCCTCCTGAAGTTCACACAGCCAATATCCTGAGCAAAGACAGTTCAAGCACAGCCAAAAGTAAGCTTTCTGACTTTACATTGTAATGTCCCGTTGTTGTTTCTTCAGTATTTAAACAGTCAGGCCTCATCCCATGTCACAACATCCAGTGGAAATCATTTATGAAACACAAACAATTGCATTCAATTCACACAAGTAGGACTTTATGAACAGTTCACATGAACTGCTTGTGTTTCATGTTGTAATATGTCATTGTGCGTGACATGATGTTTGCATGACGGTTTGTTAGAGCTGACCTGCTACGTTAGTTATGAGAACCAAGTGTTTTTATCGCTACTAGTACTAATTTACAGTGCGTCTGTAACCGATTCAGGAGCTCTCGCTCTGCTCAGGTGAGGTGGATGCTGATGCTGGACATCACTCTGTTATTATGGAAGGTGATGATACTTCCTTTCCGATGCAATACTAACACAATTACCGAACACAGGAAATTAGAAAATAATCCATCTGCAATGGTTTATGTGTTGTAGTGTGCGGCATAACTTCTGATTGATTACAGCAAATGAAATCTGAGATTTTCTCTTACTCATTTTGGACTGCTGATTCCAAAGATCTGTTAATTGCCAAAGAAACTGCAGCAAACACATGATTCCTGTCTCCAATCTGAGTTGCATTACAGCTTTTTGTTCATTTTCACCTGTATGAGATTATTTGATGCCTTATCCTGATTTTAAGGTCAGAATTATGGACAGAAGAAAATGCAAACACAATTCAATTTTTTTTCTTTTACTGTATTCACAGAAAGTTACATATACATAATTACAAGATATTCCTAAACTTGTGTTTATGTAAAGTTGAGATTCTGTGGAGAGTTTGAACATGTTTTTCCACTCATTTGCAGACTCCAAGTTAAAAGTTACCTTTAAAAAACAACTCTATTTAGCCAGGAGAATCCCAACAAGACTTCACGTTTCCTTCCATGGAGACATGGGCCCACATTCATGACAAATCCTGGCGCTAAGAGTTACTCCTAGTAACAAAACATTTTTAAAAAGGTTGTTAGGAGTATGGACAAGGACTTTTAAAACACTTGAGAGTTTCTTTAACAGTGGAGAAATGTGTTGCATGTGCAAAGCGTGTGAGTTAATAATACGCATTAGATCATGTTTGTGACCGATCTTATTAAAGACACGCTAAAATCTCCCACACCACACAGAAATGCACCAGAAACATTCACTACAATAACTACATTAACATATTTAGCAACTGGACAAATGCAGCTATGTGCATCGGTGATGATTTGGGTCTGTTACAACTTTCTGAAAGTTGTAATTTAAGGTGTCACTGTTCATTTAAAATATGTTAAGTATGGTAAACAAAATATAAAGAATATATATATATATATACACACACACAGAGAGAGAGAGAGAGAGAGAGAGAAAGTACGGTAAAATAGAAAAAAATCTACAAAAGTGAAGACTCACTTAAAAGCGCTCTTTTATGTTCTTCTTGGACAACAAAATAAACTGGACAATCACAGCTAGCAATGGGGTCACTAAGACTCCTCTTTTTACATTGAAATGCATTTGTTACTGTGGTAAATGCTTTAAAGGTGTACATGATGAAAGGTAACATGAGGCACAATTTTGGACAAATCAGCGATGTTTCTTTTTGAGATGCCATCAGACCACAGTTAAGGAATCCAGTGCAATGTCTGCACAGAACATTTGAAACTGATCTTGAGCACAGCAGAGATGTCACAAGAGATGTAGTTTCTATTTACAGCCATGGTCTGATCAGACCATTGTTCATCTTACAAAACTATGGAAGTAGCCCTGTGTATGTACTGTTATTACATTTTGTATATGATCCAGGAATTCTTGGTGTTGTAAATTAAATGTGACATTCAGTAATAAAGTGTGGGAACTAGTGGCTAAACTCCAAATTGTGTATCGCCTGCATGTCAGCGAGTTATTATTTAACATGCAAATGAGTCATGTAAACTATTCCACGTGTGTCAGAGAAACCACTGTGACATTAAAAAACAGAGACGTGACTGGAAATAAACATTCATGAACACCATCTATTAAAGCCCTGTCATATAAAGGCTTTTCCTTGAATGCTTGACATTCATTAAGCAAATATAAACATACCTACAAAATGTCCTTCAGAAGCTCAGACAGAGAGAAGCTCAAAGGATTGGGTTATTTCACAGTTTATCATTCAAAAACAGTAACGCCCAAACCTTTTAATACAAAGGTTAATAAACAGAAGTGTGTGTCTTGCAGAAGAACATTATGGTTGGATCTGCTCCTCTCCGTTGATGACAAATCACACAGGTACTGTGTTCCTCCGCAGCGGGACCTAACCGTCCTGCTCAGAAGGCATCAGCTGTAATGCTGTGAGAATCACTCAGTTCCTCTTCTTCTGACGGGCTCCCACTACTTCCTGAGGCTCAGTGATACACTGGAAGCCAATTACCATGCCCACGATAGAGAAACCTACAAAAACAAAGACTGTTACAGGTCCGGACTCTTCAAATGACAGAACTGATGATACACTGTTCCAAAATGTACATTTTTCAAAGAGGTCTCTTCTGCTCAGCGAGGCTGCTATAACTTGATCAAAAGTACAGTATTATTGGGAAATATTTGTACATTTTTTATTCGATCTTATGTGAATATACGCTGAAATGGAAGTCATTTCTGTGAAGCGCAGCTGAATTTTCAGCATCATATAAAACGTTTTTTTTTTTTTTATGGTTTTCAAAATGTTCTTAACACTGATAATAATACGATATATTTCTTAAGCAGCAAATCAGCACATTATTCCACAATATTACCGTTTTCACAATATTGTTAGTGTAATTTTATGTTCACTTGTCACCCAACAGAAGTTACAAAAACAGCAGGACTGAAGTAGGTTACTCACTGGCTACAATCAGAGGGGCCATGACTCCAATGGTCAGAGGAGCAGTTTTATAGATGAATGCTTCGGACAGGAAGTGGCCAAGCGCCAGAACAAATGTCCACAGGGTGATATGATAAAGCCTGGAAGGAGGGCAATAATTCATTCCAGCAGAGTTCGTTTGTTGCTATATTTGTGAGGATTTTGATAGACTTCTATTGTTTTTATACTGACCTAACAATATATGTTTTATCACCATATACCAACCCTACCCCTAAATCTACCTATCACAGAAATCTTTTAGCATTTTTACATTTTAAGATAAACTTCATTTAGTATTTTTAATCATTGACCGACCAAATGCCCTCACAACTATAACACACACACACACACACACACACACTCCTTACGTTCTGTTCTGAATGTCTATGGCACAGGCACAGCGGATGATGGAGGACAAGAGGGTCCATATGCCAAAGGTTCTTGCCTGAAGACCATTTACTAAAGAACAACACATCAAGAGGTTTAGCACAAAGACTTAACTCTGGCTGAAATGTGTAATGTGTGAATCTGCTTATATTCCTTTTTGCAAATTGCTACTATAACACCATTAACAAAAATGTTAATATTGTGGTGTTGAGATATATTGGTGTCTAAACGCTTTCTGTGCTCACATTACACACCGTAACTGAAGTAAAGGTAGTGCTTATTTGTTAAGTTGTAATGTTAGTTAATGAGTCAGTAATGAATAAAGGTGATGATTGTGAAGGGGCAGGTCTTGACCATAATCGGGTGTTCCTGTGTAGAGCTTCTCAGACAGGAAGCTGTAGTCTCTGAAGCTCTGTACTGTGTTTCCCACCGCGATCACGGACACCATTAGCAGCCAGCTCCTCAACACGTTCAGAAAGCGACTCATCCTTCAGCAAACACCTGCTGGAGATCAAAAGCAGGGTTAGAAGGTCAGCTCAATGCTGCACTGATAGCAGAGCATGCTGGTACTTTGAGATATAAGCCTACTGTACCATACTGAATGACTGCTATGCTCATGTATTACTCTATGGTGCAACCATGACATATATGTACAGATATATA
>JAUYWG010000053.1:18651993-18665469 GCA_034779775.1 Enteromius afrohamiltoni
ACTTCCTGGTTCTAGTAAGGACTCTAGCTGCTGCATTTTGAACCAGCTGTAGTCTATTTATCAAGCGTGCAGAACAAGATCAAGCAGCCAAAACGGGTCTAAACACACATGTGGCTGGATTTTGATGTGAGAGACAACAGGAGATGCACTTCTCCAGATGTTAACTGCTAAAATGGAGTGCTGTGTATTACTCTGATGTTTTTAGCATCTGTTTGGACTCTGACGGCACCCATTCACTACCGTGCTACATTTCTCCAAACCTGATGAAGAAGCAAACCCATCCTAATCTTGGATGCAAGGTAAACGCAGACGGTTAATTCTTTTTGAAGCTTATACATGAGTTTCGCTACAAATGATTTTGTTTGAATCATACACTTTGTTCATTATATGTCATTATAAATATTTTGATATTTTGAATTCAAGGTCAGAATAACATTGCATCTAATACAGAAATCAAGTCATTGTCCAAGAGAGATACAGTTGAGAGTACCTATTTTATTTGAGCTCTTATACATTGTAAAGCAGAGAATTAGGGATAATGTGACGGATGATGAATAAAATGTGCATGCATATAGAAACTATAACGGTATGATTAAAACTGCTTAGCTTGGCTTTTTCCCTCTTTCACACAGCTCCTCTTGCTTCTTGTCTGATTTAGGGTTTATGAGGGGATTGTTCAGGAACTCTGGTCTAAATATAACGAAGTCCACATCAAGCTTGGTGAATCATGGCTGTCCATTGGGTTCCTGGTAATAATTCTCACTTACTGCTGAATCATCACACCAAATGGACAGCCCTTGTATTTATGTAGCAGTGGAACGTGAACAGCAGCGTTCCTGCTTGTGTTAAGGGGTTATTTTCCGCTCCGATGTGTTGGGTTTGTCCAGAGATTCCGCATGAGTGTAATGTGTCACTGCAGAACATTAATGTGTTACAGTATTGCAGAAATTATCAGCATAAATTCAGCTGGTTGACTTAATGTGACATTTATGTGGTATGTCCAATAACTCTTGAGAATGATTCAGAGAAAAAGCAAAAGTGGTTTCTGAATGAAGTCTTTCAGATCTGAGATGATCCAGAGTTTCCTAAACTATGATTCACAAACTCCTGCATGGCGATGAAAGGCTAAAATCGAACTACATCCTAAAAATAGACAAAAGATGGAATAAGATATTGTCCTTCCGTGAGAGAGAAATTGATGTACTCATGTATTGTTCCTGTGCTAGTATGCGGCTGTTTTGAATCCGTTGTAAAGGGTTTAGTGTAGTCAGGCCTTCAGCTTCATGGACTCTGAGCTGCTTGTCATATTTTCCGCTCTGTGGTGTAAACTCCTTACAGCTTCCACTGTTGGCTGATGGGAGACACACAGCGCTTCAGCTTCACTATCTACGTGTTCTCTAAACATTTCTTTCTTTCTTTTTTTTTTTTTATTTCCATGTAGGTGACTCATTTCCTGGACTGTCCTCAATTGTCTCTTGGTTTATGTTTAGTTTTGAAATGCCTGGTTTCCAGGTTCAGTGGTTGCTCCAGATTTGGCAGTTTTGATTTGGTGACTTGTAAAGGACACTATTCGTGTAGAATCTTGGGCTGTCAAAATAAATGTAATGCATGAATTAAATCTCACTTTCACTAGACATGTGTAATATGCCTCTCACTCAGTAACTGAAGAAAGCTTGCAGATTGTTTCTTCTGATTTGAAACCTAATGTCTGCAATCACATTCTGTTCTGAAAAAAACAATCATACAAATGTTGTTTAGATGCTCTTACATGTTTCATAATAGTGTCTTGTGATCCGTCTGTCGCTTTAATTCATATTTACTGAAGAATCATTTATCTAAAATGACTTGCAGTGCATTTAAAGTACATTTACTGTAATCAGTTCTTGCATTCTCTGGAAATCAAACCCATGACTTCATAGGGCCTTAAAACAAAATGTGAAAACTGGGGGCAAAATTTGTTTCATTTTGAGTAATCGCCGGTATCTATGGAAGCCTGTTTCTGCCACTGATTTAAAACTAAAAAAGGTTATTGCAACTTTTTATCTCCCAATCCTGACTTTTTTTTCTCAATTGCGAGACGTAAAGTCACAATTGCATCTTTATATCTCAGAATTCAGACTTTATTACTCACAATTGTGTAATATAAACTTGCAGTTGCGAGTTATGAAGTCCAATTTTGAGCTGAAAAAAAGACACTTTTCTCAGAATTGCCAGTTTATACTTTGCAATTCTGAGGAAAAAAAGGCAGAATTGTGAGAGAAAAAGTCGCAATAACCTTTTATTAAAGGGGTCATCCGGTGCCACTTGCACTTTTACAAGCTGTTTGGACTGAAAGGTGTGTTAGGAGTGTGTGTACAAAACCACCCAGCAGTAGTTTTCTTTTAATATAATAAAAATAAGTTGCCCCTTCTGATATCAAGCCATTCTCAAATGCATGCACACCAACAGAGGCCACTCCCACAATAGTTGATTGACAGCAGCGTGTCACACAGACTGAACAGGTGTGTTGTCTCAGACCTGCCCTGAGTGAGCCGTCATCAGACCGAGACGCAAGCATTTACCCCCAGACATCTGAGAGACTGAAGATGCAGAGAATTAACGTCATGTTTGGTTCTGAAGGGAAACGCGTTCTTGATCAACTGAAATATGTTTGTTAGCGTGAATCACTCATGATCCAGCCTCGCCTACAGAAGCAGTGAGTATATTGTCTGTTAATGAATCTTTGCAAATCACCATTCCTAAGAATGTGCCAATTAGCAAGTTTCACTATGAATACGGCTAAAAAAAGATCCTCTGAGAGCGCCTTTGAAAAAAGGGGCGGGGTCAGCGGAGCTCGTGAAGATTTAAAGGGGAAGTACACAGAACAGAGTGATTTCTAAAGAGCTGTTATTCTCTTTGAGAAATACAAACTATATTGCAAACTTTCCATTAAGATCCTAAAGAATCATATTAGCTAGTGGACAATTGGCTTTGTGTGACCCCTTTAATAATTTATTTAGTGGCAGAAAGAGGCTTCAATAGGTATCAGATTATATACATGATGCTGAGTAGGATGTTCCAGAATCACACACAAGTTCTTAATATCAAATGAAAAACCACCAGTCAAGTCTAGTTCCACATGTGTTCTCACTTCAATTTGCCGCATATAGTAAATCTGGCTCTTTGTGGTCTGACGTGTTTGCTGGATACAGTGTGTGTTTGAGGGTATGCAGAGAACCAGGCCAGCTTGACGTGAAGTGGAAAAACAGCACATTGGACTTCTGAAAGCCATTTGTCTCTCATTTAGGTGAGACAACAGCAGCACTGACCTTTTGATGACAAATAAAAGCTTGGCCTCCAGGCCTGATGTTTGCGAACAGCAGCTTTGTGCCACTTCTCGGGCGTTGTGACTCTGGCTCTTTGTTCTGTAACACAAGCGATCAAGAATTCGTGCAGCCTCCCATCTGCCAGCTCACAATGACTGTTGACAGGCAGTTTTGTCATAAGTGTGTCCTCAGGCTTTGGCGTGAGTTTGAGAGGAGGTCTGAACTTGGTTCTTAAAGGATTTGAAAATAGCTGTCTGTCTGAACCTTTTTTTTTGTATTTTTTTTTTTTTTTGTGACATTAGGTCAGTATTCAAAACTCGGTTCTCGTCCATTTTGTATACTATCATAATGTTTTTGCTAAGTTGCTTTTCAAAGCAAAAACATGTGTCATTCATAATGTGTTGGATGCTCATGCATTAAATATGCAAGAAGAGTAACAGTTGCTAGATGCTGCTTTTGTTTGTCTACTCTCCAATAATAACCGTTTTAAATGAACTGGAGTCTGGTCTGACTCTATATTTTACACCTCTCTTTCCAGACCAGAAATATGAAAAATATTGATATTACTGCTGATTTGTCCATTGCTTTATATTGATTAAATATAACTCCCTGATGCGCCGAAGAATGCTTCTGTACTAACATTTCCCATTATTCCCAGTGACTGAAATGTGTTGGTGATTTAGATGATAACAGATGAGCTCGGTCTTAAGCCAGGAGAGCCTCTCTCTGTCTGCTGACTATATAGATGGCTTCCTAACTGAAATGTTTTTTCTACTGATTATGATCCCCTCATGAGTCCCCTTTGACAGCAGTACCTTCTTGTTTTACCATTACCCATATTTAGGAAATTCTTTGTGTCCTAACATGTATTAATTATCATGAAGAATAATGCAAATACAGTTGTTTATTCATGTTAGTTCACCGAGCATTAACTAACTTAGCTATTTTAATAATGTATTTGTACTGTAAATGCTGAAATTAACAATAACTAAGTTTAATAAATGCTGTATAAGAACTGTTCGTTCTTAGTGTATGTTAACTACTTCTTGATGAACCAAAATAGTTTTTTCTGCCAAAAACGAATCACTAATGATGTGACCTGAGTCTCAAAGGAGGTAAATATTACAGCCAGTGTTGGGATTACTATTACTAATTTACATCATCAATATTCTACTTAAATTATATGACTAATTAACAGCCAGTCCACCGATACGTTGTTTAACACAACCTTGATTTAAATATTATATTGTTCCAAAGAGGGTTTGCAGTGAAGAGTTGGAACAAAAAAAACCAACATGGTTTGGAACAAATGGATGATTTAAATAATTTCATGTACAGACCATGAAAGTGTTGGTGTAAGCGGCAACATGTGTTGTCTTCTGGAAGCTGTCCACATGGCAATGACCTAGATACGTGGTGCAACAACCCTGCAAAGTCCAGAATATCTCAATGTCAATACGGCTAAAAGATAACCACGACTACTGGACATTCCTGCAACTGTCTTCTGTCAGCATGTGAGGGTGGAAGTGGAAATGTTTTGGGAGTTAACTTCATAGAAAATCTCTCCCAGAATTTAGAAATGCCCTTCTTGATGAGATCTCGTAAAATTTGCTCTTAGTTTACTCACACTCAGGCCACATAAGACACATAAGAGATTTTTATTTGGTTTATTTTTTTAGTAGTATCTCCTGACGATATGTAACAGATATGTACATGTAATGCAGAGCCTCGGGCACACAGGAATCTAATATATTTTAACAGACTGATTTGATTTAATGAAGTTGTTTATTTCACTAGTTTGTTTATATAATCGCACAAAGACGTAAAAATTATAGCAGTAATGTTCAGCTTCTTGCACAGACTGATTGTTTCTCTTCATAAGACCTCAGTGTATTGTCAGGAGCCACAGGTGTTCATTTGGTGTTGCCTGATATGCTTTTTTTTTCCATTCTCAAAGTGAGCTATTGACTTGCATTTTACAAATTGCTTTGACAAAAGTTTGAGCTAAAATCTTTATTACCGTTTCCTGAGAAAAGGATAAATAATCGAACAGCAAATGTTAATTTTTGGGTGTTCTCAGTTGATCACACTGCTCTGAAACCTTCTGAATCACTTTCATACCTGCTTCTACACACTTTTAACAGTCCAATCAGTAACTAATGGGTAGAACTAATGGGACGATGCTTTTTTAAAAAATTATTATTCACAATCCACTTCACTTATATTTACATATACAATAATACATTTAATATACAAATATTTCACAAATCGTAAAGTCAGTCACAACTTTGCACCTAAAACTAAAACAATAGTAAATTGTAAACAAGAGCTGCGTGTCTCCAGGTCACAGTATAAAGATGTTGACTCTCGATGTCTCTCTCAGCAGACTTCAGAGACCCTGCTGTCACCCAGCCTGTGCCATCGGCTACAATGAATGCCAAATCGGCCCTCAACAAGGCCATCTTTATTCCCAACGATGAGAGGCTGCTGGGAGCTGCGCAGGTGAAGAGGAGGACCAAGAAAAAGATCCCGTTTTTAGCTACTGGAGGCCCTGGTGACTACACCACATTCATTTGCTTATCAGGTACCGTCTTTACTGCACACCTTCCCTCATTAGTGCTCTTTCACCATTACTGCTGCTCTTGTTAGGCGTCAGGCTCCTAGAATTAACTAACTTCTCCAACACCTCTGAGCTACAGGCACAATTAATTTCTCAAATGATTTTTTTTTTATATTGATACTTGAATTTAGGGTTGCCTGTGGATTTTAGCATAATTTAGATACTTTAAATTTATTGATTAATATTTTGATTGATTGATTTTGTATTTATATTTTCTGTTATTATTTTAGTTTTAGTAATTTTGCTGTGCTTTTTTATTTATAGTGTTGTTAAATAGATCTGTACTAATAGTTATTAACTCTTAATTATGCCGTTTTAGTAATTTAAGTATATCAGGTTAAAATAAATGAAATTGAAAAATCTAGAATTGATTTATATGAACGGTTTGGAAAAGAGTATCTAGTAATAATATATTTTGATTTAAAAAAAAAAAAAAAAACCTTGCGCTTGTTTGTAGGGCTGCAGATTGTTTGGGTTGTTTATATGATCATATATTTAACATGGTTATAAAAGATGAAGAGTATTCAAATGAAAAATGACTAAATAAAAACAAAATAAGTAATATTACTTGTTTAATATTCACCTTAAAATAAAATATTTATTGTATACAATATAAGACATACATTTTATGGATAAAAAAAAATATATATATATATATATATAAAATATTATTATTATCATCATTTTTATAGTACAACTGAAAAATTACTAGTATTAATGATATTTCTTTTTTGGTTTGATTTTCTTTGATAAGGCCTTCTCATTTAAAGTTTAGGGCGGATAGTTAGTTCATATTTAATTTTCAGTGCATATTAGAGTGATTTTAAATTCAGAAGCAGATGCAGTGATGAAGATTATTTGGTTTGATTTTGACCGATTGTCCAATTCAAGTTTTTTCTTGTGTGGATTAAAAGTCTGTAGTCTCTTCCCATGTTTCAAATTTGTCCCCCTCTTTCTGTCTAGCTGTTTTCTGTTTTCGACCCTTATTATGAAATTATTGCTTTCACATTTACTCCTCAATAAGCATTATTCATTGTCAGATGTTTTCTTTATTAGCCAGTTCTTGAAAGAGCTGTTAAGTGGACCAGACTTTAGGAGTATAGTCAAAGCGCTTGTGATTGATAACACCTGTGTTCCTGAGCTAGGATGAACACGAGGAAACCACTGCTCTCCAGAAACTATTACTACGATGAGTGTAGTGTAGCGGAGGCGTCTCCTCGCTGGCCGTGCCAGCACACTGAATCATGGTGGAGGGAGAGATGTTGTTGGTGTGCCGAGTGCCTCGGGGCCGTCGCTGCGGAATAATGAAACACAAGCTCTGCTGCAGTGTGTGTGTGTTTCTGTGAAGTTGAGTACATTCTGAGCTCAATACCAGTGAAATGTAACTCTGTTATCAGTGAGGGCAAGAGAACAAGATACATCAGCGTCAATAAAGCAACTTTCACTATCGTTTATTGCATTTCTGAATTGGCAGCAACATCAGTATAATAAAAGACTTTCCAGAAATGTACCACAAATGGAATCTATGAATTTTGTGTAAAGTGTATAGTGTCACTAGAGACCTGAGGTAACTGATCGATTAATTTTTGTTATTGTAGCGGTTAGTTTATGTCCGGGTGACTAAAGACTGAATATGTAATAATGATGGCCGAAACATTCCTGCATTTAAGGGTTATATAAACCTCACACGAGCTGTGGAGCATGTGATCTTTTCTTGTGTCAGACGGTGCTTAAGATCCAGTCACAGTTCCTTCACTTCCCTGTGTTGTGGAGATAACATAGTTGTTCAACCAGTGACATTTTCTACATAGCAGCCTACAGTGTTTAAGACCCTCTGAGAGGAAAAGGGCATTTTAATTGACAGAAACATGAGTTCCACTTTCATTTAGGATCAGCTGCTTTGGTTTTGAATCACAAGGGATTTTCTAGTTTAGCTTGGACCGCACTAAAATGACAAACATCAACAGAAATGTGTGACATCAGCTGACACCATCACATTATATTTTTATATTTTATATATATGATACGAAAAGTCGAACACATGCAAGATATATCTAAAGTTCTAGATATCAGAACTTCTTAAAGTTGCAAGCAGTACTTACTGTCTCAGGATGACCTGAAAGACTCTAGTAGTAGTCTTCAAAGTTACCACAGTGTATACTTGGCTAGAGGGCAGATAAGAAGACAAACGAGTCGTTGTCCTGTAGGCGTTCAGGAATGTTGGCACGTCTGGTATGAGTGTACTGTACTGTACTGTATGTGGTGTTTTGTCATGATTTCTTTGATCCGTGCTTCACATACTTGTCAAAGCAGCTGAACTGTGAGCTTCATTAAAGAGGAAGACCTGGTGTAGCCTTAAACTGTATTCGTAAGTCTATTTCTAGAAATGTTTTGACCCAGCACATTTCTGTTTCATGGGTCTTCAGGCTGCTCTGTAAATCGTGGTAGTGCTTTCATAATTGTCCCATTTGCTTGACGTTTAATAACACCTTGACTACTTGCAGACACCAGGTAGTACTCTGGGACCATATTTAACAGTTTTATGCAAAGAGGACAATAGAAGCCATCAATATCAAATGTATGTATTATAATTATATTTAATATTTATGTTTTTATTATTTACTTTATTTGCAACAGTTAGAAATTGCATTCCTGTAAGAGGGGAAAAAAGATATAAATTATTTTTTGTTTTGTTTTAAAGTAGAATACTGGTAAATTTATACATATACTCTTTTATTATTATATTTTATTAATTGTACTTACAAATATTGTTTTACTTAATAACAACAACAATTATGATTATTATTAGTAGTAGTAAGTAAAGGTATTCAGAACAGAAAGAAATGTAAAAAATACATAGTTAAATGTTTTTGCATTTCTTAATAAAAAATGTATAAAAAATAAAATAACACTAATAATCCTGCAATCATACAGGTCCCTCTATTCCAGAAAATGTGGTAAATGGTGTTCTCAGGCTTACAGCTGTTGTTTTGGCACGTGTTCAGTTTTTGTTTTGATGTTTCCCAGTATTGTTCAAACCTTTCCTGCTTTGTATTTCATTATTTCTTCTTGCATCTGAAACATTTCCCTGTGTGAAACTTTGTCAGTGTGACCCAAGTTACAAGAGCTTGATGCTGAGCAGAAACATTTCTAAGAGATGAAAAGATGGGATTGTTTCCGATATAAGAGTTTAATGATAGGTTTCATGACATCATAGTAAGATTATCTCATGCATCTGGTGTTGTGATGTCTCATTAATTAGGTCAAAAGATGAAACCCAAACCTTCCCCGTTCCTTTTTAACACCTACGTAGTATTCCAGATCTCACTCAGTGGGATGTTTCCTATCATCTGTGAAACATCCAGTCATTCTACAGTCAGGGGGTACTAACAGCTAACAGTCATTCATCGTGTTTGTTTTGAACAATCTATTGTTTTGTGAATGTGGAGCAGATCAAACCACTATAGAACCAGCAGATTGTGTGTGTGAGTAAAAGATAAAGGCACATCAGCAGGCTGGGTGAATAGGGTCATAAATGAATGAACCCTCCAAGATTTAAACATGATACATTTTCCTGTTTATTATTGTAAATCTGCTTTTTTGTCTTAAGTAAATAAACCTAGACTTCAGACCGGATAACTTTCATTTTGACTGCTTTTGGCCCAAATAAAATACAATAACTTGAATTAATCACACATTTGGTCTAATAATTTCACATTTAACCTTCAAATGAATGTAGAAACAACATAAAGACGGTAAGTTATTGATTTCCTGTTTGTTCTTCTGTTCTCTTCTAAACAGACGTCACGACAGCTGGCTATAAGGTTATTTGGCTGCTATTACTTTAAGAGCTGCTGCTGATCTGACACACATGCTCGTATTTAGTTTAATATGAAGTGATGCAGGCTACAGTGTGCATACGCTCTACACAATATAATAAAAACAGCCGACAAGAGAGGAAGATTAGCTTTTACTGACATCTCATTGTTGTTCGTTGTATTGTTGTACATCTGTTGTTCTACTGAAGCTCCTCATCATCTGTAGCTTTTCCATTTCCATTTTGACAGCACTGAAAGTTTAGTAAAATAAAATAATTATATAATATTAATTTCTATTTATAAAACACATTTCTTTTTATTTGTGTTGAAATATTATTAATTAATATTTAAATATTATTAAATTATTCAATCAAGGTTTTTTTTTTTTTTTTCATTTATCATTTTAGTAGAGCATATTGAAATCCTCTTAACCTTATTCTTGGCTATCAGTTTTTGTTAACTTGTTTTGTGCATTCAGTGACTCAAATAAAGTGGAAAAAATCAAAGGTGATTCTTTGTTGATGCTATATTACACAACTGTGAAGAAACAAGAATGATCTGCATAATTCAAATAGCAGAGACTGGGCTTCATGACTGACATCTGTGTTAATTGTACTAATGAAGTTGTCCACAGGCAGCTGGACACACGCACACACACACACACACACACCACAGGAGGAGTGTAGTTTAGACATCTGCCCACCAGGACCATGAAGCTGACATATGCTGCAGTATTTCTTCACACCTCACTGCTAAATGACAAAGGCCGGCTCTATTACACTTCTACTGTAATTATTACTGTAAGTCTTAAAGGGGTCATCCATTGCCACTTGCACTTTTACAAGCTGTTTGTGTTCATTCATGACCCAGCCTTACCAACAGAAGCAGTGACAGTAGTGTCTTTTAATGAATCTTTGCAAATCACCTTTCCTAATAATGTGCTAATTAGCACGTTTCACTAAATAAAGATGCCTCGGAAAAGAGGGGCGGGGTCAGCAGAGCTCGTGAAGATTTAAATGGGAAGTACACAGAACAGAGTGATTTCTAAAGAGCTGTTATTGACAGGGGAAATTAGCATTTTTTTTACACTACCTTTGAGAAATTGGAAAACAAACTATATTACAAGCTTTCCATTAAGACCCTAAAGAATCATATTAGCTAGTGGACAATTGGCTGTGTATGACTCCTTTAAAAATATTCATTTCAATTTCAATCTCATCTTCCTGTTGTTTCTGTAAAATGTTTGTGCATTCAGGTCTTTTCAAGGAAGGAAGTGTAGTGTAAATGCAGTGCACATTATTCAGCAGACGTGGGTAATACTAAATACTAAAATTAGTGCTTTTGAATCTTAAATGTGTATACACTCCCATTATATATTTAAAAATAAAGTTTATACCTGTGATCAAAACTGAATTTTTAGCATCATTACTCCAGTCTTCAGTGTCACATGATCTTCATAAATCATTTGAATATTCTGATTTCTTATTAATGTTGGAAACTGCGGTCCTGCTCAATATCTTTTTGGACCCTGTGATACTTTTTCAGCATTCTTTGTTGAATAAAAATATAAAAAGAACAACTTTTTTTCTCTTTTTTTTTTCTATAAACTTTTTATAGCAATTTATAACAATATACACTATTCAGACCATTCAGAATTATGGAGTAAGTATATTATTTAGCTAACACTTTATTTTAGGATCTCTAAACTAGTTGCCTATTAGCTTGCATATTACTAGAATACTAGCCCATATTAGTGCTAACTAAGCACATATTAACGTTATAATGCATATAAATTTATCCTACATCCCTATAACTACCCAATACCTAAACTTAATGACTAACTCACTATATATTAATAAGCAGCAAATTAGGAGTTTATTGGGACAAAAGTCATAGTTAATAGTTAACTAGTGCCTTTTATATTTATTTTTCTTTCTTTCTTTCTTGAAAGAAATTACTACTTTTAATCAACAAGGATGTGTAAATTTGGTAAAAACTAATAGTAAAGACATTGTTAGCAAATGTTGCTATTTTAATTAAATGCTGTTCTTTTTATTATATTCCATTAGCTTTATTTGTCAAAGAATGCTAAAGAAAGTATTAACTAACAGGTTCCACAAAAGCAGCACAACCGTTTCCAACACTGATATTAAAAGTGTATGAAATCATCATATTATAATGGTTTCTAAAGGACCATGTGACACTGACGTAATAAAATTCTGCTTTATTTATTAAATGTTAACATGCCTTGGGGAGCAAGAGAGAACTTTTCTTTAAAACATTTTTGTTATAAAAATACCGTAGAATTTTTGAAAATGAACTCCAACATTACAGGTTTTGGATTAATGTTGTTAACTGTAAGAAGTCAGTGTGTTGGTGTCATTGTGGTAGGACTGACCCAGTGCAGCGTAAACAGAAGGTCTCTGATCGGAGCAGCAGGACTGTTTGTTCCTGGAGGCCTGCGGTTCTCTCAGAGCACATCTAAAGGTTAGATGGGATTTAGACAGACGTTTATCTCTGAGAGCTCCCTGGATGTCCCGGGCTTCATCCGCTGCTTGGGTGAGATACCTGCGTGTGACTCTCAACTCACTGTCAGCTTGATTTGTCAGACAAAGATTTGAATTGATCACTTTCAGTGAAATAGGACTCCAGCATGCATCTGTCCTTTATGAATTGTTGAATTGTTGGGGCACATGATGATGAAGATGAATAAAGGCAATGCTTTTGCTTTTTTTTTTTTTTGCAATATTTTTCCATGCAAGGAATGGCTTGTTGGAGTACAAGAAAAACTTTCTTTGTTTAAATTCAATTTGCATCCGAAAGATGTGTTGCTTGAATTTCTGACTGGAACATATTCATGTCATGAACATATTCATTTGGTCATTGTGAAAGTTACGAAAACTATTAAAAGTAAATTATAGGCAATTAACCCTCTGAGGTCTGAGGTGATTTTGGGGCACTTGAGATGTTTGAAGATGTTTGGACATGCTCTGATATTTTCTGATATTTGTGCTTTTATCAGCTATTTATAACATATCATTGACCAACATGTATGTTTCTTGCAATCAGCACAAATTGTTCTACAACAATACGTGATAAAGATGAGAGTACATGTTTGCATTTTTTTTTTTTTTTTTAAATGTTATGCGTGGTTAGTAAGTTTTGGGAAAATAAAAGTAGCTGAAATAAGGCCATTTAACACATGCATACTTTCAGAGAAAACAATATAGTGTTTTAAATTTTAAAAGACATGTTTTGAGGCTGAAAGCCTGTATGCGAGGACGTGAGAATAGTCCTCAATATTCAGTGATTCTTCAAAGACACATTATTAAGCACACTGATCTAACTACAGAGATGTGCACAGACTTTGAGTCAATCCTGAAAACAGATTCTGTTCAACAAGTGAAACCTGTACATAATACCTGATATTAAGAGTTGAATGCTTCTTTTCAAGAAAAATAAAAGATTGTTTTGCCATAGAATCTTAGTGTAGTTAAACATCTGATCCTAGTAACTGCGCTCCTAGAGGAAAACAGCTTGA
The DNA here is from genome assembly GCA_034779775.1 of Enteromius afrohamiltoni. Lineage (NCBI taxonomy): Eukaryota > Metazoa > Chordata > Actinopteri > Cypriniformes > Cyprinidae > Enteromius > Enteromius afrohamiltoni. The sequence continues at coordinate 18,665,278 of JAUYWG010000053.1, forward strand.
AGAGAGGAGATAGGACTCTGTGGTACAGATGTCTGATCACTAAAAAAAACAAACAACAAAACATCTGTGAGCATGCTAATATTAGTATATATAGGGTATATATTTATATAGAATGATTATACACTCAACAAAAATATAAACGCAACACCTTTGTTTCTGCTCCGATTTTTCATGAGATGGACTTAAAGATCT
>JAUYWG010000053.1:18668282-18686153 GCA_034779775.1 Enteromius afrohamiltoni
ATATATATTTATAAAATAGATTTGTGAACAGAGTATTAATACTAAACATTTTAAGACTCACAGGATTCATCATTCACCCATATTATATGCCTTTCACGAGAGACTTCAGGAGTGAACGCTGGCGCCATTAGCTGCCGCTGCTCCTTGGAAAAACTTAAATATCTTTTTAGTCTTTTGATGATTTTACTCACGTAATCTTGTTTGTTGGGCAAGATTATTTCTGTCATCTGAGACTGTCTGTGATACTGCACGGATCCACTACATGCAGGATTATTCTTGGCTGTGACGATGGTGATCGTGAAACTACTTCTTTGGCTCACCGCTGCGGGGATTATCCTTGTTTCAACTCTTCGTCCAGTGTCATCTGTACACCAATACTCGGCAGCCGAATTGCTGCAGCTCCGTGGCCGCCACGGCCCACCTCCACCTATGCTGTACCTCCATCAGGAAATCATCTACGTACCGCGCCGTAAATATGCCCACCGTGTCTCACACCGGAGTTTTAAGATCGACTCTACAAGAACAATCCCTTCCTTCTGGTCTTCAAATCGCCACCCCCGAAGGAATCTTACTCGTTCTGCTGATCCTAGTCTGCTAGCAAAGCTCACTAAGTTGGCTCCATTAATCTATGGTAAGAATGAGCTTTCATTCGGTTTGTGGAACATTCGCTATAAGGGGCCGTTTGTGTACGACCTGTTGACTGATCGTAAGTTCGATTTTGTCTTTCTAACTGAGACTTGGCAACAAAGCAATGACTTCTTTCATTTAAAACGCTACTGAAAACCAGGACGGTTATGTTTGCCAACATTGCCAACAACGCTAAGACTGGTCTTGTAACGCATAAACTTTTGTATGCTGATCATATGAAACACTACAAGACTGCGTTGTCCACTGCCAGAATTAACTACTATGCTGGTCTGATTCGATCTGATGCGCAAAATACCAAATCACTTTTTGCTCTCATTAACACCATTTCTAAATTTCAGTTTTCAAAATTCCATACTCCTCCTACTGAGTTATGTGAGGATTTTATGTTCTTTTTTTTTAATTAGAAAATTTAAATAATCCATCAACAAATGGCCTCCACAAGCTCTGATTTTAATATTTCCTCTGGTCTAATGCCAGGGACTGGTTCTATTTTTTCTACCTTTGTACTGCCAACCCGAGGATGAAGTTTTCTCTATCATACAAAATTCTAAATCTGCTACGTGTCAACTGGACCCTTCTCATTTAGTTAAAGCAGGCTTTCCTTTTTTATCTTCTTTGATTAAACACATCATGCATGCATCTCTTCTTTCTGGTACTGTCCCCCCTAGTTTTAAAACTGCAGTTATAACACCTATTTTAAAGAAACCCAGGCTTGATTTCTATTTCCAATCTGCCATTCTTGTCTAAAACTCATGAAAGGATTGTCACTTCATAGCTCAGTGGGTACCTTTCTAGTAATGGTTTATTTGAAATATTCCAATCGGGGTTTCACTCTCAACATAGTGTTGAGACCGCACTTGTAAAAATCTCAAATGGTTTATTACTAGCTGCTGATTCTGGATTATCTATTCTTATACTCCTCAATCTCAGCGCTGGTTTTGATACTGTTTCTCACAGCATACTATTAAACAGATTGGAAACTATTGGTATTATTGGGACAGCCCTTTCCTGGTTTCATTTTTATTTTTTAGACCGCACCCAATTTGTCCAAATTAAGCAATTTCGATCAATCACCTCTCCAGTTGTCAATTGGTGTCCCACAGGGCTCTGTTTTGGGACCTCTCCTATTTCTTATCTATCTTCTCCCAATCTGGGCCATTTTTAGAAAGTATGGAATTCAATTCCATTGCTACGCAGACGATACCCAACTTTGTCTTTCCTCTAATCCTTCCATGCAGTTCTGCTCTTGAGTGCCTTGAAGAGATAAAGGTTTGGTTTTCAAGGAATTTTCTCAAGTTAAATAATAATAAAACCGAAATTCTTCTGGTGGGTTCAAAATCAGTACTGCGAAAGGCTAACATTTCCTCTATTTTAATTAATAGTTTTAATGTTCCTCTGTCCAAACAGGTTAAAAGCCTTGGAGTTATCTTTGATCAAACCTTGTCATTTGAAGCCCATATTAATAGTGTCACTCGTTCTGCATTCTTCCAAATCAGGAACATCAATCCGATACGTCCTGCCTTGTCAGTGAAGGGTACGGCTGTTCTTCTGCATGCCCTCCTAACATCAAGAATTGACTACTGTAACGCTTTATTCTATGGGCTTTTCTCAAAAGTACTCCATAAATTGCAGCTGGTACAAAATGCTGCTGCACGGGTTATTTCTAAAACAAAGTTTCTAACACATCACTCCTGTCCTACAAAATTTGCACTGGCTACCTGTTAAATACCGGGTACAGTTTAAAATATTGCCTTTAACTTACAAAACACTCAACAATCTGGCACCCTCATATCTTTCAGACCTTCTTAACCTACATTCTCCATCTCGTAACTTAAGGTATGCCGCTGCAATTTTTATGGGTTCACAAGCTTTTGGTTATGCGGCACTTTTCCTATGGAACAGACTTCCTGTCGAGGTTCACAACAGTCCTAGTCTTTCAGTTTTCAAATCTCGTCTAAAAACTTGTTTGTTTAGACTAGCTTTTATGTAATTTTATGTTATCTTATCTCTACTTTTTAACTATTGTATGCATCTGTTTTATTTCTGACTGTAAGGTGTCCTTGAGTGTCATGAAAGGTGCCGTCAAATAAAATTTATTATTATTATTATTATTATTATTATTATTATTATTATTATTATTATTATTATTATATTGCTTTAATGTTATAATGTTTCATATTATACATCATAGGAAATCTAGAGTTGAGTGCCTGTCATATTCAAACCGTTTCACTCAATTTCAAGCATTTTAATCAGGAATTATAGTTTGGGAAAAACCCAACTTGTAAATTTGTTCAGGTTTATGCCACAATACAATGTAAACTAAATCAGAAAATAAAGAAACATTACTTGCTCATTATAACGATCTGCTCCGTGGGTCAACTTGCACAATGCATCTGTTATTCGTTTCATGATATTTTCCTGAATCAAGCCATGCGTCAAATCTTTTTGTCTGAAGTAAAGTAAACCTTATTTCTTACAGCGCATCTTCTTCCAGAAATGAAATGCAGCTAAAGTGAACTTGAAAAGATGTTTTCAGCAAAGCTCGCGCTGCTGTTGTGGGCATGTACATGTTGTGTGCATCGCACGTGGATGATTGTTATAACAACGTTTGTCACGTTTTTGCTGAGTTTCAGTTCATTTTATTGACGTGTTTTAATCTGAACATTCACAGAGACAGCAGAGAATGCACACTGTTAATTTTCTTTATTTACCAAAAGCAGAATGTTTTGTTGATATTGTGAGTGTACTCAAAAAAATAGACCCTTTACAGATTTAAATTCTTTATTACCCTTATATGTGCGATCATATATGACAGAGCAGTTTCAGTTCTTTTCTCTGACATGTAAAAAAAAAAGCCATGTGATCCCACCGGCGGGAGAGCCAACCTCAGTCCATTAACAAAACACCCCCAATAAAATAGTGGATTTGCAGGTGGTTACCACAGACCACTTCTCAGTTCTTATGCTACCACTAGAGTGAAAGCACCGCCAGCATTCAAAAGTGACCAAAGCATGAGACGGAGTCTACAACCCACACAAGTGGCTCAGGTAGTGCAGCTCATCAAGGATGGCACATCAATGCGAGCTGTGACACGAAGGTTTGCTGTGTCTGTCAGTGTAGTGTACAGAGCGTGGAGGTGCTACCAGGAGACAGGCCAGTACATCAGGAGACATGGAGGAGGCCGTAGGAGGGCAACAACCCAGCAGCAGGACCGCTACCTCCACCTTTGTGCAAAGAGGAACAGGAGGAGCACTGCCAGAGCCCTGCGAAATGACCTCCAATGGCCACAAATCTGCAAGTGTCTGCTCAAACGGTCAAAAACAGACTCCATGAGGCCGACGTCCACAGGTGGAGGTTGTGCTTACAACCCAACAATGTGTGCTCTTCACAGATAAAAGCAGGTTCACAATGAGCACATGACAGACCTGACAGAGTCTGGAGATGCCGTGGAGAATGTGTTGCTGCCTGCAACATCCTCCAGCATGACCGGTTTGGCAGTGGGTCAGTAATGGTGTGGGGGTAGCATTTCTTTGGAGGGCCGCACAGCCCTCCATGTGCTCGCCAGAGGTAGCCTGACTGCCATTAGGTACTGAGATGAGATCCTCAGACCCCTTGTGAGACCATATGCTGGTGTGGTTGTCTTTGGGTTTCTCCTAATTTAAGACTATGCTAGACCTCATGTGGCTGGAGTGTGTCAGCAGTTCCTGCAAGATGAAGGCATTGACAAAGGCCTGAGTCCAATTGACTGTCCAGAAGTTGGTGGACACTTTAGTCAAGGTCTAGGAGGAGATCCCTTAGGAGACCATCCGCCACCTCATCAGGTACATGCCCAGGTGTTGTAAGAAGGTCATACAGGCACGTGGAGGCCACACACTAAAGAGCCTCATTCTGACTTGTTTTAAGAACATTACTTCAAAGTAATCAGCCTGTAGTGTTTTTTTCAATTTTGAGTTTGACTCCAAATCCAGACCTCGATGGGTTAATAAATTTGATTTCCATTGATAATTTTTGTGATTTTGTTGTCAGCACATTTAGCTATGTAAAGAACAAAGTATTTAATAAGAATATTTCATTCATTACGATTTAGGATGTTATTTTACTGTTCCGTTTATTTTTTTAAGCAGTGTATATATACAATTTTAGAATGATTTCAAAATATAAATAACAATTTTAACTTTATTTCAGTGATATTATGACTCCAAGTTTGTATTTTCCCTCTCTCCTCCCTTATTTTTTTCTGTCTGCATGACTTCATTTTTAAAATGGTGCAAAAAATCATGAAGGGGTCTACAATTTCTAAGTAAGAGAACTTGCAAAATCACAGAGTGATCAAATATTTATTGACCTCATTGTATACAGCTCTGGAAAAAAATAAGAGACCACTGCAATTTACTCCTAAATCAGTATGACAAGCTTTTCATGCCAGTCTTTGTTAAATTTCTACACAAACATACTTCATTCACAAACATGTTTACAGAGGTACTTATTTGGTGAGCACCAGAATCCAATTGTATTAAAGGGGAAAAGTATAAAAAGCACTGCTGTAATCAACACTGTCCTCCTGCAGTGTGACCAGTTGGATGGTAAAAAATGCTAGAAGTCTTTCAAAAGTAATTAGAAATTTAAAAGTAAACACTAAAACTGCCAAAAACAGTGAAAAGAAAGGTTTTAAATCAAGAAAAAAGGGCTCAATCCTAGCTTTACTGTCACAAGGTTGCAGTGAGCGTCAAGTTGCTTCTATCCTTAATATTTCAAAGAGGACAGTTTACAAAAAGACTCTCTGCCTCCCATCACACCCTTACATGTAAAAGTCAAGCTCTTGTTCAGAAACAAATGTTTGGCTGTGAAAGTGTGTTAACATGGTGGTCCGAGCGGAGGAGCTGACGATCCCTGTGGATTTAAAGGAATGATTAGAATGCAGGGCATGATGTCATTATCGTGCCAAATATCTGTACACACAAAACCTAATGTTATTTATTATTACTGGATAATATTACACTTCCTCACACAGCTGGACATTGCTTGATTTGCTTCAAGATCATTAATCAAATTGTTAATAAAAGAACTATTATTTTAATAAATATTCAAGCGTTTAATGTCTTTATGCATGTCATGTCCAGTTTTTTTATGTACTGTATAAAAATGAAAACATGAAACAACATACTTATTCTAATCTGTACCTAATAAAATAGAGAAAAAAAATTGCTTAATGCTAAATTTTATAATACTTCAAATGGGATGTTATCGTGGTTTGAAAGATAAAAACATTTAATTATTTTAAATGAATTATTTGGAGTATTTAAACTTGTTATTTTTATGTAGGCCTACCTATATGATTTAATAATGGGCTAAGGTTTTTTTCTTTTTTTTATCAAATGCATTAAGAACAGACTATTTGCATATGATTTGCGCAATAGGTGAAATTATGTATGGAAACAGCTTAAGCGCAAATTTATTTTGCGATACACCAAAACAATTAGTTTTTTAAAGGATGACGTCATCAAGCACTTTCTGTGCTTTTTCTTCTCAGCCTCCTGAATTTGTCCCTTGTCCAAGATTTCTTTGCTTATCGACGAGCTCTTTTGTGCTGCTTACCTGAACAGACTCCTTATTCTGAAGCGTTTCTGGCTTCCATCAAGGCCGTCCCCAGAGAGCAGCAGAGGAAGTAAACTCCAGTTCACCTTCCTGTCTGAGAGAACCACATGCTGGCTCTGTGCTGTCTGCTCGTGGACATTCATGTTGTGATTAATGGATAAAATTCTCCTTAAACTTTAAACTTCATCTTCGGTATGGCCTAATGAAGCTTTAATGAAGTGTAGTGATGTTTTGAGAGAAACCTTTCTCTTCTTTGCTTCACCTGTGATGATCACACATTAATGCTGCAGATGAGACAAATGAGCAGTTCTGCAGAATGAAGAATAAACTCGGTCAAGCCAAGCGTAATGTGACTCTGTGGTTTGTTCCTGATCGATGCATGGCAACAGCTGACTGCCAACTGATATAACTTTAACATATAACTTTCCTGATCTGAGAAAGTGCCTTCTCGCACTCGTATGAAACTTCTTTGAGGACTTCTTTCTATCCTGTTATGAAAAGGTAACAAGTATAAATTGCATGCTCGGTCTGAGCTATATGATAAACGGTGAGGCATAAGCATGATTTGCACAGCTGAACGGTCAGACATTCACTCCCCCCAGTGCCAACATAAAAGTTAGTCATTAAATGTCGGTGACCATTAATTTCTTACTGCTACTGAGACATTTATCTTAAATATATAATGTATAAATTAAAATTGAAATAACTTGACATGAATATAGGCACCTGATAAAAATGCTTGTTTTAGAGGAGATTTTCGGACAGCACTTAGAGTCTCTTGCGTCTGAACTCTTCATCTTCAGATGAACACATACTTTCCTTGATTATCCTGACGTTATTTTTTTTTAAAGGAATGTTTATTTGTTCATCTAATCTAAATTATCATTGCAGCAAAAAATAAACAAATACATACCTGCCAAAAAACCCTGCTTTTCTTTCTTTCTTGTGTATTGTTTTCAGCCAAAATATCAATGTTTTAAAATCAAGAAGGATTTTCTTGACAAGTAAAAATTATCAAATGCATTAAGAACAGACTATTTGCATATGATTTGCGCAATAGGTGAAATTATGTATGGAAACAGCTTAAGCGCAAATTTATTTTGCGATACACCAAAACTTATGCAACAAATAGTTTTTTTAAAGGATGACGTCATCAAGCACGTTCTACGTTTTTTTTTTCTTTTCCCTTTTTGTTTAGAGCAAGATAAATAATCTGTTAATGGGGTAAATAATCTTATTTCAAACTAAAAACAAGATTATTTTGCTTGCCCCATTGGCAGATTATTTATTATTATAGGCATTATTTCTAATTCTAAAAAACAAACAAAAACAAGACAACAATTTTTACTGGTGTAAAAAACCCTTCTTGATATATTTATTTTTTTATTTTTCGTCTGGAAGTAAGAAAAGGATTTTTTTTGGTTTGTTTGTTAAACTTCCTAAAGCTTCAATAAATTCCATTTTTCTAAACCTTAAATAAGGCTTTACAGGGTTAACATGCATTTCCAAATGTCTTTGTACTTAACATGGTGTATTTTTCTTAAAGCCTGAACTTGTTTTGAGCCATAGAGAGTCAGAGTGCATAATTTAGGACCTATTTAAAAACATTCTTTCTCTAGTTTGCTAGCAAGCCGTCTGATGAGTCTAATAACATCTTGGTGTGACAGTACAGGAGATCCGCCATGCTGTTTGAATGTGCTGCAGGAAGTTGTTTATTAGTCTCAGCCAAGCGGTGCCTGAGGTCTTGGTGGGTTAATGGTCTGGTTGGAGCTGTTCCACGGACTCATTTGTGCAGATTCATTTGGCTAGCCTGTTTGATCCTGCCTCATCTGGATTCTGCCAAGCAACTATTAGGAATTCCTATTCATCAGACTGAGTCTTGAACTCTTGCTGAGCTCCGCTCTTTACGTATATCCATCTAGTTGTATTTTCTGAAGACCACCTCCAGGCATGAGCGAATCTTGTCCTCAGTGGTGCAATGATGCGATGCTCACTCAAAGAGTGATTATAATCATATGATTATAATTATCATTTTATCAGGATTTTTACTTTAAACTCTGTTCATGTAGAAATTTTCTTTCTTGAGTCCATTCCTATGTAAAGCCCACTGCTGTGATTATTATTATTTTTTTTAAAAAGGAGCTCTTGAAAACTATTACTGTAATTTTACTGTTACTATTTACTATTACAGCTGCCAAATTAATTGTGTAAAGTGTATTGCATTAAACCTGTTCTCTTGTTGCATTAAGGATTTTTAGTAAAAGTACAAAACACAAACCATTGAATATGTTGCTCCATTATTGAAGTCTGTTGCAAAGTATGTCAAATTGTGACTGGTTTCACCATTAAAAAAAATGATAGTGAATTTAACGGTAAATTACTGTAATAATGCTACAGTAAAAACATGTCAGTTTTAAGTGTGTTAAGCCACATTAAGCATTTTTAACGTTAATCGTTTAGAATGTCCCGTTTCCATCACTTGCTAAAACAGTGCTCTTGCATACCTCGCAAATCACGTTCGTCTCATTCGTATCACTTTTCTTATACCCAAACCAATTCCACACCTTTGTTCTTTACAATCTCAAACAAAAGTGAACTCACCGCTGCTGCACAGAGAGGTGTGCGCGCGCTGGGAAAACAAGAGCTCGCGCCTGCGCTGCACTACCAGAGTCTCGCCGAGGTTTGTCCAAGAAGTCGCTAGATTTGTCTCTGGTCGCTTTTTGGGGAAAATGTCACCAAGGGGGTCTGAAAAGTTGCTAAATCTAGTGACAAAGTTGATAAGTTGGCTACACTGCTTCTTTCATTCTTCCAAAGTTAATGTGTATTGATTAATTTATGACAAATAGGGACCGCATATTGTTTAGTGTTTTATTGGTAAATTGAGAGATTCTGGTCCAGAAACATCACTAACTAGTGGGAATGTAATTTGTCGATGCACCTAATGTTTTTTTTTTTTGTTGTTGTTGTTGTTTTTTTATATATGTTGTGAAATTGCATTTATGTTTAACAGGAACCAGCCAGGCAAACCTAATGCCAAAAACCTTCTAACAACACTAAATGTTTATATATTTAAATTTAAATATAATTTGTCTTCAGCTGTTTCAGTTTTTAGAAATAAAGTTTTGTATTTCATCTATAAACTTATGTATTTATTTATTTTTTTTTATGAATAATGCAGTAAAATCATATTCTCTTTTTGCAAATATAGAAATGACCAGAATGTAGAATTTTGTAATTTATAAATTACAATCAACTTTTAATCATTTTTAATATGTATTGACATTTAATATGCAATTACAAGCAGAAGTAGTCCAGACCATTCAGCAACAAAAAAAAGTTACGTTATTTGGTTGCGTGCTTGAAAGTGCACACAGTTTAATAATGTGTGCAGCAAAAACGGCCAAACCTGTTTATTAACAGGTTGTTTCAGCGTATTTAACCTCACTCTAAAGACTATTTGTAAATAGTGCAAAAATATGTAAAGGCTTAGTTGGAACATTTACAATAATATGCAAGTTAAATACACACAGACAGGAGACTGAGTGACTCTTTCTGGTTCATGTACATAGAAAAAGTATTATTCATTTTTATTAAGTAACTTATCAAATTGATTACTTAAACCTATTAATGTCTTTGGACATTTCCTTTTAGATGTATCAATTTCAAAATGCGTACATGTTGTTGTACGATCAGTGTGTAGTGTTGTAGCATCACTGTAAAAGTGTGTTAGTGATGCTCGATCACTATGTGACATGAGATGACGGTTGGGTATGTAACTGCACACTGTCACTGAGATGAGGCTTGAGGATGCAGGAGCAGCACTGCATTTGGAGTCAGACCACAGGACAGCAGTGTCTGGGTGTAATCCCTGTAGCACTAATGATGTCATAAGGTGCAGCACCCGGTCCTCTGTCAACAATTGTTTATTAATAAAGGGGTAAATGTTTTTTTGCATTTGAAAAGTTCAGTAAAGCTGCCTTTATAAAGGTAAAAGAATCCATGGAAGTTACTTTAAGAGGACAACTATCTCCCATGTAGTGGAAAAGTTCATTTCTAAAACTGTTTGTTTTTGTTTTTCCTGGATTCATTAAATCTTGCGAAGTGTCCTTTTTGGCAGCACTAAGCACCTCAAAACTGTAAGAAATCCCAGGCAGTGTGTATTCATCTTAACTCTGTATGTTTGCTCCGTTTACATTCCATTTCACCCATTTTAGTGGATTAGCTTAGTTTATTTTCATTTATTATATCATCGCTCCTGAGCCACATTGGCTTCACCGCTGCCCTCAATATGATTTACAACACACGTGATTCTGATCTTTTTTTCTTAGAGGATATTGAACATTTAATCTCCAGCTACTATGCAAATATTCTGCTAGTGTGTTTGTGGTATGTTTAGCGTAATTGTGGTTAGCCAATCATTATAACTCCAGAAAACGAGGCCCCAGCGTGGCCTTTCTGTTTCCCTTCAGAGCGAGTCTAAAACACACCCAGAACATCATTCCAAGCCTACAGAGTCGGGCTGCTTCATCATGCAGCACTCAGCGTGCACGGTCACGCGGCTTTAGGTATCAAAAGAGTCCTGGAGATTTTTAAAACACATTTTCGGTTTGTTGAGGGAAAAGCCACCGAAAAGTATTTAATAGAAGCCCACTGGGAAGCATCTACTGTACTGCTGAGCTTCAGTAGAATGTTTTGCTGTGTAATGGCCTGTTCCAAGACCTAAATGCATCACAAATGAAAGATCTGTTCGCTAAGAGAGAAATGAGAAGGCACTCTGCTCAGTCGTGTGCCGTAATTCTGTACAAACACATTAACAGTGACACACTGAGCATCAGCTGACGTTTTGCTCATAAAAACGCTTTCCTCTTGTGCGTTTTGTCTTGGCGTATGCAAAGGGTGCCATTTCTGTCTAGTTTGTCTGCTTAAAGTAAAGGCTGTCCCTAAAAAGAAAAGTCATCATCATACAGCGCATTCATCTTAATGGATTTATTTTCTCTGCAAATATACATAAGCATGTTAAATCTGTGTAGATATTTACGAAAGGTGTTGGATGCGAAATGCAAACTTCTCATTGCATTTTTGTTCAGTGATTGTGATGAAGGTATATATAATATATAATAATCACAGAATGTATGTATTTAAATTTGTGCGGGCATTGTCAGACTGTAGAGTTTTTTTTATTTGTGCAATTATTCTCTAGTAGCAATCACCTCAGCACTGCAAAAACAAAGCTCTTTTTTTAACAAGTTACCGTTATTGCACAATAGTTTTTTGGGGAATTTGAGTATATCCAGATTTCTACAGACACACACCCCTGAACTACTGTGCAGTGTTGAAATGATGAAGAAATGTTGGAGTTGAAAGCAAGCGATGGATCAGAGACCCTGACACCGGTGACCTCACACAGATGGAGGGAGTGAGGAGGAGGAGGAAAAGGGAGTGTTGTACACACAGGCCTGAACAAACAGTGGAGGATGAGAAATTCCTCCAACAGTCCGCCATGGGCCGGATGTTCTCGCTCCAGCAGAGCCGGGTGTGGTGGGATCTGTAAACACTGCTCCTTGATACGGGCTGGAGAGCCATATTACAGTACCACCACACTACCGTAATCTAGACCTCTGGGTGGTGTTTGTTTCTCTGTTGTGTTGAAAAATGTGTATACAGTATGTAGACTGCCAGTCAAACGTTCAGAATAAATACAGTGGGTAACACTTTGCTTATAAGCATGGGTATTACTAAAATATTAGTCAATTGTTAGTAGCACATATTCTGCATCCCTAACCCTTCCCAATACCTAAACCTAAAGCAATTACTTTAATAACTATTAATAAGAAGCAAATTACGAACTAATTATTAAGGGGGAAAATCGTAGTTAACACTGAATGTGTTTCCTACTCTAAAGTGTTACCATACTTCTTTTTTTTTTTTTTTTCATTCAAAAATCTATATATTATGATTACCAAGGCTGATGAAAAATACATTTAAAAACAGTAATATTGTGAAATGTTATTACAATTTCAAATAACTGTTTTCTATGAAGGAGGGTTAGGGCCAAGCAATAATAAGAAAATTAAATCATATTGAGATTAATGCGGCCCAAGCCTGGTTGCCCACTGAAGCTAAGCAGGGTTGAGCCTGGTCAGGAGCTGGATGGGAGACCTCCTGGGAAAACTAGGTTGCTGTTGGTAGAGGTGTTAGAGAGGTGCTCACCCTGTGGTCTGTGTGGGTCCTAATGCCCCAGTATAGTGACGGGGACACTATACTGTCAATAGAGTACCGTCTTTCGGATGAGACGTTAAACCGAGGTCCTGACACTCATCGTAAAGAGTAGGGGTGTAACCCTGGTGTCCTGGCCAAATTCCCACTGTCCCTTTTCTATCATGGCCTCCCAATAATCCCCATCCATTGATTGGCTGTATCTCTCTCTCCTCTCCACCTGTAGCTGGTGTGTGGTGAGTGCACTGGTGCCGTTGTCCTGTGGCTGCCATCACATCATCCAGGTGGATGCTGCACACTGGTGGTGGTTGAGGAGAGACCCCCACATGATTGTTCTCTTAAATCAATGATATAACAAGTTTATTCTCAACATTTTGGCTCTAACTTTTTCTTGAATTTTAACGACTTCAATCTCGAGATGTTTTTATTTTTTACTATAGCTTGGCCCTAATCCTCTGCTGTAGTTTCTTATTTGAGTATATTGTTAAATGTTATTTATGTCTGTGATGCGCAGGATTCAGTGTCACATGATCCTTCAGAAATCAGTCTAATATACTGATTTACTCCTCAATTATCAGTTATTAAAAGTATTATTGTTAATGTGTTTTGCTGCTTTATATTTTCTTTGATGAACATTGTAAATGTCACAAAATATTTTAAATAGAAAACAGATATTTTAAATTGTAATATTATTTCACAATATTATGTTTTATCAGGAAGATGCATCAGAAGACACGTCTATTAAAACATTAGAAGTGGTAATTATTTCACACTTTTGAGCAGATTTCAAACAAGTGTTCCTTTTCGTTCCAGTGACCAACAAGAAGCCAGCGCAGGTGTTCCTCACGAAGGTGAAGAAGTTTGAAGGTTCCTCTTCTTTCGTCAGGAGATCACAGTGGAGCATCAGTCAGCTGCGGCAGGTCAATGGCATCGACTCCGTCCGAGTAAGTAGACGGCTTCTTTCTGCTCCAGAGACTGTGTTCTGTTTGATGTCATGGATCTTTGACTGTCTCCAAAAACATTCAGGATTGCCCAGAATTTGACTTGATATTTGAGAACGGATCTGACCAGTGGACTGCGGGCTCAGCTGGAGAGAAGTGCATGTTTGTCCAGATCCTGCACCACACGTGTCAGCGGTTCATCCCTGAAAGAAAACCAGAGTTCATCAACTGCCACTCCAAACTGCTGGGAGGTAACGCGTTTGGATTTGGAGGGTTTTTTGTTTTTTAAATTTAAATCATACCTACAAATAATTCCATCCTTGTCAATCAATCTGTAAAGATGCAAACGAGACAAGAGACAAACAGATCTATTTGCAAGCTTTTTTAGACGGAGATGTGGTCAGTGACACAGGCAGGGTCAAAACACCAGCAAACAGGTATGGCACAGGCAAGACACAAGAACAGTCCAGAGAACAGATGGTGAACGTCATACAGTGAGCAAAACAAAGAGAGATAATCCAGGTGCACAGTAAAAGTCCAGGTAGGGGCAACTACAGTCCGAATGGCAAGATGAAAGAGTAATCCGAGAGAACAGGTGAGGATCAGACGGGACAGCTCCAAGAACAGAGTAAAACTAAACTTGGCTCTGAAAAGCAGCTTTCACTAGAAGAGCAATAAACACGAGGCAGTCCAAGGTTTATAAAGTGTTGGTTACAGCTGCATGCATGCAATCAGTGCAACGGATCATGGGAAATCTAGTCCAGGGTGATGTGTGAAAGTTTGTGCAGTGTGAGAGTTAACACAATGGAAGTGTGGCAGTTGGACAGAAGTCCATGAAGCAGATTCGTGACTCAATCAATCAGAGGGTCCGTTATATGCAGTTGATTGGTAATTGTATACAGCGGCTGGTGAAACTATTGTTCCATTGTTTTAATATTGTAGTAGCTTGTAAAATGTTCCTTTCTGTTTTCTTGTTTGTATGTTTGATTCTTACTTGCATTTAAAAAAAAAAACTGTTTTTCAAACTTTATTTAAATGTAAACTTTAGGGGGAAAAAGAAAATTCCTAGTTGCAGGCAAACTGTTTGCGTAAAGTTCTTTATTATTGATGTATTTTCTGTAGGACAGCAAATCCGCTTTGTTCTGCTTATCATAAGAACTCTTTTGTGTGTCTTTGATGTTTGAAGCTGTAACTCGTGGACATGATTAACAAAGGGGTTTCTTTTACTATAATTACCTCGACACTCACTTTATTTCTGTTTGTTGACATGTTACTGGATGTAATTTAGAGGTGTAACAATACTCTGCTTATGCAGCTACAATAATCTTGACCAATGTTGGTCAGTAATCCATTTAAAATGGCAAAAGATTCTCATTTCAAGTAGCTTACACTGATGCATTTTTTTAAAGAAATAACTTGGCGTACGTGTTCTATTGCACCATTTCCCCCCCCCCATGCTGCCACCATTTTTAAGGCGCAGTCACTGATGTGGAGTTATATCTGTAGATTATTCACACATTTGTTCTGTAGACCGTTCACGTTTGCACACTACAATTAAAGTGTTGCTGTGTCGAGGAAGGTGCTGAGGCTATTTTAACAGTGTCCTGGGTGAAGCTCCCTCCTTCTCTTCCCTGTCACTTAGTCCTCCCACTTAATAAATAACAGCTTTTAGTGTTGCAGCTTGTCTTTATTCTTTTTAGTGGCAGTCTGACTCAGTGGCAGGAGGGAATGTGTTATTGTGGGAAGGTTCCTGAGGGTCAGATGCCTGCTTCTGTTGCCTGGCAGAACTCAGTGACGCTGAGTAAACACGAATACACCTGATTGTGAGACACATCATAAAGAGATATAATGGTTTTTAGTCAGGCTCTAGCTCCTATTAAGAACCATTTCTTAAAATGTTAGGGTTATTTCCCAATCTTCAGCCTTTAACACTCATGGAGCTTTTCCATTGCTTTTTATAGTGTGACTTGGTCAAAATGTCCTTTACACTAAGAAACAAAAATAAAACTTCTAAGAAATTATCATTGAAAGGCTCTTTGGGAAACTCTACATTCAAGTGTTTATTAACGTCTAGCATTTGTTTGTTTTGTCATTGTTTTAGTTTAGTTACTTTATTGCTCCAACTTTGAATAAAAATGGCAAATTTTGCTTTGACAGCTAGCTGAAATAACTGTTTAATATGAAATACATGAAACCTTAATTAAGGCAATGACTCTGGCCCCTCCGGTCTAAGTCTCACATCAGTGCAAAACAAATGCATGAAGCTGCTCAGGTGTGGGACGTAAACTGTGGGGATCCACGTCACCGCTGGATCCGTTTCATTATTAAGCTCCATGGACAGACGCTGGATAAGAATACATGACATGATGTGCTCAGATGGGCTTTTATAATGCTGGACACGTGCACATACTGTAATGGAGACTCTTGTGCCACCATTAGAATGGGATTTTCCGATTCTTAGCTCAGCATTGTGCTGTAGCTCTCTTAAAAGCTCTCTAGATTAATATTTTGTCAGTAGAAGTGACGACATTTGTCAGTGGAAACGCACCTGTTTGTGTCTCAGTCATGGTACCCTCAAGTGCTTTAAGTGAATATCTACTGTATATGTGACCCTGGAGCACAAAAGCAGTCTTAAGTAGCACAGGTATATTTGTAACAATAGACAACAATACACTGTATGGGTCAAAATGATAGATTTTTATTCATGCCATAAGTCATTAGGATATTAAGTAAATTTCATGTTCCATGAAGATACTTACTACATTTCCTACCGTAAATATATCAAAGATTAATTTCTGATTAGTGATATGCATTGCTAAGAACACAATTTAGACAGCTTTAAAGGTGATTTTTCTCAATATTCTGCTCTCTCAGATTTTCAAATGGTTATATCTCAGCCAAATATTATCATATCTTAAAAAAAACATACGTCAATGGAAAGAGTAGTAAGCTTTCTTATCAGTTTCAAAAACTCGACCCTTATGGTTTAGTGGTCCTGGGTCACATTTTTAGTATGTCTTTCAGTTCTTTTACCGAACAAATACAGGATTGAAACTTCCAGTTTTATGTATTGTCACTTTTCATAAGAAACAAAGTATCTTCTTTCAAATGATGTCCATTTTATTCAGGAAATCAAAACAATAATAATCATTTTGGCTTCTTTTACATGGTGTGACAGCTGTAAAGACACGAGGGATTGGCACTACTAAATAAACACGAAGCATTTTTATTCTAGTTTTATTTATTTCAAGAAATGGCAATTTGAAATAGCAATCCCTGTTTACAAACTGTGAGCCGTGTGTAAAAGTATTTCTCTCTGATTATTATAATATTAACAAAATAAAAGCATGTTATTAAGTACATAAATATGTATATCTATTTTAAACAGACTGAAGTATATTTATTTTTCACTGGGGTTCACTGGGTTATTATATTTACTTGTTTTTCACGAGGCTAGCACACATTCCGAGGTGATGTGTGTGTGTGTGTGTGTGTGCAGGGAACAGCCTCCTTCACGAGGCGGCAGACAGCGTCAGCAGTGCGGTGCAGAAGGCCAGTCAGGCTCTGAACGAGCGCGGTGAGAGACTGGGCCGCGTCGAGGAGAAGACCGGCGAGATGATGAACAGCGCACAGCATTTTGCAGACACCGCACACAAGGTAAAGTGGACTCTCAGTGCTTTTGGTTTCTGCAGACTTCTCGAAGTGAAACACATTTGTGCTGCTGTGCTGCCTTCATGTGGAGACTGATGAAAGAGACCCAGAATCAAAAATACAGTAAAAATCAGACCAAAGTGTCACGGGATCCTTCAGAAATCACTCTATTTTGCTGATTTGCTGCTTCAGAAATGATTATTATCAGTTGTGCTGGAAACCATAATCATTTTTTAAAGATTAACATTATATAACTGTGCATGTTTTACTGTCACTTCTGAGTTATTAAATGCATCTTTGCTATTGAAATTCATGAAGTACTTTTGAACAGTAGTCTAGTCTACTTTAATTTATTATGAAAGGGACAGGAGATTATGTAACATGTTTTTTTTTCAATTGATTAGACATTTCATACTCTGTATAGTTCATTAAAATTCATTAAAACTCTCTCTCTGTCTCTCTTTAGCTTGCCATGAAGCACAAGTGTTAAGGCTTTGCCGTATTTTTGGAGAATCTGGTACAAATCCCTCACCCCTGCTCAACCTCTGCTATCAGAGAGCTTTACGGGACGTGCATGAAGTATCATACAGTATGAAGGACAGTGTGCATCAACATGGCTTGAAAAGATTGTGCGTCCTCTACACATGGATGGGATACTTGCAAGCTTAATCAAAGCCTTATTCCTTCTAACAGACCTTAATTATCATTTTAAAAGGTTTATTTACAAAAGGTTTCAAATGCCTGCTGAAATATGATATCCCTTCTAGATTGTTTTAAGTGTTTGATAAGTGCAACCATGAAAGAATCTGTGAAATTA
>JAUYWG010000053.1:18691421-18703360 GCA_034779775.1 Enteromius afrohamiltoni
GCGCCCCCCCCCCCCCCCCCCCCCCTGCAAGCGGCTCCTGAAGCGAGGATGCAGGCGACGCCGGGGTCTGCCACGGGGTCTGGGAGCTGGTCTGTCCGGGTGTTTGTACGGGGGAAGGTTTCGGTCAGCGTTGGGTCCACAATGTCGTTGGAGTTGACCCAAGACCTTTCCTCGGGCCCGTAGCCCTCCCAGTCCACCAGGTACTGCAGTGTCCTACCACGGCGCCGGGAGTCCAGGATTTCGTGGACCTGGTGGATGTCCTCAGGATCTTGTGCCAGGGGAGGGATGTCTGGAGCCGCGACCTCATCCTGGTCCCTCCCTCCTTCGGGGTCAGCAGCGGGCTTGAGCAGAGAGACTTGAAAGGTTGGTGAGATACGGTATTCTGGTGGCAGGTCTAAACGGTATGAAAAGGTGTGATTTGGCAAATTATTAACGTCCGGCAAGGGAGACGAAGGCAGAGATCCCGAGAGGACAGCCAAAACCCATTGGCCGGGTTCATACGGGGGACTGGGTTGGCGCCGTCGATTGGCCTGATCAGTGAGTCATCGGATGGCGCTTTGGAGGTGGACGTGAGCGGCATCCCAGGTTTGCTCGCTCCGCTGGAGCCAATGGTCTATGGCAAGGAGGTCGGAGGGCTCCCCAGACCAGGGGAACAACGGGGGTTGATAGCAGCTCGGGAACAAAGGTCCTGGAAGGCGGACAGTTTGCGGGGATAGGCTTCGTTCCTTGGGCCACAGCGATCTCCTGCATTATGTCCCATTGAATGGGTGCCAGAATGAGCGAGGGAGGTATTATGTTTTCAGGTAGGGTAGGAGCTAGGGGCGCATCATGTTGTCTGGACAGTGCGTCGGCCTTGGTATTCTTGGAGCCGGGCCGGTAGGTAATGCGGAAGTCAAACCGGGTACAGAATAACGACCACCGTGCTTGCCTGGCATTTAGTCTCTTGGCGCCCTGCAGGTACTCAAGGTTGCGGTGGTCGGTTAGGACTAAGAATGGCTCCTGGGCCCCCTCCAGCCAGTGACGGCATTCCTCGAGCGCGGCCTTAAGAGCGAGGAGTTCCCGGTCCCCCACATCGTAATTGCGCTCCGCCGGGTTTAGCTTGCGGGAATAGAAGGCACAGGGGTGCAGCTTGGCGGGTTCCCCGTGTCGCTGTGACAGAACAGTGCCGATGCCTGTGTTGGAGGCGACTACCTCAAATATGAACTGTTTCCCGGGGTCTGGGTGCCTTAGGATGGGGGCTGTGGTGAAACGGGACTTTAACTCTTGAAAGGCCCTTTCACTTTCCTCCGACCAGGGCAGGCACTTGAGGCTTCTCTTGGTCATGGTGGTCAGTAGAGCCGCTACTTTACTGAAGTCTCTGATGAAGCGGCGGTAAAAATTGGCAAAACCCAGGAAGCGCTGGAGCTCCTTTAGCGTCTGGGGTTGAGGCCAGTTAGACACGGCGGAGACCTTGCCCTCGTCCATGGCCATGCCTTCAGCACTGATGATGTACCCCAGAAAGGAAATCTTGGTTCGGTGAAACTCACACTTGGACATCTTTGCGTACAGCTGGTGTTCTATGAGCTTCTCCAGAACCCTCCTGACATGGCGTACATGGCTGGTGTAATCCTCGGAGTAGACCAGGATGTCGTCTATAAACACGATAACAAACTTATTGAGCATCTCCCTGAAGACCTCATTAACCAATGACTGAAAGACCGCGGTGCTATTGGAGAGTCCGAAGGGCATGACCAGGTATTCGTAGTGCCCGTTCTTGGTCGAGAAGGCTGTCTTCCACTCGCCCCCCTCTCTGATGCGAACCAGGTTATAAGCACTGCGGAGGTCCAACTTGGTAAAGTACTGCGCGGACCAGAGCTGTTCCAAGGCGGCCGGCACCATGCATTCAGATTCGGGCTGTGATAATGGGAAGACCCTGCCGTGGGTAGGTGTGCTGCCTGGGATGAGGTCAATGGCACAGTCCGAGGCCCGGTGTGGAGGAAGCTGTGTGGCTCGTTTCTGACTGAAGGCGACCCGGAGGTCATGGTAGGGAAGCGGCAGGTGATGCGTCCAGTGCCTAGGGGCCGGCCCTCGAGGGCTGCCACCGCCATGGTGGGGGAACATGGAAGGAGAGGAAGATGGTGTTTAGCAGCAAATTCCTCATCGTCACAGTGTTTTCTGTGACGAATCACTGGAGTCGGTTGGATCCATTTGAAGCCTTTTTATTCAAAGACGTAGTCGTACAGGCGAAGGTCGGTAATACAGGCAGACAGAAACAGACAGGATAATCCAATTATCAAAGGTAAGGTCCAGGCAGAAGGTCGGGGCAGGCAGCGAGAATCAGAGTGCAGATAAACAGTCCAAAACAGTAAACAGGGAAAACAACGGAGAAAAACGCTCAGGATTGATTGCCAGGCAAAACAAAAGTTCGCAAAGTGTTAGTGTCCAGCCGTCCAGTCCACAAAATGGCGGGCGATAGGGGCGGAAGCAGCCAAGGTACGCGGGGAAAAAAAAGGTAGAGGGGGAAACTAAAACTCCGGTGAAGGTTCCCGCTGTTGCCGTCCGGAGGGAGCCACAGAGGAGCGGCTTGTGACACAACTAAACAACCATGCAGAAATGATGTAAAAAGTAGTAATATAGTATTACAATGTCTAATTAATTAATTAATCCAACAAGTATGTGACATGAATAGTTTAAATAATTATTATTCCTAATTATATGATTCAATAATAAATATTAAATAAAAATGGATCTAATTAGTATGGATGATTATGGCTAAAATATTATAACATATATTAAACATTAAACATAATATTAAAACTATAAATGATTATGTATAAATGAGGAATAAATGAAAGCAAATGAAAGGAAAACACAACGTAAATGCATGGCTGCTTTCATATAGCAAAACACGGTTTTCATTTGAGGGTTTCTAACATAAAAGCTTTCCCCTTATTATTAAAAGTGTGTGATTGTTCACATGTGTGTGTTGAGGACGGGCCGTGCTGAAGTCACCTTTGAGCTCCACCCAGAGTGATTTGGCAGATGTGAGACGTGAGCAGCTGTCATCTCTGGATCTGGCTCAGGATCCTGCTCATGCCTTCAGCTCCCAATTGAGTGCAAAGTCAGCCTCACTGGAGTAATCATTAATGAACTGCACACACCATACTGCTGTCAAACAATACCTGTGTGTGTGTGTGTGTGTGATGTGTGTGTGTGTGTGAGACAGAAAGAGAGCAGGAGAAGAGGGCAGGAGGATCCACTTCTCCTCCAGGAGATGACAAAACTAAACAAATCCAGACAGCTTTTTTGTTTGTATTTATGTTCCAATATACGTTAAACATATCAGATATTATAATATATTTATATTATTTATTATTATTATGCAAATTACAAATGTGACAATGTTTACAATGTGTGTGTGTAAAAGGTGTAATTATGTATAAGGTAACAACAGTAAATTAATTCTACACACTTTTCTATTGTGGTTGTATTGTATTATTTAGATGTCATATTCACAACAGTGTGAATAAAAATGACAGATTACGATCTCACTATGTTTAGATCACACCATATACCAGACAGCACGATACAACAGCTGCTTCTGATACGTTATATTTAAATATGCATACAGTGTTTCATTTAATATGCATGACTTTGCATACATTTCCAGAACAGAAACCTGAACACGCATTAAGCCAAAAGTGTTATCTATTTTTATCAGAAATGACTGTCAACAGCCAGAAAACAAATGAAGGCATTTTCTCCTTGGAATAAAGAGGTATATAAATCATCTGGATGATGTACAAACCCCACTGTGAAGTACAATAAGTGCTGCTGATGTTAAGATGACAGAAAACAGTAGGGTCTCGTCATCAGAATGAACTCTGGATGTCTGTGGTTTGGTGAGGGATGGATGTGTGTCTTAGCTGATTTCTCCTGTATGAGGACAGACTGTGTATCAGCTCTGCCGGCTCTTCCTACACGATTGATCACACACATCAGGCCGACACACTTGTCCTTGGACTAGAACTTACTGCTGGACTGTAGCATCTAAAGCTGTTCGGCAAAATACATACAGTATCTTGCAGTTTGATGTTAAAGTCAACATGAAATAAAAATTCATTCATTCTGTTTTCAACAAGCACATTATGGATATTATTTTCAAAAATTCATTACTATTTATTTATTAGCGTTCTTAATGCTTTAGAATAAGTAACACTTGTTAACTACAACTCAATAAAATCTTAATTTGCTGCTTGGTAGTTACGTTTTTGTTAGGGATGTAGAATAAGGCATTAATTACTATTAATAAATGGCTAATGTTCTAATAATATGCATGCTAATAGTCAACTAATAGGTGTAACTGTAAAATAAGATGTTACCTTATTATTATTATTATTTGACACTTTCTGGTATGGAAGCTTATTAAGCTCTGAGTTGAGACATTTGAAGGTCATTTATTGTATGATTGATGGATTATGAAACCAAGTGTTGCGTGCACAGATGAATCATTCACTAGGAACATATATAGCTAACATAACATAGCAGGTCATTTTGATGTAATGTTGACTTGAAGGCATAACTCTGTACTCTTGAACACTGCTTTTGTTTGGGAGTATTTTCTCTCCTCTGTGCTTCTGTTTATCACCACTGAGAGGCAGCAGTGTCCAGGACAAGTCTAACAGCTCCGCTCATGCGTAAACACCCTCTAGTTCCTCTTCAGGAGAGATGTCTTGAATAAGAAAAAGGGGTACAGGAAAAGCAAACGGTTCTGGTTTAGCTGGATAGCTCAGTCCCTTGAGCCCCTGCTGGTAGATGCCACACCTGCAGCCTTGTTTTACCATATTTATAACAGTATTTTTGAGTACTGAACAAAAATTTGATTGCAAGCTCATGTCATTAATATGTTCAGTCAGTTTTTTTGGAAGACAAAGACTTGTTTTTTTTGGGGGTTTTTTTATTACTTAAATATTATTTCTGACAATTTATCATAATTTCTTTTTATATTTACTGACATACTTCAGAATAGAAATACAGGAAACATGGACAGAGCTTCTACGTTTTAGTTAAATTAAATATTTTATTAAAAAGTTTATTAAATGCAACTATGGGAATGTTACTTTTCAGTGTTTTCTGAATGTACTAAGACAAGCAATAACTTATAATAGCTCTATTCTATAATCAATCTATAATCACTCTATTCTGCTATTTGATAATGTTCAGTGCTTTGACACAATCTGTATTGTGTATAAATAAAAGTGATTTGATGTAAAATTGATAAATCTCACAATATCTCGAAACTGTATGCCGCTGATGTGGTGCTTAGCCCTTTTCCACATCAAAGACTGCTTTTATTTATCTAAATGTTGTTGACACCCATGCACTCTAAGATCAAATCTGTATGCATTCATGTTTATCAAGTGACATCTCAGGACTCTTGTTTTGTCCCAGTGATGGCAGACTCAGGAGGTTTGGGGAAATCTGCTGGCAACATTCAATATTTTAGCAGTTCTTTTTGGTGCCGCTGTAGTGGTGCAGAAATAACACACAGTGAGACGAATTCAGCTCTGCCTCTAGAGGACACTTGCTGTAACAACCACTGAGCCTAATTATCATTAATTACTGCTCACTGCAAAAGCAACGAATGAAAGAATAACAACCAGAAACGTTCTACTTTCTTTCTACTCTAAAGTAGGTCAGTAAAAATATGCAGAAATCCTTGCCTAGTGTGTTTTTGGCTGTGAAGAAGCACTGCAATGCAGTTCGGAGTGTGTGTGTCTGTGTGTGTGTGAGAGAGAGAGAAAGAGAGAGAGAGTACTGTGATGATATGTTGTAATTAATTGTATCTAGCTAACTGTTAAAGTAAACATTTCTGATAATAAATGGGAATAAATAATGCACTGCATACCTGTAAAAAAGCTTGTGTTTACAAGCGTCTCTCCAGTGAAGCAAATTTAGTGCAATTTACAGTTCACTGCACCACAGTAAAGTCCTTTTCCAGGCATGTCAGTTTACTCTCGTCTTCTCATGAATGCACACTGACAACTGTTTTCTGTCTTGCAAGTGCAGCTTGTGTGCAATACAGTTATGAATGGTATCTTCAAGCTGTATATTTCTGTGTAGCCCAGCCATTGTTAATGTAAAAACAGTGAAAAAGAGTGGAAATTAGTTTTATTGGTCCATGCTGCAGTCAAGTAAAGAAAACAGTCATTTTAAAGAGCATTGCAGAGTCTGTGGCAGCCTGTTGCATGTCTGTGTATTTCTGCAAGGCTTGTGAAGCAGGGCACTGCATTTAGGCAGGCCATATTCCTGAGAAAGCTTGTAGGGAACAGCTTATATTGGCCTGCAGAAGAGGTATGTTATCCCATTGTCATTGTCATGTTGGAAGACCCATTTTTAACGCTCTGACTGAGGATAGGAGGTTTTTGCCCAATATGTCACAATACATGGCCCCGTTCATCCTCTCCTTAATACAGTGCAGTCGTCCTGTCCCCTGTGACCTGAAGATTTCATAATTACTTAGTTACTTAGTTATGTATGTACAAAAGAAGGAAATAAATGAACTATGAACAATTACATTTTGTTTTGAATAGAATCACTTAAATACACATTCAAATACATTTTATTACTTGAATAAAAACGTTACCAAAATAAAACATAACATTTTAATGTAATAAACAAACAAACAAAGACAGATATTTACTTGAATGTGAATCCACGAGAACAGAACAGAGTCATCTTTGCTTGCTGCCAACCAGCAAGGTCACCTGCCAATCCCATTAACAATAACCCAGCATTCAATGCAAAATGAAATCTGAAAACAGAATTAAACAAGCATCAATTGCCTTTGGCAAGCAGAGATGCCCAGTCATCCAAAATATCCCTCCTCTGCATCGGTACTGTCATCTATCAAGCATCAGCAGGACTCTGGAAAGCTTCCAGATAAGACATCTTGAATCTCCTGACACGTTTGTACTGTACACCTCATAGAGAAATCAAGAAGCAAGACAGAATAAGGATCACGAGAGCTGCGAATGATATGTGAGGATTAAGGTGCTTACACTAAAAGATTGATACACAATGCGATTTTTGGTTCCACAAAGATTCATTCTGTCAAATGTTCTTCAAAGGACAACCTTGTCCGTATATTTTTATAATCTGAAAAACCCTCTTTCACAACAAAGAAGCTTTTGTGAAACAGAAAGGTTCTTCAGATGTTATTAATGGCATTTATTATGCATGTTATTAAAACCATATATACAAAAAGGTTATTTTATGACATTGTGAAGTATCATTATTTTTAAGAGTGTGACAAGAACCTTCTTCGTAAATGCTGTGTGATGATGATGATGGGATGAGGATAACAAGGGCTGATTTCATGTTTGACACAAGGACAAAAGAACCCAAGGTAGACTGGATTATGCAGAGAAAATGAAAGTTGTTAATGTTCAAAGATGTTACATGTTTTGTGTATGTTTTCAGAATTTGATCTTTTACATTTGCAACATTAACAATTATTTTCCTGTCAATGTGAAGCTGCTTTAAAAATTATATCATATACAGACATATCATATAAAGCATTCAAAAAATAAATGTTAGAGATAAATAACACAGAAGTGCCTTACAGTCCAAAAAATTACAAAATTATTAAACAATACAATAAAATAAATCACAATTTGATGATGCTCTGAGGACAGAGTCTATTGAGTATATATGTAAATACAGTATTTTTTTTTCAAACAGTTTTGATCCTATACAGAAGAAGTCCTGGTGAACATGGATAAATGGATTTTACTAAATTCTGCAGGGGATTATGCAGAATATGGAATTACATTACCACATTATATGAAGGAAATCATAATTTAGGAAATGCAATACATTCCAGATTTGGAGTATGTGTGTCTGGCAGTATTACTGTGCTTGAGAGATTGGAGATGCAGTGGAGATTACATGTCCTAGAAAAGTGGTAAATTATTCAGTCAGAGGACAGATACATGACAAACGCTAATTTATAGAAGCTGATACTCTGCTTGGTGTAGTGCTGATGGTGTTCAGGTGTCCTCGTCCACCATTAACCTTGTGAAAAAGAAGTGTGCTTAATTGCATTGAATGTGCACTTGTAGTGAACTTTAATCTTAAAAGCATATTTAAGAATATAGATATATTGTAGATGTTACAGATGTTACAATATATATATAGATATATTGTTATATGTTAACAATATAAAAGGTCACACAAGCATACTTAAAGGTACCTAATTATTTCATGAGTTTGCACTTCCTCAAAATAAATAGTAAGCGAGTTTGGCGTGCTGTCCGAGGGGCAAGCCAGGAGGTCGAACTGGTTCTGGGCTGAGAAGTTTCGGTGAAGGGTGCGCCGGAACCAGGACGGGGTCTGTGGGGCCAGTTTGTCCGATGACAAACTGGTGAATGAGGAGGTGGATTTGATAGTTATTTGATAGAATCCAACATATACTGTACTTCGGAAAGCATGTTGAAGATCTTGGGACTGCTTTTGCGACCGAAGGTAAAGTAAAATAGATTCAGCCATTGGATGCCAAAGGACATTATGGTAATGGAGGGATAATTATCTGTTGATGCTGAGAGTAGTAGAATTATGAGGGAAAGGGAGATCAATGATCTGAGTTTTTGCCAGAAAATTTTGGGTAGCAAAGCCGATTGAGCTGATCGGAAAGATGCTGAAGGGAGGGGAGGTGCCGATCATGAAGTTCTTAGCTTCAGTTCTTTTTGATTAGAAGTTACACAGAGTCAGGATCGAAGGTGGACAATTTGGTGTACCGAGGTGGAATTCCGGCAGAGCGGTGGTTGGCTGGGCTAAAAGGGGAGCTGGGTCCTCTTGATCAAGCTTGGACGAGTAATCAGAGTTTAGACGGCTTGCCAGGCAGAGCGAGATCATTCGCAAAAGATGAGATGCGGAAGGGAAGGAAATGGGTTTATTTATAGTGGGTAAGATGGATCTGATTGGACAGATGAAATGAGAAGATTGAATGTGGTGCCAGCTGTGGTTGATTCGTATATGCAGAAATTAGTTTACAACATCCTGTCTTGTTTACTTTTACATTTTATTTTAATATATTATTGTGGTTTAAAGAAGTACACTTGATGTGTTGACTGACATAAGCACATCTAAAGTACTTAATTATAATTTATAGTGGGTTACATAAAATTTAATGTCCTATTTAAGTGGCTCAAAAGGCACACTTAAGTTAAAATTATACTATTTAATATAAATTTAAACTATAATACATATTGTTTTTTTATTTTAAATAGCATGCAGTTAGGGATGTGAAGATCAGATCAATTTACTGACTCTCGTTCAAACCTATTTTTATTTAAGCCATTTCATTTGTGATGAAAGTGACGTTTAATGGCTGTTAAATGTCAACAGCCATATCCCCTGAAGACATCCATCCTATGCAATCCTGATTGTAATTCGAATGAGGAAATCATTATAACATAGCCAAATATAATTTATTAAGAACAAAGGATTACTTTGCCAGTCAAGTCTTTTGTTTATTTGTCATGCATCATTCATAAATGACCCATCACTAGAAAACCTGACATTCAGTTCCCACTTCAGTATCTTATTTCTGTAATAAGTCATGTTTTTAAAAGCATGTTCTTCTGTGAAATAAAGGCCTGGCTCTGTTCCTCAATTGCCTTCATGAAATTTTAAAGACTCTCATGAAGGAACTCATCCGTGTTGAGCTGGGCACGCTGTCCAGTATTTGGCCTACAGCAGGTTTGTAAGAAGGGCTTCTTTGCTCAGCGTTTTCCCTGATGCTAATGGTTGCTCATCACTGATGGAAATCGATAGAGCCAGCTGGCGTGATGGGCAGACCTTGAGAGTATCGCTGGCTTTGGAGGAAACTCTGGATGCGATCGATCTCAGCCTAAGTGAGAGGAGAACATGTGTACAGAGAGAGACACTGTCTCAAAGTCAGCACTGAGGTACAGAGTCACACACCAACTGCTTCAGACGACACACACCACAGCAATACCAATTAAATCTGATGAGACTGATTGTTTTTCTTGTGTCACATCCAGAAATTGATGATGGTTAGCTCACAAATAAAGGGGAATGAACAAAACAGCTTTGTCCTTCAAGTAAGTCTTTGGAAAAGAAAAACATTGAAGACAAATTCAGTAGCATTACATGCTCTAAATCATAGCTCTAGACATCCAGGGTCATATGCAGGTTACAATGAATCCATACAAGTACAAGTCATTCTAAAACATTTTGATTACTAAAGCGCCCCTATTATGCAATTTTAAAGGTTGCTAATATTGCTTTATAAGTCTCTCAAAACATGTACTGTATTCATGTACTGATTCGTAAATGAAGAATCAGTTTGTCTAAACCCCTCCTTCCTGTGAGCCCTCACTGCTGTGATTTGTCAGATGGCGCAGTCCTTTATAATTGGTCTACCGCTACAGCGGTCCACCAAAACTACACTTTCTGACTACTTTGCCTCAAGAGTGAGAAAGTGATGTGTCAGCGAGACAGACGAGACAAACGGGAGCTCCTTTAAGTTAATTACTTATTGTCTATTTTCAATAACAAATCTATTTTATAAATCATCATTTTTGTTTCACCTGTCATAAAAACCTAATGATTATATTGGTCTAAATGATTCTACTCCACCAAACTACTATTACAAACATGAGCCCCGTCAGACTGGTCGTGGTGATGGTGTTGCAAGAAGAAAACATAGATAGAAAACAGGATACAGGTTTAATTAATTTGAATTGCTTTTGCTTAATATCTCCGCCAGATATGCAAAAGAAATCTCTTGTCTTAGCTACTGTGTATAGACTGCCAGGGCAGTGGCGGCTACTGGTCTATCAAATAGGGGAAGTTCATTTTTGGCCTACATCATAAAATTGTCTATTTATTTAAAAATAAATTCTGCCCTCCGTTCCTTTTCAAGAAAATGGTCTGTCTGTCACGGAGGCAGACGAGGAATGAATGGCCGAGGAGAGTCCCCGTGTAGCGTGATGGAAAACTCAAATGCGGAAGAACGCGAGTGAGCAGGTGAATCATGCGCTTTGATCTGAGAACACTCCAACTGGGAGTTGAGATTCCCACCGAGGAATCCGTGTTCTCACACGCACACAAACAGGTAGAAAAGCATAAACGTACTCACGTGAGTCGGCGAGATGGTGAAGATGAGTCGGGGGACCTGACGAAAAGCCTGGCATGAGCTTAATGTCTGGTGCTAGACAGACACCTGCTTAAATACCTGCGTGAGGTTACTTCCGGGTCCTCGTGACCAGGCCAGCCCCCTCCTCATTTGCTCCTCATTCACCCCCAGAGACGCTGAGTGTCCATGGGCGGGACATAATCTCAGCGTTTATCCAATGACCGTCTAGTTTCAAAGCACTGAAAAAAAACGTTCAAAGTAGCCGCATTGAAGTGAAGTGAAGACGCTGGGCTTCAACGGGTAAATGCACAGTGATGCTATTGGAATGTATGAGAAGAAAATTGAAAAGATATCTGCTATATCTAACTAATTCTGAACAAACTCATCTTTGAGATGAATGTTTTCTAATCCATTTTTAGTCAATAAACTGTTAACACAATATAACATAATTTGACCATTAATTTTGTGACATTATAGGGGAAGCTGAGCTTGCAGTCTTAAAGAAATCGCCATATACATATACAGGGCCATATACAGATTTCCTAAAAGAATTTGCAGAATTCCTTTCCCGAAATATTGGTTAATTTTGATAAAGCACTAATTGTCAGGGATTTTAACATTCATGTTGATAATAAAATTAATGCATTAGATTTAATTTTATCACATGGAATTAATCTTACTGATATAGATATCGTACCTGTAACGAAAGGCTGCTGTATGGCTCGCGCTCTCGCTTCCTTTCAGGACCAGGCAAGGCAGGACTCGGAAACGGGATTAAATGCAACGAAAACATTTA
>JAUYWG010000053.1:18705843-18717808 GCA_034779775.1 Enteromius afrohamiltoni
AATACATGAATGCATATAGTATATTGTATTTTATAAACTTTATGTACACAGTGCATTACTACAATATTAAAATACGTTTTTATCCAAAGCAACTTTAGGAACAAAGACAAGCAGGTTAAAATTCATTTTAATGCAGTTAATATTATTTTTAATATGGTACATTTATTTGCTATCTAATAATTTATGATTTTTTCTTTTGTCATACATTTAATACATTTTGCTTTAGATTTTTTAAGGGGTAATATCTAATTTTACATCCTATTAGTTCATTAAATACCTACATGGAATCCCCACGATATCGGCCACCCCTTTCCATGCCTCATTTTTTACATTTATATCCCTGTATGTGGGAAGGGACGTAATGTATAAAACAGGAAAATTGCTAACGGCAAGGATTCATTTCTTCGCCATCACTGATGGGGCTGTAAGGAGTATGATCACATGAGCACTGTCGTCTTCTTTCCTATTGGCTGTTGCTCCCGAAAGTCGCTCGTCATGTGCATAAAGTTGAGAGATTCTGAACTTTGTTGCATCGCTGGACACACCCACATCCGGTCGCTCAACCTCCTGACATTCCATTAAAACCCATATTACAAAAACAAGGCAGAAATAGCAGGGGAAAACTGAAGTATGAATTAAATGTAGCAAGAGAACGGATGAAATTGTTGCTATCGATCAGAATGGGTCTGGGAAATGTTCAGGTAAATCCAATCGTTTACTGTCCTGTGTGATTTACGGCGTGTGTCGGGAAGCTGTCTGTTCAGTGGAGCACATGTAAACCTGCGGGTCACCGCTTCAGCTCTGCGCTACAGGCTTTAGCCACACATGGATGCTCGTAAGTGGTCTATAATTCAGCCAGACACTATTAGACCGAGGTATCAGTGATTTACTGCACACTGGGAAAAAGTGAAACAAATCTCTCATTTATAAAAAGTCCATTTTTATATTGTCTAATGGGAAATAAAGGTTCTGGTTTAAACACGTTCTGTTAATTTTGTCTAAAAGCGAATACCGCTCCCCATGGAAAATGCTGAAAGAAACAGTTTTGCGTAAATACTATTTCCCTTGACACCAGGGTGTTCAGCTTTACTGAATTTTCTTTTTTTATGCATAACAGATAATATATTGGACATAAAAATATATTGGGTTACAAATGAGAGACATGAGGGAGCTGACAGATAAATAAACACACAGAATACGTGGACTAGAACGAAAAACACAATCACAGGCAAAAGACAGAGACAAGAGATGCCTAAGGCGTTACAGCATCCAAAATAAAAGTTTTTGTTTACATAATTATGTCATGAGTTTCAGCTGGTGTGCTCCAATCAAACACAAACCACAGACTCTCAAACTATTATCCGGACTACATTTCCCAACAACCATTCCCCCATTCATACCATTATTGGCATTATTATACTCACACAAACTCAGTTTCCCATCCTGCCTCAATCCTGATTACACACACACACCTGCAGCTCATCATTCACGCCCTTACACTCATTACACCCAGCATATAAGCCACAACCAAACACACACTGTGAAGTCTTGATTTGCCCCGGCTGTCACTACTGAGTGTTCAACCTGATCTCACTGCAAATTCCACATTCTACCACATATTTCACGAGGTGGCTAATTTGTACAGATTTGTACAATTTCTTCTAAAACGTACGTATTTTACGAGTTGCCAATTCGTATGAATTTGAACAAATGATCTAAACCTAACCTAATTTAATATATAAACAATTTTTTTTCTAAAATATATAGATGTTTGTGTATTTGTATATTCATAATAAATACACACAAACACATATATTATGTAAACAAATTTTTTTATTTTGGATGCGATTAATCGCCATTTAATCAAGTGACTGCACTAGTTTAAAGAAAATTGGCTTTATAACAAGAATAATCTACTTTTGATTACTATTAAAGTCTAAATTTACAATTTCAATCAAAGCATTCACATCATTTGAGAAAAACAATTACATTTTTTTCTGTGCATTCACCATGAAGTATGTGTGTGAATGCAGCTAGATTCCGATAGAGTCAGCGTGTGCTGGTTTTGGTTTGTGATTTATTGGTACCTGTGGCTAATTTTGCTTTATGTGGGCTTTAGTATGAGTGTGTTCCCTTTGGTGGTGAATGAGTGTGACCCGCTCTCTTGTCCTTGTCTCGCCATTGCTCACAGAAACTCACAAATGACGGCCTATATGAATCACAATGGAGTATTTTAGTGTTTGGGAAGAGAGCAGGGACATTGGCCTTGTCACGAGCAGGTCTGCTGCGGGCATCAGTCTGGTCTCAGAAAATTAAAGGAGGATGTTGAGGAGTTTCAACCTTGTTGATGGCACTGATCTTTGTAATGACGGGATCATTGCGTTCTAAACTGCCATTAGTGAGTGACGTTCATCTTATAATGATAAAAAAATACAAATACATATACATAAATACATATTTTTTAAAATCTGTTTCAAAATCCTTTTACTCAAATCAGACTGTTCTGAGATTCCTGTCAGAATGACAGGACCGTCTTACCTTAGGCCCACCCTGAGTGAGCTGTCATCAGTCTGTCAAGAATGGCTTGATGAAAACAGCTGATTTTGACAGGGTAAAAAAGGTGAAATTGAGGTGAAAAAGGTCATTGAGACATTTTAACCAAAGTATAGACTTTTCATTAAAACCATGAAGAATCATATCAACTTTGGGTTTGGGAAATGGGCAACTGATGACCCCTTTAAAGTTTCCCAGATGAAGTTCTTTGCAATGCATATTAATAATCAAAAATTTACTTTTACGTTACGTGTTTCTTGAGTGAAGATCAACAAAGAATTCCAATAAAAGTGAGTCTAATGATAACAGGAGTCAAACATCGCAACATAACTTTAAGAACCTACAATAATGAATGGGGCAGACAAGACTTAAATACACACAAGATGATGAGGGCTGACAGGTGAGACAGGTTAACTAATAATGACATAACGAGGACAGAAACAGGAAGGACCAAATAAGGGCATAGAGGACACAAGGGGAAAGAAAACACAACAGAAACATCCAGAGGTGTGACAGATCTTCACTAAATATTCGAATGATTGTTGGCTATCACTAGAAATATACTCGTGCTACTGAATGTGAACACCTGAATTTCTGCTCCAGGGTCACTAATGGGAATGCTATAGGAAACAGCATTATGGTGGTGCAGGGGCTTCACTTTTTAATAAACATTTAACCAGCCGCTGGGTCAAAACAACCCAATTGCTGGGTTTGTTCATATTTCACCCAGCACTTGTAACCCAACATTTTTTAGAGTGTACAAATGAATAACAGATTCAGAATAACAAATGAAGGATTGCTCATTGTTCTTACATTCAATTCAGTGAATAAAAGAAGGGAGACTACAGAATGCTTTCAAATGGATTTTTCAGCTTCATCTTTTGAATTGTTGCCATAATCAGAAATCTTAACATACAGTGCTGACAACTTTAGCAATTTTTCCATATTATGCAGTGTTACTTACCACTAACACGGACTACTTAAAGTATAAGGATTTTTTTAAAACTCAAATTATTTCGTTTTAATTCACAGTCTAGTGAAAAATACATGGGACATTGTTGGCCACATGTTTCTACCCATGTGTTAAGGAATCAGTACACCTTAATAGTTTTTTTGTTTCAACTGTATAAAAACTAGGGCCTAATTAATTAGAGGCTTTAAAATCACTATCGCATTCAAAATTTATCGCAGTTTAATCGCATATAAATATTTGACCTGAGAACAGTGAGAAGTACGTTTTTTCATATGGGTTTTAGGATACCATTGAATAATGACAAAATCCATAAGCTTAAGCAACAAAATATTGTTTATTTTTGTTCAACTAAGTCCAACAGACCAGTGCAATATTGCCATGAAGTGCAGCAATAGGATATTTAGAAATATAGTAGCCTACATTTCAGAAATTCAGCAACCCTATAGGTAGGTAGACTTTCTGTAAACTGTTTTTTTAAGTAAAACACACTGACGAACCATGTTCATTATCAGCGTGGATTTGTGCAGCTCATCAGTGAACAACGGCTGTGTGTAGTAAATATGGCTCAATGTGAAATCACGCACCTGATGGCATTTACCGCTGATTACAGGACCGGCTTTACTGACAAAATGCGCAAACATATCGCCCGATCCGGATCGGTGCATCCCTACTTTCAAGTAGAAACAGACATAGATATATATAGAATGACTAGATGTGTCTTCTGCGTTGCTGGTCAACGGAGTCGAACGTCTGCATATGGCGGACATCTTACCACAGTCTGCTCGCTCACCCAAAATATTGTGTCATTCTATATATATCTTTGCATTCAGAGCATTAGAAACGGTAATTGGTGCTCCAGTATAATCGGTCCACCGAATGTGAAGCATTCTGCGGTGCAAAAATAAGTGCGATTAAAATGCGTACAAAAAATGTTATGCCTTATTCTTGTGCAATTAATTAATCTAAATTAATGCGTTAAAGTCCCGGCCCCAATAAAAACACAAACAAACCTTGTTTACTTTGCATGTCACTTATGTGTTTGACAGTGTATGGTGTATTCAAAAAATGTTCCTCAAAATCATCGCAGAAAATGTTGACTGTTAATAGAACCAGAAGAAACATACTCTACATATTCTTTGTATTCTTACTGATGTGGAGTATGCCTGATATTCTCTATTTTATAAAAAAAAAATTCCAACATTCTGTGAAGTAAAATTGTAATATTTAGCAACCAACAGACACAGTGACAACTAATTTAATTACAAGTTGATGTATGCATTGTTTTATTTTCAGGCAATTTTGCAATTTAGTTTTGAAATATTATGATAGATTAAAAGCAAGCTGATCTGTAAGCCAGTAACAATTCTGTAAGCCACGCTCTGAAAATGACCTATACATAGAGCATTAATTTTTAGAGTACAGAGTATATATCATCAAAAGAGAAAATATGAAATACAGGCTGAGAATCTCTCTCAGAGATTAATCTTTTAGATATTTTATGAAAATATAATTTTTTTGAATGTTACTCATGTTTCATGTTACTCAATAAAATATTATGAAATGGCTGTGCTATAGTTTATGTGCCGTAAGGCCATTTTTCAGCTGAACTGTCCACACAACCTCGAGGACAAAAACCAGACACCCTCCCCTGGCGTCATTAACCTCTCATTTATCATTCTTCCTAACTAACTTGCCCCTGTCAACCTTGGCTCTGTCTTGTTTAAATCCATGGCTTACTGCTCACAGACTGCTACACACATACACATAATGAACAGCCTAGAAATCTGATGAAGATATTTTATTTTTATCAATACGGCTGTCTGTATTGGAATTAGACAACAGCACAACCTCCCGTTTTATCTGGGAAAAGCACACATTTCTGTCAAGAAACATAGCATCCATTTAAACCTGCTATTTAATTCACAGCAGAATAGATGGAGGGTAACCTCTCTTTTCTCTACATGTTTGGGTTATGATCACAGGGCTTGACCTCACTGTCTGCGAATGACACCAAGTGCTCATGAGATGGTTCTTCAGACTGTAGAGCAGAACAGATACTGCTTGTTGTGCATTCATGTAAAAGCTATTGATTTTTCTTCTCTCCCTTCCTATGCCGATCAATACATATCCTGTGCAATGCATGCCAAACAAAGGTCAAAAATAACAGAACAAGTCTCCTCATGTTATCTTCCTTCGTCTCTTAGTAAAATGGTCAGTCTTGTAAATATGATATTGAAACACTGAAAGCAGCTTTCACTATGCAGTTTTCAGCTGAAGCTAAGCAGCATTAGTCCTGGATGGGAGACCTCCTGATGAAAACTGACGCTGCTCCTGGGAGAGGTTTTGATGTGGTAGGCAGGGGGCGCTCATCCTGTGGTCTGAAGGAACAACCACCCTTTGAATGAGATGCAAAGAATTTACTTTCGCTCCCAAGCTTAACAGTCTTGATTAGTGTAATGGATAAAAAAAACTGAAACCTCGGCATTACAACCTGTACTAGTGATAAATATCTATTTACATGCACTATGCTTCCTTTTATACGTTGTTTTTTATTGTTAGTGTGAACAGCTTAGCATAGTGATTTTAATATTTTCCTGGAAAATTAAAAAGATGTGGCCTTTATGTGTGCTCCCAAGGAGCTCTCACATGAAATGATTGCATACAGTGTTCTTAATAATGCTGAAAGATATATTCTGTACTATAATGTCAATGTATCTTGCAAAGAAAATGAGTTAATTCAAACTGTAATCTCTCATAGCGAGATCTATGTATCTTAAATATACTTTATATCAAACTATCACGTAAGTTTGACCTCATCTGTCAACATGATGCTAGTGAATGGCAGATGGTGTATATCACTACCGCTGTGATCAGATGCTTTCTTAAAAGCTGTTTTCTCCCCTCTGTCATTTTATTTTGCTATTGAGTGGAAAGCATGCAGCACATATTTACATATTTAGGCCATATAAATACCTGCTGCTGTCATTAATGCTTATCAACTTTGACAAAGATCAATCTATATTTGGTAACACTTTATTTCGATAGTGGCTTTAGAAGATTCTTTTGACAATAATAATTTTGCATCTACATGTCAACTCACTTTAATTAGAGTATTAGTAGACTGTTTGCTTAATATCTGCTTACTCTACTATTGTGATGGCCTCCCAACAGACATTCTACTGACTATCAGTAACTTTGGAAACACTTATCCCTAACCCTACCAGTCTACTAATACTATACCAACATCCTTTTGAGAGCTACTAAATATGTGTAATATTACTTAAAGTTAACAGAATGTTTTGACGATGAACACTATGCAGTATTATTTTACATTTAAGTATTACATTTCTATATCTAAATATACCAACATTATTTTATTGGTAACATTGTTCTGTTGTATTCATCTATGCTTGTAATTTGTGTATTTGTTCTTATTTTTACTGAGTGTTCAATTGTTTAATCATGTTTGTACATTCTTAGTTAGGCTAGTAGTTTTCG
The DNA here is from genome assembly GCA_034779775.1 of Enteromius afrohamiltoni. NCBI lineage: Eukaryota > Metazoa > Chordata > Actinopteri > Cypriniformes > Cyprinidae > Enteromius > Enteromius afrohamiltoni. The sequence goes on from JAUYWG010000053.1 coordinate 18,712,868, forward strand.
CTGTGGTTTCGAAGAAGTGCTGATCTGAAAAACAATCAGATCCATGGCTCAAAAACCGTAATATGATCTGAACCTCGTTGAGCCACTACTAAATACTGCTCTCAGGTCATTTTCCAGCTGCAGAATGCTTCAAAGACCTCCCAGTGCTTCCATATGGAATCAGGAGCCTTGTTGACTGCATCCTGCATTGCATGCTATTACATCAATACTCAACTGAAACCCAAATCACAATAATAAACCCTCCCTGGCACCCACACCACCAATTACTCCTTACACTGTGTCTGTGACTCATGGAGAAAGCAGTGAAACCGATGAGGATTTATTGCAAGTTGTTGACGTGAATAGAGAAGCACAATGTACAGCATGCCCACCTCATTTCAAGCCTAAAAAAGGACATTTCAGTTCAATTAACATTGGCTTATTTGTGTGTGTTAGGGTCTTGACCAGAGGTAGGCAAATCAGGCCCCTCACTTTCCCTTTGAGTTCAGCCCAAACACACTAGTCTTACCAAAGATTTCAGGATTACTAGAAAGTTAGAGACATGTGAGTTTGATCAGGTTTGGAGCTAATCTCTGCAGGAAAGTAATCAAGAGGACCATGGTTGCCCATCGCTGGTCTAGGGTATGCAGTTCTCCAGGATTAATAAACAATGTAGATTTAAGATACCAGTGGACTGTCACTAGAAGTCACTGGGCCTGTCATCCAGGATGAAGGTAGGGGAATGCAGTGAGATGCAGCGGGAGGCAACTTAATGTAGTACTTTGCAGCAGCACCAACCACTAAGGCTAGCCCCATAAGAGAAGATTTTAAGGCCAACTTTGAGCCAGATTTGTTAGTGTCAACTGTGCAAAGGTTGTCCCATAGAATCACTAAAGGCTGTTGAGGAGAACAAGACAGCATGCTGTCTGGGAATAACAGAACACAACAAGTATGGTCTAGCCAGGGGTTACCCCTTACCAGCCAAAGTTTCAGGTGAGTGCCCAAGGGTGCCAAACTCAGCTCCTGGAGGCACTCAGTCCTGCAGAGTTTAGCTTCAAAGCTAATTAAACACACCTGATCCAGCTAGTCGCATACGTCAAGATTACTTGAAAACTGCAGGTGGTGTTGGAGCAGGGTCGGAACTGAACTGTGCAGGACTGTGGCCCTCCAGGAGCTTATTATTGCACCCTTTTTTTAGTCTTTGTATTATGGTACCAAAGATCTATGTTTAGCAATACATGCATGCACAGTGTAGTTCCTAGTAGTGTTCCAGTAATTTTGCCTACCACTGTATATAAAGTAACTACATGGGCTAAGGGTTAAAGTTAACCTGGGTTAAGGTTAGGTTTAGAGTCAAGTTGAGGGTTAGTACCTTGTTATTACCCGGTTATTATAATTACTATACAGACAGGACTATAAACAGACATCACATGGTCAGGGTGGATAAGTTTATGAATATCTAGATATGGTAGTAACACTACATGTTATTAGCAGTTGCACCTTCCTCCTACAGAACAAACTTAAGTGCACCAGGAGCCAAGTACCCAATCCAGACATTTGGCAAGTATGGTGCAGTTGCCATATAAATGGTTCCACTCAAAATCCTGTTTCAGGAAGAAACATTTTGAGGCTTCAACAGAAAAACACTTGTCTGAGGCAGTAATGTGAGCGCTAGACTTCAGCCTTGTGTTTGTTCTGATGATAGATGTATTAGTGGCCAGCTTGGGTGCTGCCCTTTTACAAGAATTCCAGATGACACCTGCAGAGAGACTGCCATAGAACCGGTGGATCAGTGCTGTATTGGAGCTGTTTACCCTTACCAAAAGTTCACACAAAAATATCTAAACTAATAAAAGAGAATGAAGATGTTTTACAGTGCTTAATCATCATGAAACCAGCAGCTCCAAAAACGAGCATAATAGAACATATAGGCCACTGATATGTTTTGCATGCTCTGTGAAAATGGCATTTGAATTTACACTGATCTCAGTCTCCTCCTCATTTGTAATAGATGTAAATTTGCAGAATTTCTTTGACACATAGATATGAGTCATTATTGCTTATGCCATATTTGTTGTGTTGTTTGTGTTTGCACATCAGAAGGCTGTGTTTTCAGTTATCTGTGTGGGCGAATTCAGGTGAAAGAGCAGTGCATGGCTGTCTCTGTTTGTGAGGAGGGCGGTAGAGGATATGGTGGAGCTGCAGGGGGAAAGGGAAACAGTGCAGGTCTGGGTGTCAGATGCAGATGCTGATGAGGCCTGAATGCAGGGCATGAGAGCATCCTGTGAAAATGTCAGCAGACAGCACAGATCGCAGTGCTGACGGTATCTTCTGAAGGAGGAAAGGCTACTGCCTCTGTGTTAACATTATTGTGCATCTGCAAAAGATCTATTTACTTCGAAACTCAGATGTGCAACTGTGCACACACTGTTTACAGATATTTGTTTTTGGGTTGCAAACACATTTAAATTCCTGTTCTGGGTCAGTTGATTTCAAACTCAATTAAAGGAGCCAATTTTTCAAACGCAGTTCTCACCAATGCCTGTAGCCCATTTCATTGCCTCAAGTAGATTTTATTTTTTGTGTACGCACGATGAGCATAAATTAATTAACAAGAGAGAAAACCCCCTCAAGCATGATAATTAATTAGAAAATAAAATAGGTTTTTATAGAAAAAGGCGTCAGAAGAACAGAGGACAGAAAGGCTAGTTATTTGAAACAAGTCACGTACAGTAGCATGCGGAGTTGACAAGCTCAGCAGGCCGGGCCAGTAGCACCGCCCACAGTTCATCATTTATTCACCAACACAGCACGGTGTGTCTGCCTCGCATCCGCTTGCCTCAACATTTCTCCTCTGCTGATTGTCTCCAGCTTGCCATGACCAGTCGAAATTGACTCAAGTCTTTAAATATGACTCGAGACCTCCTAAGTCTTTTTATCATCTGCAAGGTGAAAATGGAATCTGATCGCTTAAAAAATAGGTACAGTATCATTCAAGTCAGCAGTGAAAACATTTATTACTAGTAATGTGATAAATTATAGAATTAAGACTATTAATACTTCTGCTCTAAAATATCAGAGACTCATGTTTCAGGAGTTTAATGCACAGAATATGAGTCATGCTTATTCAATAATAAATATTTTATTTCCAGTTTAATGCTTTATTGTGTACATATATTAAGTTGACCTGTTCTTTCTTAACCATTGTTTGTTTCCAGATGCTAGTGTTTTAAGATTTGATTTCAAAAACAGTACAAACTGATTTAAACTTTAGAGGAGCTAAAATTTTATTTTGTGGTGGCCTTGTTTTAAAGTTAAATTATTATGTTTTGAAAGTGACGGTAATCAGTGTTGAGCAATACTGAAAGGTACTCAAAAGTTTACCTGCTTTAACTGTTTGATTAACATTTGAAATTTAGAAAAGTAATGACAAAGTAATTAGTTGTAATCAGTTACATTCATTTAATAAAACAATTTAAATAGTTACACTACTCATTACATGTATGGTAACTTGAGATCTGTAACCTATTATATTATTTTCAGAGTAACCCTCCCAACCTTCCCAACACTTGGTCTTTAGGAGTCTCTATAGGTTAAATAGTGTTGCATTGTTGTGCATCAACATACTTACTTACCTGTACGAAAATGCCATTTCTTTACTTTTATAGACATGATGTTTGATTACTGGCTTTTTATGAGACACTGCTCTGTGAGTGCTCTGAGAATAAGCATCACAATATGTGGTGTCATTGTGAGTCCTGTAGACGTCAGTGAAGCCCTGGGCAACACGAGTGACGCATTCATGAGAGCGAGGGGAGTCTGTAACACCTGTTAACATAATTAATCAGAAGTGTCAAAGAGTACAAAAGAAGTTCAAACCCCATAGTAATACTCACTTTTGTCTACTCTTCAAAGGAAGTGATTGATCCTGAAAACACAGTGGCTAAGAGTTGCTTGTGTTGTGAGAATTTGCCGCATTTTTTTGTTGTTTGTCTGTATTTGGTTGTGTTGCAAGTATTGCAACATCACATGTTGTCAAACTGATAAAGATGTTTTCTTAAGTTTTTTCTGCAGTTTTAATGTATTAAGCTCTCTTGGCTTTTAGGGATATCCAGGGATTTGACACTTCAGGAATCACGCGGAGACAGAAATCCTTTCACTCTTTAAGAAAATCCCCTCCAGGTTCATTTGACTACATTACTGTCTATGTGGCTACATACACATTAATCCTGTTAGTTTTCACGTTTTCCAAAAATTGTTCATCAGCACTGGCATATCTGAAAAAATATAAATCACCTGGGTGTGCAGGCATATAAATATAAAATATAAACGCTCACTAAGGTAATAAAAGAGACCAGACATAATGAAGTTCTCTTCTAGCAAAATAATTTTACAGATTTCAAAGATTATTTTATTAGATAGATCAGAACTGATAGAAAGTAAGACGGTAGAGTTTGGGGGGATGGGATCAGGAAAGGTCTGTGAGACTCGAACTGGCGACCCATAGCGCAACAGCACTAAATGTCGGCGCACTGCCCACAAAATCTATTGGTGCCAACCTAGCAAAATAATTTTATTAGCTAAATATCCCACCACTCACAATCAACATAGCATATAATGCAACTGTTATTACAACATGCATCAAAATACTAAGCATACCTCTGTTTTCACAGTCCACACTAAAGCATGTTTGCAAATGTGTCCATTTTGAAACACCGTAAACAAAAGGATAAAAAAATTGAAATATATATATATATTTTTTTTTTTTTTTTTATCAGAAAAGTAAATGTAAACTTCACATCATATTTTTGTAACTCATGGTTGCATTTTCCCAAATAAAACAAAAACATTTTAAGTCTAAGTTGATCATAGCTTAATTGGTTTCTGTAAAGGATCAGTGGAGTCAGTAGGATCCATTTGCAGGCTTTATTAGACGTAGTCAACAGGCAGTGGTCGATAACA
>JAUYWG010000053.1:18722958-18736532 GCA_034779775.1 Enteromius afrohamiltoni
TCCGCGTCTGAGTATTCCGTCACGCTACACTGGGACTAACCTCGATCATTCATCTCCTGTCTGCCTCCGTGACAATTTCAGTATAATAAAGAATAAGGAAAAAATAAGTACTTTTTAAAAAAAAAAGTAAAATCTGCCACAATCTCCAGGCACAAAAACAGGGACGACCTGAAATGGCAGGTTTGTGCAATTATTATTCTTCTGCATGGAATGTATGGAATATATAATTTAAATAACACACACACACACACACACACTTTTACAGCATCTCACCTTCTACAATCAACACCTCACACCTTCATATATTCACTGCTACATGAGAAGCAAATTGCAGACAAGGTGAAATTCACACAATGAAGACCAAAATGAACATTTATTGGGCCAAATGAAGACCAAATTCACTGCTGTACAATGGGAACAATGGATGTGCTGACTGATCAACACACCATTAATAATTACCCCCATAACTGAAACAGTAATATGTTTTTACATGCAGCTTACCCTCAAAGATCTACTCTACACAGATCCAAAGAAAAGTCTTAATCCTTGCCACTTTTCCCTCCGAACAGGAACTAAAATTGAGAGCATTAAAATCCAGAGCCAATCACCACCTGCTCAGTTTCTTCCCCCAGGCCACATCTATCATGAACAAGGACGCTGCTGTCATCTGTCTGAGAGCTCATCCCACTCACATGCTCTGAACATCATTCCCTCCATACCTGCAGCACTGTTTCAGCGTGTCATCTCTGTTTATAGCACTTACTGTATGACATATTGCACTTTGTTTAATGTTGTTTACTATTGTTTCTCTTTTTTCACTTCTACCACGCACACCTTCATCGTTAGTTTATTGTACCTTTTGAGGATTCTAAATGGTCTAAAACATCCAGGATTTGGCTTTGTCTTATTGTTTTCATACTCGCTGAAGGTAATGGCTGAAAAGCGGTCTGACTAGTAGCATTGCACATGTATTGTACTGTACATAATCATAACCAGTTGTGGTACAGTATTCGAGAAGCAGTATTCGAGAAGTACAGAGAATGGTCAAAGCAATGCATATATGCATGTATGCAATGACTACAGAGAGGCAATTTAGAAATCCCGGCATGAGGGTGCATGGGTCTTTTAACAATGTCAATTTAGTGTTTTTATTGTTGTTTTATACGAGTCTCTTTATATGTGCTGTTTTGCATATACACCAAAGTAAGTTATTGAATTTCCACTGGTCTTTCTGGCATTTGACCTAATTCTTCTGTGGAATTTTTACTGTGCCTGTAAATTTTTATATTTAGATAGTGGTCTGATTTGCCAAATGAGTGAAGCCATGAGGCATAACACACTTTGACCTGAGTATAACTATGATCTAGTTTATCATATTACGTGTTTTACCATTTGCCTTGGTAAAATGACCACAATTTCTGCTTTGAGATGTTCTGTTAGTTGTTTAATCGTTTTATGCTGTCCCCTGGATTTTGATTCTGGATCTGATGTTATTTTGATAAAAGTGTTTGCACAAAGCATAGTAATCTCTGCTGTAGCAGACCCCATATCAATATACGCCTAGAGAACTCCTGGGCACTTGATGAATCAACAGGGCCGCAGTGACAGCTCTCACACATGCACCAATTTATGGAAATGGAAATAAAATATAGACTCTAAATCCACATCACAGAGAGCTTGTATCAACTTATGGTGAAAGGCAGCTGCAATTAAGCAAAAATGTCTACTTTTGGCTTCACAACAGCCTCTAGGGGACAGCTCACTTTTAAATAAAACAGCTGCTTTATTCAGCATTCAAAATATACAAACTTTAAAAGTAAAACATAGATTTTTGCATGGCACTGTAGGAAGACATGATCAGTTGCATTTAACTGGAGATTGTCATATGCTTTTGAGGATCTTTAGACATACTGTATGCCCATCATGTTCCTAAAAATGGTAAAAATCCTTCATAAAAACAAGATAACGTGAACAACACAAACCACAACAGACAATAACAACTTGATATTATTAATACTCTGGGACTAAGGATTAAAAAGAACAAATCTTGGAAATAATTAAAGAGACAATAACAATAACAGTTACATTTTCTAGATGAATTTTGACAATCAGAAATTTGCTACATTTCGGCAAGAAATCCAAGGAACTAACATAATTGTTTTCCATCCTGATATGCTAATGCAAAATCAAGAATGTTTGACTTCTGTAACCTTGGAACTTATCATAAAACAATCAAAACTTCAATGACACTTTTGCTTAGAGATGATTTTTTAACCTCAGCTCCCAAAGTAACTTCAGCCCTGAAGCTTTTCTCCAGGCATTGTCAGTTATAGAGTCAGCAGAAGTATAGTCAGCAGAGGTTAGGATTGTCATTCTTTTGTAGTACACAATGTGTGTATTTTGGTATTGTTTATGAACATATTGGAACATTTAGACCCAGAAATAGTGACAACTGACATCTGATGTAACCAGATTAGAATGAACTATTGTCAGCACTGGCAAGGTTTAGCAGTAGCTTAAAACCCAATCCAGTGATTTTATGCAAATGGCTGTGTATTCAACAGAAATGTCTCACTCTTATGCCAACAGAATCATCTTGGATGTCTCATACCGTGCACTTTAAAATGGCTTAGCAGAGGTTCCAGATTATGAAATATTGTTAAAATGAGTATTTTCCACAAATTCTCTGATTTAGTGAGAACATATCTTACTGAGTTCAAAATACTGAATAAAACTATTAAATTTATTATATAGTCCAACACAGTCTCAAGACCAATTTGTACGAGGTGCCAAATTCATGCTAATTCGTACAACCTCACTATTTTGTACAATTTATATAGCCTTTAAAAATTTCCACTGGCCCCTCAACTTTCCCCTTCACAGAAGTCAAAATATTTAATTATTCGGTATTTTTCTTTATTCAGAGTGAATCTGCCTGTTAGAGGTGAAAAATGTTGTGGAATGGGATCAAAAAGGTCATGTTTTTTTTTCTTTTCCTTTTTTTAAAATGGTAGTTCTACTTGCATTTTTCTGTAGCTGTTGAATTTCCAGTTCTAACGTCCTCATCTAAATTGCTTCCAATTGATGGAAGGTTTAAAGAAGGTAGAGTTTATAAACTCCTTTTATGTTTTCTGGGTTCTGTAGCAACATAGATTTAGGTTATTTCATTGAATGCTCTTGGCACATTGTTTTCATTTCTTAATACTCACTTTGTCACATGTGGTCCCAGACTGAGAGAGCTCTAGAACGGTGTCAGCATCCTGCAGCCAATAATACGTGAAAACACATTATGATTATTTTATCACACAAGTACACTTTTTAATATACAATACAGTATTGCATGGAACCCGTGACCTCCTCATCCTCCTCAACTGTGGCAGGGCCTTCTCCCGGTGACCACGGAAATTTAGTTAATCTCAATAGCTTACATGACTGATTTAAAAGGTCTCATACTCACAGGAAACATGGTGTCTGGTGGATCCATCAAGTACACAGAATCTTCTGTCACTATGGAACCAAACATGAAAGAAAAAATATATATGTATTTTTTTTACCAAAAATGCATCATTACAGTAGCACAAGTACATCTATGTGACATTACTGCTATGATGCACTTTCAGGAGGAAATCAGTTATTCAAGAAGGAATAATAATAATAATAAAACACACATACACCTTTTATATAGTCAAAAGTAAAGGTGTATCACAATGTTTACACTTTTTTTTTTTATTGTTACCATTTCAAGGTACTCTGCATCTTCTGGTATGAATGGTATGATTTGGTTTACCTTTTTTCAGTGCTATCATCAGTGCTATTAGACAGTTACAATAAAGTTTTGTTCTCTTTTTATGTTAGAACAGAAGATGTGCCTTGGATTATTACTGTATAATATGTATTATCTGAGTATGAATGAAACAATAAAAATTCTGATGCATTGCGCACTACTTAGCCACCGTAAGGTTCACTTCAGAGTAATGACTTAAATAGCAACTGAATGTCACATTTTTTTGTACAGTTTTTTGCAAGAATGAAATTAGCTCGTTCCACTTGATGTCTTCTTTAGCCTTGTACTGCCAAAGTCAAGTCATATGTAAAAGATTAGTCATAATTCAGTTTACTGCCCAGTAGATAACTATGTCCTTGTACATTCTCTATGTTCCCTTAAGGTACTTTTTTATAAACCGTCTTCTAATGTAGTTGAATTTCTGGGCCCCAGGTGGAATTAAATTATAGGACCTCAGTTGCCCCTTAATTCCAGCTACTTCCCACAGTTATTGCATTAGAAATGCAGCAGCAGGCACACTATGGCCTTCTCTTTGTATCTAGTGTACAGTAGCATGTTAGAGTAAGCTGTGTCTCCTCTTCGACCTTGAGGAATTGATGTGTCGGTGTGCCACAGCAGGGCAGAAACTCATAAATAAGAATGAAGGATAGCCTTAGGGGCCCTGAGGGTGTACCGTCAAGAGTGGAAGCTCAAGCCTCAATGAAGACACTAAGCCTTTACCTCCTTGCCCACCTGAAGATTAATTACAACCACCAGCACTGCCTTACCATCTGACCCCTCAATAAGACCTTGCCCTAGAATCCCTCCCCCAACCTTTTGTCCCTTACATTACAAGACATATTCTCTATTTTCCAGGGATAAAACTCATTTTAGCAGTTTTTAATGATGTATATATTTAGATTAATTATTCAGGGTCCCATTTTTTTTTTTTTAACTGAAGAAAAAAAATCACACTGTCTAAAAATCAACTAATGATAACAAAAGGCAAAAGTTGCAATGATGGCCTCCACTATAGAGAAGACTGCACAAACGCAAATACAAGATTAAATATAGATGCAAGCAGCAATTACCACAGTTTAAGTATTTTTAAGGCCTTTGAGTTTAAATAAGGACACTGGACACCTTTTTGAGATGCACCAATGTCCTCATAGAGACTTAATTTGGACCAAGATGCTGCGTATCACTTTTTAAACCAATCGGACCAACAGTTGCCTAGTTATAGCTAAAAATATGTTATTCTGCACCACCAAGGTTTGAGCTAATACACGTTTATACCGAGTTTGGTGAAGATACCTCATTCCGTTCCAGAGTTCTAGACAGAATAACATTTGATTCTTTTTTTCGGATTTTTATTCGGATATAGGTCAATTTTATTCCAAGGATTGCAATGATGTGACATTTTTGAGTCTATAGCAAACGGTTTACGAGCTACAGCCAAAAATCTCAGAAATTTTTGGTTTGGCGCTGTAGCACCCCCATTAGGTCGATTGTGCTGGTTTTCTGTGCCTGAGTGGTTTAGTCTGATTCGTTTTAAGGCAGAAAAATAATAATACAAATCCTTACAATTACAATAGTGTTTAGCTCTTCATGCTCGAACCTTAAAAATGTTGTTTTAGGCAAATGTTTTTGGTCAAAATGTATGTATTCATACGAGGTGGCAAATTGGTACTAATTCACACGACCTTACCATTATGATTTTGTATGATTTGCCTAAAGTTAAGTAACGGGCAGGTTTAGGGGCGGGGTTTACATAATTCGTACAAATTCACACGAATTAGCCACCTAGTAAAATATGTATGAATTGCCATGAGACTGGACTGAACCTTCTTCAGTGTTTTTTAATGTAGACCTTTTCTCCATTTTTCTTTTTTCTTTTTTACACATTTGCTAAATATGATGAAAATGCATATGCTTTTATTTCTCATTGTGTTTTTATATGGAATTCGTTCGTTCGTTCATTCATTGTTGCCTATATTTAAAATTTATAATTCCTAGTTTTTAAAATATGCAATAAAAAAAACCCCATAACACTACTCCTAAGTCCAAAACACACTGCATGATTTTCGGCTGTCGCAGTCGAAAGACTGGCCTTGTGCAGTTTCTCATTGGCCACAGACAGCCGAAAATCGTGCAGTGTATCTTGAGCTTTACAGAGGCTCCAACAAAAGCGTTTATTCTCTCTAAATTTTCTATTTTAGAAAGAAATAGTTGGGGTTTATGGCATCAAACATTTTTGAAACTTTGAATTAAAGTTTGCGGTATACATATAGTCTTTCTTTTATGTTTTTCTCTGTGGTTTTATTACATAGGAAGGTCACACATTATCTGTCTTAGTTTTCTTTTTAATCAGACATGCATGTGTGCACGTGAGGTTCACACAGAGCAGACATGGTCAGATAAACATAACATATGAACACGACAGTCTTTACTAAAATATGAAGAAGCAGCATGATAATAGATTGTGGTGACAGGAAAACTGCAGGCTTTGTGGAAACCCTATTTATGGTGCGCAGCAGGAAATCTGGACACTGTATACCGCTATGGATTTTTCATTCAGCATTTTTTTTGGTATTATCTTAAAGCTGCAGTGTGGTAGTATTGAAGGAGGCTAAGGTGCTTTGACGCGGGAAACATCATGAACACAGACACTGCCAATATACTAATTCTGTCATGTGACATAACATTTATTTGCGTTAAAGCCCTTTTTCTCAACAAAAGGTGTTTCCAAACTTTTTTTTTTGTGACATTTGAAGTATCAATATAAAATTCATGCACTAAAGTTAAACTGAAAAATACTGTCAACATTTACAAAATGTTATCGATAATTAGCATTTCCATTAGCTATATCAGTAAAATATTTGAAGCGCTAAATATTTTTTTCACAAAAATGCCTTGGATGGAAACTTTGCTAGTAATGTTGGTTAAATGCATTTGTTGTTTATGACATAATCATGTCTGGCAATAACCTAAGTACATTCTTACAACATATATAGACATATAAAAATATACTTAACATCTTTAAATGTCGGAAGCACAAATATATAATCTGTGTAAAAACAATCTATCAAAATAAAGAAAGGAAAACAGATTACAAATTGAAAATGTTTTTCAACTCTAAATTAACTTTTTAACTCTGGCCAGATATATAAGAATTACTTTTGATATTTAAATTAAAAGCTTCAGTAATGGCGTTCATCCAGATAACTTTCACAGTATATAAAAAAAATAATAATTCTTTATCCAAGTTAGCATGTTTATAAAAGAATGTATTTTTTGAGAGTATTTTGAATTGCAATATACATAAAGCATAGTTGCTCATGTCATATACAGTAAAGTAGGTTTACCACTGCTATTCATTATCTATGCTATGCTAAAGAACAGTAGCTTTTTCCTCCGCACTGCAGAGAAAGGTAAATTCTAGTGTCTTCCTCTCTTTTGGAGTATCGATTCAGCTAAAGCTGCCACACCTGAAATAGCTCAGACAGTGCTGACACACACAGACAAATCAGAGAGCATTCTGTGCAAGGGACTTGAGAACAAATGACAGAGATGCTTAAGGGCTGGAATACAATATACCCATCTCTCTGCAGGTGAGAAAAGGGCCTGTGTGCTTTCACGCCAAGGTGCTGAGCTCTTATGCATAACTAAAAATAGAGAAATTGTACATGTTTCACCTCAGCCTCTCAGGATGCAACCTGCTTTTCTTTCCCGAAGTAGTGTGAGGTAATTTGCAAGCCCATCCCTGGAATACCTGAGTCAGCCATTAATCAAAGGCAGGCTGTAGTAGGCAGTGCAGGCCGGAGGGGGATGGTGGGTATGCAGAGTGGGAACATTAATCAACTATTGCACACTGGAAGAGCTGAAAATGACAAAGCCAAGTATCTGTGTTATCCTCCCGCTGGAGTCCCAGAGCGCAGACCCGGACTGGATTTGAAGGACTAATCCTCACACTCTCTCACTGGCCCGGCTCTGACTACATTGAAAAGCAAACACACGCTGTAGAAAAGCACTACTTTTGAAAACAAATGAAATCCAATAATCCCACATATTTTGACATGCTATGATTAAAATGGCAAGAAAGAGAATGAGCCCTATTGAAACCTAACCTATTAGGTCTTGTTGCCATGGCTTTAGATCAAGCTGGCCAAGATTTTTTAGCTTTTTTTAAGCTTCATGCCTAAAAGAACAGGACCTGAAAAAATGGCTAAAGTAAGTACTCAGAAATATTAATTACATATTTACTATAGGGTTATGTTTAGGGTCTGGTTTACAGCATGACACAAAACCATTCCAAAATTGACTCACCTTGTCATTTTGTTTGATGGACATGCATAGATTACCCTCTCTTGAAGGGCACTGGAAGTGATTACGTAAAATCAATTAAATGATTCCAAGGGCCCTGATCAGAGGGGGAGTCAATATGCACATGATGGGGCCCATGAAACCATAAGACAAGAAGTGTCTAGAATGCTTTTGAATACAATGGCAACCAAGCATACAATGAAAAATACTGTGATATTTCAAATGTAGTCTGGAATGCATTAATCAGACTGAGGTCAGTTGCCTAAACATAGCATGCTGACTAATAGTAAACTAAATCTTTATCAGTCTTGCTTTTTGGATTCAAATTAGAAATTCAAATTAGGCTAGTGTTTGTTGATTCTGTCCCCCACACTTTTTTGGACCTAGCACCAATATTTCCGCCCATATTCTCTGATTTGTTAGTTAGATTTGAGTGAACGACCGTTTAGCCAATCACAGCATGAATCTCTTGGGCATCTGCAATGAGCTTCAAATCTTGTTGCTCTTGTGAATTTTCGTTCGTTCACCCACTTGGTCTGGGGTAAAATGCACCCTAGAAAAAAGCAGACATCCTTTTTTCAAACACACAATGTGAGTATGTGTTACAGAATGTAGCGATGACACCAATCACATGTTACCATGTTATGATTTAATGTCGAAAGACAACAGAACCTGTTCTGTGTATCTCATCACATCTTGCGCAGAATTCAGTGTGTGTTCAATGCTTTGGTGTTGTAAAATGCCCAATGTTCTTCTATTCAGGGTCCATTATACTGTATGACTACGTTTTGATCACATCACCTTACAAACCCCCCCACTTTTAAATTGGCTGCTACACAACTGGATCCAGGTGGTCTTTCTGCATATGGAGCAGTACTGATGGTGACTAAAAAGTCCAGTTTATGTCCCAGACTCCCATGTCGTTATCTGCAGGGCTTTTGCCAGTGGCTCCTGCTGGCTGGCTGGTTATTTTCTCTTCCAGCCTCTTAGGCTGCCATCTCCACTGTGAAAAAACATTGTCAGGATGTACTCTGTAGTGTTCAGTCTTCAAAGAACTGAGTGGGATGCATATTAGCAAGAGAGAACCAGAAGCCGATGTATGACAAAAAGCAGTTCTTACTGATGCCAGAGCTTTGATCTATTAGTCATCAAATCTGTCTCTTTTTAAAACTGTGGAGTCACAATTCTCCATGCTTAGTCAACTTGTGGTTTCTTTATCCATATTAGTGGATTTGTGGTAAAGACCAAATACTTAAAAAAATTGTAAAACATGGTAACGTTTTAAAGTGTAAAAGAAGTGTACAAGAGTGTAAAAGAATGGCTTGATTTAACCCATAAAGGTTTTGCAAGTATTGGTATAAATGAATACATTTAAGTTGATCTTACTGTGTAATGACAATATATTTTAATAATAATGATTTAATTTTTTTTTTTTCTTGCCAGAACCAGTAAATTACATGAATGGGGTTACACATTATTTTAGATTTTATACTAACTATAGTACTTTTATACTAACTATAGTGTGTCCAGTGGAAGAAGGTGTGCTTTTATATGACTGTATGATGGGTTTTGAGTAAAAATGTAAACTTAATATTGCATTTTCACAAGTCAGCATTTTTTTTAAAAATATATCTTTTATAGAATCATCCTCACTCCCTGGGGAATGTCGTAACAGACAGTTATGCCACATTGATGTTTGTCACATGTTAGCAGTGCTGGACTTAACCTCTAAAATGCCTGTTTCAGAAGCAACAGTTTTCACTTCAGATGGTTTTAAATCAGGGAAAGATATATTTGCTTTGGTTAGTAGGTACATTTTCTTCAATTAATTTTGCTTTTTTGATTTCATTTATTTTTTTGTTTAGGTATTTCGGTATCTGTAACGCCGTAAGTGTGTCCTGTCTGTGTTTTCTGTCTGAATGTTGTTAATATCATGCCATGTGCTCTTGTGTGTTTATTTAGCTGTCAGCTTCCTCATTTGTAACCCCGCCTTCCTCATCAACGTTCATTCATCCCCAGCCATGTGTGTCCAGGTGTTTCCCATTGTCTCCAATTTGTATATAGTATATAACCATTTTATCTTGTTTAATGCCCGGTTGTCTGTCGATGAAGTTGCATGTGTTCCTGCTGTCTTGGTCCCTGTATCCTGAGTTTGATTATTAAATACTTCATGTTTTGGAAGCTTCTTGTCCGTGCTGTTCTTCATCGGCGAGAAGTAGCGGCACGCTCGTAACGGTATCTGAGTACATGCAATGCCCTAGGATGTTATGCCATCAGTGCATGGTAGATATAAACAATTTACACACATATAGCAAACTTCTATTATTATTTTATATACACATTAAATTAGGAACCATGTACACACAGAACAGCAGAGGAACTAATACAGAGCCTAGTGGCACTCCATACAGTACTTTACCAATGTCAGAGCTGACAGTTTCTCTTAACTGTGTTAGAAATCTGACATGTAGAATCTATGATACCCAGGGTTTTCAGCATATCCAAGAGAAAGTAATTATCTACAATGTCCAATAGGTAGCCAGTTCCAAGTTTTGCATCAAAGTTTTACACTTTGTTTTCTGTTTGCGATTTTCTTTGTGGTAGTTACATGATATTCAGAGATGCTCTGTGGCGTGCATGCGAATGTGTGTATGACTGTGTAATGAGATTTCATGCCAGGTGTTTGTAATGCATTTACTGCTCTAATTGGGTTTCATGTTCTTCAAGAATCATTGCACTGCACACAAAGTCTTTGATCTTTCTCCAGGCTGTCGTTGATGAGAAGGTGGGAACACTCATTAGCTTTGAGGGTTTTGCTTATCAAATGATAGCCAGTAATTAAAGATAAACATGCTGGGATCTCATCTGTCCATGCATGCAGATACAAATATAAAACTTGCATGGGTCTTAAATACTAGACTCATACTCAAATCTAACCTTATTGAGTATTGTAGTAGTAGGGGGAAGATATAATGATAGACTAATGGAAATACATTAGACACACTCATATTCTCCTTTGAAAAGTGAAAAACTGATGTTTTTATCAATCTATTATTAATCAAACTTCCACATCCCCCATCCCTAAAAAGATATATTACATAATACATAATTTAATGGATATCTGATTATAATTGAGTGGTAAATGACTTAATCTTCCACTTCTAAAGTTCTCTCTTCTGAAGTACATTAGTTAATCTACTAAATATTTTATATTCACTTATGACAGATATACATGTGAATTAATTCTGAAGTATCTGTTTGCAAAATCTTTAAAAGTAGGAAATACCTTTTTAAAACAAAACTGCTTTTATAAACTGATTTATATAAATGCATCACTTCCCTGTTTGTTCTATAGTTGTTGTTTTTTTAATGTTAGCACAAATTTACCATATATGACAAATGCTCCATCCTTCGGTGTTAAAAAAAGAGTGTGTGTTCACAAAGCATCTTAACCACTTCTGTGTTATCTCTGGTTATCCACCAGATATTCTGCATGATCTTTTGGAGGGAATCGTGCCAGTTGAGCTTGCACAGTGCCTTGCAGTTCTTGTATCTAAAAAATATGTCACTGTTGAACATCTCAACAAAATCATAGTTAAATTCCCTTATACAGGAACAGATAAGAAAAACCAACCACATGTCATACCACACAACTTTTCCAAAAGAAACACCATTGGGGGCAATGGACATGAAAATTGGACACTGTTAAGGTTGCTTCCGTTGATACTTGGGCATTTGATTCCAGAGGACGAATTGGCATGGCATGTTCTTTTGGATTTAAAAGACATTGTTTCACACAGATGATACAATTGCTTATCTTGAATGCAAAATTACTGAGCATAGACAGAAGTACACAGAGCTTTTTCCAGGAATTGTTCTTCGACCAAAACATCGTTTTGTTAAACACTACCCTGAGCTCATAAAGTTATGTGGTCCACTTGTAGGGCAGTGGACAATGCGTTTTGAAGCTAAGCACAGCTTCTTCAAGCAGGTCTCAAAGCATACAAAATGCTTCAAGAATGTGCCACTGTCATTAGCAGTGAAACACCAGCTAATGATTTCCTACTACACAAGGCCTTGTTCCCTACAGAAGCTTGACTATGAAGCCCATGATGTATCAACTGTTTCAGTTGATGTTTTGAATCTGGCAGCTGCTGAGAAAATTAAATTGAAGTATTCTAATACAACTGAAGTACACCTTACCAAATGTGTGAACAGTAAGGGTGTTGAATATAGAAATGGAATGATAGTTCCATATGGATCCACAAGTGGGCTGCCAGACTTTAGTGAGATCCTTCAAATCTGCATGGTCCAGGAAAGATTGTGCTTCATTGTGAAGAGGCTGTCATCATGGTACAGAGAGCACAACCATGCCTTTGAAGTAAATCCAACAATGACATCTCCTTGGTTGAAGTTGATGATTTGCTAGATTCTTACCCTCTGGCAGCTTACTCTATTGAACATGTGAGGATGGTTTCTTTGAAACGATTTCTGACTGTGACAGGTTTGTGATTTATCAATTCTGGCTTTTCACTATATGTATATTCTGGCCAAGCAATATTAATGGACAATTTCCCATTTTGTTAGGTTCAAATTTATTAGCTTTTTGTGGTCTGTGCATATTAGGTTTGCAATGATATTCTTGTGTAAACAATTTCAAAATCTATGTTTTCAGTTTTAAGTTTGTATCTCAATTGGCTTGATATCTGGTTGACACTAAAATGTTCTTGTCTTTGCAGATTAGGAAAGATTCATTCAGGATGGCATTCAAACGTCAGGTCATATGGGAAAATGAAAATTCACAGCAGCTCACATTCAATGATGGCTTGCCGGCATCTGTAAATGAACGGTCAAAAAGATAGATGAATGTGATCTCCAAAGGCAGCAGTTTCGTCTTCAGTACATGGACAAAGACTTCAATAAGTTCATGAATCTGAAATCTTTCTCTAGCCTCAGTGACAAAGACACTCTCAGGGTTGTTTTTTTGACCTCCAGTGCCAGTTCTTTGAGCAATGTTTCTGGGGTCAGTCCTGTTGCCCATTGTCATTCTTCTGACTTCCATGATGCTGACAATGAGAGCTCCTGTACTACAACGTCGGACACTGACATTTTGTCGTCTTCTGATTCCACATCAGCAAGGGTCATCCTTATGGCCATCACGATTCATTTTGCCTCGCTTTTCTTACAATGCGCAATTAAAACTGGATCAGGGCAACTCTGCATTCCGGTCCAGTGGCAAATTTTTTTTACTCCAGACCCCAAACTTAAGTCAGGTATTTTAGATGCTTTGTGTTACATCCCTTAATGGATCTAGGGGGTTAGTGGAGTGTACATTTAGTGGTTGCGGACATATGGGACAGTGACAACTCAAAACAGGTGGCAAAATGACTCCAACACAAGAGAGTACAATCATTAAGTAACTTATTGACAATAGTCATGTGAGTGAATGTTAAAATGTGCAATAAACCAGGTGATGAACTTGGTAGGG
>JAUYWG010000053.1:18753364-18780339 GCA_034779775.1 Enteromius afrohamiltoni
CAAGATTACGAGTTTCTTTCTTGAGAGAATGGGTATTACTGTTGTACCATGGCGCAATACGTTTTACTCTAACTTTTGATGAGTATTAACCAGCTTGAGAAGTTCCTGTTTGGTAGCTTTCTTGGATAAGTTGATTTTTTTTGTCAGCTGTGAGAGCTTGGCGTAGTGAGATGATTGTCCATTTATCGGTTGATGATCTGGCGGAAGTGTAAGATGAAGCAGTAGAAGCAGGTTGGCGTATGGCTGGTGGAGGCGAGCAGGAGCGGGCTCGTGGAGCAGGCGATGTAGCCTGTCTGGTGGGCTTGCGGCCTCGATTAGAGCTAAGTAACTTTCCACCTACAAGTCAACTAACTCTCATTAGAATATTAGTACACACTCTGATTAATATCTGCTAACTTAAAATTGTGATGGTCTATCAACAGATATCCTACTGACGTTAAGTAACTTAGCAACCCTAAACACTACCAGTCTACTAATACTCTACTAACACTCTAATAAGAGTTGGTACATGTGTAGAATGTGTTAAAGGGACCATTACAATAAAGTGATTTTAAAAAAGCATTTTAAATTCCTCAAAGAATCTTTCATTAAACAGTTCTTAAAATAACCAAATAACCAAGAACATTTTAATAATCTAAGGAAACATTTTCCATAATAATGCCTTCCATTCAAAAATATCTGCTCCGTAAGGGACGCGAGCAGAGATGTCTCTGACATTCTCCACCTGATTGACTCCAGTGCTCAGGAACGAGCAACTGATTGTCTGTGCTGAAGGAGAAAAAAGAGGTTCAACCCAAACGACACCTGCAAGAAATAAAATAGCTGTGTTCTAAAGCCTGCTGAGGCATTGTAAAGACATCCGTCATTCTCAAGACAAGGCAGTAAGCCTCAAAATGGTTGCCTTTAAGATGCATCATTTTTGCCCAAAGGCAGAATCTATTGCACCAAGTTAGTGAAAATTTTGATAACTCTACTTCATTACTGCATGTTAAACATATCTTCTGATTGGCTGTGATTGTGCTGTGTCATGCAGCTTTGAGCAAACAGACAAAATGCTTATCACTGGGAATTCTTGACATCACACCTGGTTAGGACACAGTGCCATGCCAGGCAGCTTGTTAGCTTTTGGAACAGAATGTAATCATGGATATGTGTGTATGTGGACTGACTGGGTTCCAGTGCAGGTACTTCTGGAGATATACTGACAGCATGACAGGTGTGCTGATGGCTAAACGGCTCTGTGATTAATGCACACAGCACTAAGCTTCACGTGGGAGCAGTCGCTCACTTACAGCGTGCTGGAGCAGCTAAATTTAAACACTGGTCAGCACACACACGTACCTCAGGGATTCTCACAAGCACACATAAATAATCACACAGACACACACACACACACTCTCTCTCTCTCTCTCGCTGCCAGGACCGATAGAAGCTTTAGATCATCTTTTAAAGGAATAGTTCATCCCCCCAAAAATACAGTTCATTCCAAACCTTTCTTCGTGGAGCACAAAAAGCTTTGAAGAACCTTCACTTAG
Organism: Enteromius afrohamiltoni; assembly: GCA_034779775.1. Classification (NCBI taxonomy): domain Eukaryota; kingdom Metazoa; phylum Chordata; class Actinopteri; order Cypriniformes; family Cyprinidae; genus Enteromius; species Enteromius afrohamiltoni. Next base: position 18,754,900 of record JAUYWG010000053.1, read on the forward strand.
CTCTTTTCTCAGTGACAACAAATGTAAATTTCAAAAAAGACAGTATCCATAAAATATAGAAGGTGTAGGATTTATAAATAACCACACGTGACACATTTTCATGTTGAAAGACATTTTCTAGCATATAATTCTCTAATAATCTTTATTTATTTACATACGCAAGACTGATAAAAGGCACTACGTACAATAATAGTCAGCCATTATCAGAAAATAAACTTTTGTAAAAAAGCATGCACTGTAATGTTACTTCTCATTAAATTTTATGTGCAATTAAATAAATGTATTAAATGTATTTTTATTATATTTACATTACGTTTATTAAGTTATTATATTACAGTAAGTTTATTATATTATATTCACATTAAATGTATTTCATATTCTCCTTTATTATATACATATTAAAGTGTATTAACATTAAGTAATAATTTGATTTAAAATCACATTTCTAATCTTATTTGTATATTATTTTAAAACTTTCACAAAGAAAAAAATTATAAAGTTATAAGAACAAAATAACCAGATGCAAGAGATGGCAGTCAGTATTATGAAATACTTGCTAATTAATTTAGTAATCACTGATAAGCTTCCGTTTTGTCATATGGATTATAAAAATGCTTCCTAGGGGCCATGTGTGAGATAAGATAAGAGGAAATTTATTTATCCTGAGAGAAAATGGTCTTCATTGTCTGTTTAAAGTCTGTGTTTTTGTATTCTTGGTTTAGTTTTGTTTTCATGTCTCCCTGTTTTAGTTTCGTTTGAGTTCCTTCCTGTTTGCCCATATTTGGTCCTTCCTCTGTCATTGTGTAATTATTAGTTGATCCCTTTCCACCTGTGTTTCCCCAGCTGTGTTTTGTCTAGTGATTAGTGTTCTTTGTATAAAACCCCTGTCTTTTGAGTTTGAGTTTGTCAGTCAATAGATGTGTTACATTGGAGTTCTCTGTGTTTACCTTCATGTTTATTAAAAGACTTTATTATTTCAATCAACGTTACCTGCAATCTCTTCAATCCACCAACACCAACCGTGACAGATTGACTGACCTACACCGAATGATGAGGATGATGATCAGTCCCGAGGAGATCCTCCGCCGTCTCCTCAACGGGCTCACTCCTCTTCCCGGGCTGCATGAGCAACAGCCAGGAGGCCATCCTCCCTTGCCCGGCTCACGGCTCGCTCGTTGGCAGAAAATGCTCCCGAAACTGGCACCTTACGGAGTCAAGTCAGTGCCAGCACCATGTAATTCTTCATATGGAGTCAAGTCTGTGCCAGCTACTCAAGGGCGAAGCCAGATCCTGCTTCCAGCCCCTAGATTATGGCTAAGAAAGCGTATTCCAGTTACAGAACTTCAGCCACAGCCAGAGTCTGCCACACTGCCAGTGCCAGAGCCACAGCCAGAGTCTGCCACGCTGCCAGTGCCAGAGCCACAGCCAAAGTCTGACACGTTACCAAAGCCACAGCCTAAAGAAGAGGTGAGCCTCCCCAAGAAAATTTGGGTGAGGGGCTATAGTGTCAAAAAGCAACACAACAGAGCATTATTGCGATGACTGGGTGTCTGACATGCTACAAATAATGAATATATACAATACAACGATCTGATCAGTAAAGAGTTGGAACAACAGATTATTGTAAGACACAATATAAAACTGAAAGCTGAGACTTATTTAACTTCATCTTATCAACGATTTACTGGTGTATCTGACTTATTTGACTCATTTGGTGTTTGACACATCTTTGTAAATATTGTAAATATTAAATTGGGACAGTAGGGAGTCTGATGCCATTTCTGTTTTAATTTTTTGTTCTTTGTTTTTGTGATGGGAAGTCAGGGAAGGGGATTGTATTTTATTTTTATTTGGTTTTGAGTAGGTAAGGTAGTGTCACGAGCCGTACCTCCGTGGCTCTCTCCGGAACTCGGCAGCGGGAACCTTCGCCGGAGTTTTAGCGACTCATTTAACTCAAGTACCTGGGCCGATTTCCTATAATTTCTATATAAACTGAGGCTTGGCGTTAGATCGACACAAAGTTTTAATTGCCCTAGGTGTTAATTCTGAACGTTTATTCCTGTTTGTTAGTCCCAAAACTTGAACTTCACACTTTTGCACTGATTACTGCAAGGGTAATCAATTGACTAAATCAGACTCCTAACCTCTTCCTAGAATGGAAAATTGTGTTGATCATGTTGGAAAGACTAAGTTTGTAACCAAATTGGACTTGCTTAAAGGGTATTGGCAGGTACCTCTCACTGAGCGTGTTTCAGAGATCTCAGCCTTTGTTACACCAGATGCCTTTCTGCAGTATAAGGCCCTACCTTTTGGTCTTAAAAATGCTCCAGCCACCATCCGACACTTGATGAATCAAGTCTTAGCTAATGTGAAACATTGTGAGGCGTACCTGGATGATGATGTGTGATACTTGGAGCAGTCATCTGCAGACCGCCTGTGTTCTCAAGGTTTCAAGGTGTTAATCTTACACTTAATTTAGCAGAATATGAGTTCTGTCATGCCACAGTCACATATTTTGATAAAGAGGTTGGTTATGGTACCGTCTATCCTTTAGAGACCAAAGTTCAGGCCATTGTTGAGTTTCCTGTACCCAAATCTAAGAGATCTCATGCGCTTCCTGGGAATGACTGGGTAGTACAGAAATTTCTGCAATTTGTACAACATAAAACCATGCAATTGCCTTTACAATGCAACAAATTACAACAAATTTATAATATTCATATTAAAATAATTATTACAACCACTGCAACTGAATCACAATTGAAAGTGAGGAAAACTCAAGAACCTCATCAAAAAAAGCTTTCTGTTCTGGATCATATATTCATTTTCACTAAGTGGAGTTTTGTGTGTTGTGTATGTAAGATCATGTGACACTCTGACCTTTAAACATGTTTATGTGTCAGCAGACCGTGCATCTCTCTCTCTTCCCCGTCTTTCTCTTTCAATCCCATGAGGTCAGTCGCACAGTAACCCGAGACCTTTGCATTTTAAATATGTGCCATTGTGCAGTACAAAAACTGCCTAGGCCAGGGATTTTGAGGGTATTTTTAGTTGTGATGTGAATAGCATCACTATTACTATTCTTTAGATCTATTCTAATGATTAGTACAAATACAGATACGCATAATTCCATAAATCATGACAAGTATGTAAATACTTCTCTACGAGACATATTGTGTTTTGCCTGGTTGATGATACAGACAAAATATTAAATATAATAATAAAAATCTCACAATTCCACAAAAACATCCTTTTTCATCTGTCCCTTCTCATTGATTTCTCTTCCATCCAACTGTCATAGGAATTATTAATAATGGATGTGGGAGGTCATCAGTAATCAGGATTAACTAGCTGATCAGTGATCTGTATTTGAGCTTACACTATAACCAGATGGCACAGCCACAGATCGACAACACTCAGTTCTTTAACTGTCTAATTTACACTGCTCAAGAGATAGTATACAAAGATTTTTCAAAGTTGTTAGTTAAACAGCTGTTATTGGAGTGTGTTTTACAAGAAAATACAATATCAGTCTTCCAATTTTTACAACAATTTCACATTTAATTTAACGGGCCCTTTCTTTTTAATTATTTGCAGATAAAACTACTTGAATTACTAAATAAACTTACAAAAATTCATGCATACAGGCTAGAACAGTCTATAAATTAATGTGAGAACTAATTATTTAGGTATTTTATTTTTTATTAAGCATTATAGCCCTCCAGGTAAATGAACACACCCCAACACTGGCCAATCACATAGTGTAACAAAGCAGACTGACAAGGTGAATAATAATGTTTGTTTGCAGGTTGAGTTAGACAATATCAAAACGGTGAGTAACTGAAATTCAGACAATAGCTGATGATCACAAAAGGACACTAAAGGTCTTTTCTTTGTAGGATGCAGATAACCAAGATGGGACAAAACGAGACGAACACAACCACAGACCAGATGAGGGCAAGCAGAATAGACGAGGGACCTGGAGACACACGGAGGAACAAGGAGCACACTAGGAGAGATCAGGTAAGACAACAGGTAAGTATCTGTAAAGGTGGCCGTACACAGTGTGAATTTGGACAATTGGAAGACCGTATGGCCATGCACACATCACGAGTGACTTTGTTTACGGACGCATTGGTATACAGTACAATTTTAAAACCTGCCAAGCATACAAGCTTGGACAGGGATGGAAAGGGAGTGTGTGGTTTTATGTGGTTGTGTAAAGTGAAGGCAGGTGGCGGTGATAGGTGACGTTAATTAATATTCAAGTGACTGTGATCTGGTGTGGCTGGTGTGGATGTTACACATAGCATGTGAATTCTGTTGAAATCAAAATGTAGTGCTCATCATTAACTAAGCATTAGTTTCTCATAACTTCATTGTGTGTGGCCCCTCAAGTAAAGTGGTGACTTGGTCACAGGACGTTCCTGAGGCTTGCTTTCAGGTGTGAAACATAAGAAATTCTGTTTTTTTTTTGTTCAGCCTTGCTTTATCCCACCACACTTTCACCAAACATAGATTCAGCACAATGTAGGGATAGGGAGTTAGAATTGTTGTAACCCAAAGGTCGAGGTTTAGAGTCCCAGGTTGGGGAGGGATTGCAGGTGGTGAGAGTGAATAACCAAATAACCAGTGCTCTCTCAAATCATTAATTTAAATGTAAGTACAAATTAAACTCACTACCTTAGTGTTGCTAGCTCTACTGTCTGAGCTACAGAAATGCCATTTGCTGAGCAATACTACTATACATACCTAAGAAGCTAGTTATTTCAAACATGGTTTTTCTGCACATGTACTGCATATAAATAGCAAATGTAATACATATTTATGAAATATGCATAAAGGTGCAAACAGACCTTTATTTAGTCATTCTTTTAGGGCAGAAATAAAGCATTGGATTCATATTTGCCTATCCTCCTCAGGCAGAGGAAAAACAAATGCTTGAAAACACAAAGGGACAGAGAAAGAGAAGAAGCTTCTCATTAGCAAACTATGAATTCTTTACCAGGTCAACAAATAGCTGCAGCACTCGTACATCAAACCATGCTTAACTATTTTCTTAACCCTAGGGGTTACTTTAGTTATTTATTCAACAAAAATCCTGGACCCCCGACAGTTAGATGGGGAATTAGGAATCATTAGTTTGATTTACCAAATATTAATTTAACAATTCCTATTTAAAATTTTGTAGGAACTCAATGACTTCCTAAACTAATTAACTTACCAGACTCAATGAAATGCCAAAATACAAATTGTAAAATGTGAAAAGAATAACAGAGATTTATAGTTACCCTTTCAGTCGAATCACTTCAACGTTACTTATGGGAACTCCCCAGAGAGACCGATTGCCTTTGAGCTTTAAACAAAAGGCCAATGAATATTGGCATGCATTTGTTTGCGCTCAGGTCGGGCATGATCCTTGCCTTGCGTGTCTGGGTCAGGCACACGCTGGGTGAGAGATCGTGGAGAGCCCCTTACTTGTCACGCCTGCGATCCAGGCTCTTCGCCCCTCGCCACTGTTGATGGCTGTGCAGTCAGGGGGTATGCGGCGATCCCTCAAGTGGAGCGTGCTGTTGCGGTGCACTTATGCCCGCGTGGTGCCTCCGCCTGTGGTGAGCGTCCGCGTCTCCCGTCCGAGGCGTGTAGGCTATCGTCCGTTCTAGCCGGCGATGAAGCTGAGCAGGCTGCCACCACCATGCACATGCTCACAACACTCCAGGTCCTTCAGACTAAAGTGTTGCAGCTCCTGCACGAGAGTGGGCTGGACCAGGGGGCAATGCAGGAACTCCATGCTCCAACTGACCTCGCCCATCGGATGATGAAGGTCGCTGCGTGTATCCTTGGCCAGGTGATGTCCACAAGGGGTGCCACCTGCTGCTCAGGGACAGGTCTTTTACACCCAGAGGGATGGGAAGCGTTCCTGACACAGGCAGCCCAGAGGTGATGCGGACTGCTCTTCGCCTCGGAGCCTAGATAGCGCTGCACAGCCCCTCGCAGTGGTTGATTTGGACGGTACGCCTTGGCTATGCGATCCAGTTCGCCAGGCACCCGCCCCGGTATCGCAGCATTCGCTCTACCTCGGTCCACCTATAAAGCCAAGCTACCATACTGCACGTGGAGATTGCTGTCCTACTGGCAAAGGAAGCTATCGAGCCTTTCCCTCCAGCCGAGATGAGGTCGGGGTTTTTACAGCCCTTAATTCATCATGCCCGAAAAGTGTGGTGGGTTGAGACCGATCCTGGATCTCTGAGCTTTGAATCAGTCTCTTCTCAAGATGCCATTCAAAATGCTCACTCCAAAGCGCATTCTAACATGCATTCGGAGCCGGGATTGGTTTGCAGCAATGGACCTGAAGGACGCGTACTTTCATGTCTCGATTGTGCCTCGACACAGACCCCTTCTGCGGTTTGCATTTATGGGTCAAGCATATCAGTACAGAGTCTTAACCTTTGGCCTGTCCCTCTCTCCCCACGTCTTCACGAAGGTCGCGGAGGGTGCTCTCTCCCCACTGTAGCAGATGGGCATCCGCATCCTCAACTATCGCGATGACCTGCATACACAGGGATATAGTGCTTTGGCACCTCAGCCATTTGGGTCTTCAGGTCAACCGAGAGAAGAGCAAACTCTCCCCAGTGCAGAGGATCTCTTATCTCAGTATGGAGCTGGACTCGATCGAAATGACTACCTGCCTCAGGCCATGCTGAACTGCCTAGATTCAGGCACAAAACAGCGGTTCCTCTCAAAACTTTTTAGAGGCTCCTAGGGCATATGGTAGCTGCAGCCGCTGGGCTTGTTACATATGAGGCCGCTTCAGCAATGGTTAAACGATCCGGTCCCGAGATGGCCATGGCACCGTGGCATACCTCTGATGTGCGTTTCCCCGGAGTGTTGCCTCCTATTCAGGCCGTGGTCCAATCCTGCCTTCCTACTGGTGGGAGTGCCCCTAGGACAGGTGTCGGGGCATGTCGTGGTCCACACGGATGCCTCCTCCATGAGCTGGGGTGCAGTATTCAATGGGCAAGCAGCCAAGTCCCCCAAGGCACTCGGCAGGGATGCACTGGCCTGCAGCTGGTCTCCGGGGCTCAAGTACACCTTTCCCCCAGTGAGCCTCCTTGCACAGACCCTGTGCAAAATTAGGGAGGACGAGGAACAAGTCCTGCTGGTAGCGCCTTACTTACTTGGTTTGCAGACCTCTCATCCCTCGTGGCAGCCCCTCCCTGGAAAATCCCCTGGAGGAAGGATCTTCTTTCTCAGGGGTTGGGCACCATTTGGCTGCGACAGACTTCTCCAGCCTCCAGCGCAGGCTGTCCCCTTCAACTCTTAAGTTGTATGTTGCTGCCATAGCCACATATCATGACACAGCTGAGGGCGCGTCCCTCGGGAAGCACCAACTCATTGTTCGATTCCTTAGGAGTGCGCGTCTGGTTAATCCCCTGAGACCACACCTCTTGCCCTCTTGGGACCTAGCCGTCGCCTTAAATGGCCTGCGGCTAGCTCCCTTCTATCCACTTCAGCCTGTAGATATTAAATATCTTATGGTGAAGACAGCGCTTCACCATAAGATATAAGATCCATAAGATCTTACCATCCATCCACCATAAGATCATCATCGTGCTGGCCTCTATTAAGAGGGTAGGGGATCTATAAGCCTTCTCTGTCGACGAAGAGTGCCTACAGTTCTGCCTGGCTGATTCTCACGTTATCCTGAGACCCCGGCCTGGCTACGTGCCCAAGGTTCCCACCACACCTTTCGCAACACCCGACACCAAACACCTTCGCCAGGTTTTACGACCTCCGCGTAGAGGCCGTGTCTTCTCGCGTCCTCACGGAGGACAGCAGGTGAGTGAGGAGACTGGCTGGTGCCGGCTTCCTGCACCGCTCCCACGGGACCCGCGCTTAAATATCTCAGTGTTCCCTTAAATGTGTGTAACCTAAGTCCTCCCTACCCCGCAGTCTACAATGGAGTAGTCTCGGCTGTGCTTCGCCAGAGGTGTGGCAAAAAATCTCCACATTCAACCAGAAGGCTGTGTTTGCTTCAATTATATTCAGAATTCTATTGATATATTGTATTTGTTTTTTCCACATGTAAAAATTTGTACTATTTCATGTGGTCCGCCCTCAACCACCTGCTTCAGCCACTGAAAGCAACTCTATCGGCCCCATTCTGGGCCGCAGAGGGTTGGGAAGGTTACGCGCAGATCCTCTGCTGACGAAAGTAGATCTCGCCTGTCGGCGGGGGGTTTCCGCATAACGCGGCCTTAGAGACGTGGCCTGTTCCATGGGTGCTCCCATATGTAACGTCGAAGTGATTCGACTGAAAGGGTTACACTTTCACCTGCCATGACTCTGAGGTCGTGCTGACGCCGGCTTGGTTCTTCAGCGAAAACCTGCAAGTGTGTTCCGCTCGTGGCCTCTTATACTCACGCAGTGATGAGGTGCCCCTGGCCACAATCAAATGCACGCCAATATTCATTGGCCTTTTGTTTAAAGCTCAAAGGCAATCGGTCTCTCTGGCGAGTTCCCATATGTAACGTAACTCCGTTACGTACGTAACATGGGTTACGTACGTAACCTAGACGTTTTACAATGAAATGCATTACATAAAGCAACCAATAACAACCCCTGTTTTCAAGAAGGTAGGTATACAAATTTCACTGGTGATATGCAAATGTTTTTATTCTGAATCGCCGAAACACTCTTTTCCCCCATAAAGACAGCAGATATTGCTGGCAGAACACACTGACAAGCTCAACAGTCATTGGCTTGCAATAGTACACCTATATTGAACATGCTTTCTCATTGGATGTAATTGAAACATAATCGAAACACATAATTACTGCTTTATTTCCTAAAAATAAATAACCAAAATTCATTTTAATACACCTTTCTATTTTTGACAAAAATATATCCCAACACAAAATTATACTTTTGGGGTTCCATGTTTAGAAAATATAACCATGTGCCTGGTCCTCTGAGATGTTGTTTGGATCACATATCCTAATGCTACATATTAAGAAACGTTTGCATTTCAGTATCAGAAACTGGTGATGTACAGCTTTGTGCAGCACTCTGTTATGCCGCGGTAAAGAAATGCACAAAGCAATTTACAGTACTCGCTTTAATAAGGTGTTACCATCTGTAAAACTCAGCAGGGTTCATGTGTGTACGTGACTGGGATAATGAAGGAGAGAGAATGTGATTTTATGTGTGAATGTAATGAGGATGATGGGAAAGGGGCTGTTCAAAGGCACATCCCCCTGCAGTTGAGCTGATCTTTAAGCAAATAATGCATTAATCAGATATATATGTGTAAAACTCATCTGATTGTTGTCTACGAATATTCATCACAACTACACAACTAACAACATACTGTGTTAAGAATTATTTACTTATATTGCTCTTGTTTATTCTAAGCATTTCACCTGAGTGTTTTCACTTTAATATTTCCTTTCTCAACTCAGGCTGTACTGAGATTACTGTCAGAATTACATAGTTATACACAGGCCCCTCCCATCAAAGTTGATTGACAGGACTGTCATACCTTAGCCCCGCCTACTTAGTGATCTATCATCAGTCATTGTGTTGACTCTGGTGCAGGGAAAGACAAGATGTCTCCAATTAAGTGATTGAGGGGTTTAGTTGTTTGATGTAATAATGAATAGATCAGTCATCATTTACTCTCGACATATGAGCCACTGAAGACGCAGAGGATTGCTGTTATCTATTTTTGTGTGAATCATTCATCATCCAGCTTCATCTACAGAAGAAGTGAGGGTTACACTTTTTACTAGATGGCCTTTACTACTATGTACTTGCATCAAAAAATAAGTACAGTGTACTTACTGGGGTCATGCTGTATTGTAAAATTGCTGCTTGCTGCCATTAAGGTGGTATACAGGTAGGTTAGGCACAGGTTTGTGGTATGGATAGGTTAAGGGTGGGTTAAAGTGTAAGGGAGTTCACAGTTTAATAATAGATGTAATTACACAAATTAATTACAGATGTAATTACATATAGTTTTTTTTTACTATATAAAAATATGTATGTACACAATAAGAGTATGATTAATTTTAATGTAAGTTCCTAGTAGTTAAGGCCACCTAATATAAAGTGGAACTGAAGCGAGTATAAGGGTTTTTATGAATATAAATCTTCTGTCCTAATAATATGCTAGTTAGTCTGTTTCACGGCTGCAGATTACAGTTTGCTCATCACTTCACATAAGAGCGGGGTGGGGTCAGCAGAGCTCATGAGCATTTAAAGAAATATGGACTAGAATGGCTTGATAAAAACACAGCTGACAGGGCAAAGAAGGTGTTTTTTACCCTGCCATTGAAAATTTACAACCATACTGACTTATCATTAAGGCCCTAAAGAATCATATAAACTTGTGTAAAATGGGCATCCAATTACCCCTTTAAAAGAGAGTAATTTTAAGAATTGTTTTACCCAAGTCTCTGAGATCCTGACATATTGCACTTCTGGAAACTGCTGGTGCTGGAGACTGGTTCCTGATAGCTCAAACCTAATTCTTCATCTTAACTCTTAATTATTTTGCTGTAAACATGCCTGTTTGCTGACTGCACTGACCCAATGAGTCTTTCAATGTCTAATAGTCATGCCTTTAACTTAGCAATTTCTAGTACAAAATTGTATTTAATAATTTGTAATTGTATTCTTTAAGATCGGTGTGTATGATTTGAAAAATGTGATTGGAAAAAAATATGATCAGAGCTTATATAATAATTATACACTGTAACGACGCGGGAGGCTCTTGTGGATCCATTTGCAAACGTTTATTAGGGAGAGTAGTCAGACAGGCGTGGGTCAAAACACAGGCGTACAGAGATATCAAGGAGAAGGCAATAATCAGAGTCGGGGACAGGCAAAAGTTCAGGGCAGGCGGCAAAATGGCGGAACACAAAGACAGGCAGGAAAACGCTCGGTAACGACAGCCGGGGCAAATCGAGACTTCGCGACTAGAAGTGGCAAAAGTCCGGGTTTAAATAGTCTGGGAAACCGGGCAACTGGCGCGAAAACCGCCGAGGTACGTGGTTAAAAGAGGTCCGGGTGGGAACATTAGTATTTCCGGCGAAGTTTCCCGCTGCTGTTGGCCGGAGAGGGCCACAGAGGAGCGGTTCGTAACATACACACACCATATATAAATAAATATATAAAGATTTTCATTTGTTTATTCCATTCAAATCACTGTGTGTACAATGTGTTTAATTTAAAAAATGGATTAATGGATGCATGGAATAAGTGCATACATGTTTTTTTGCATACAGGAGGCATTCAAGGGTACATTTATAGGACAACAATGTACTACAAATGAAAACGTTTCCCTTTGCATTTTTAAAAAGATTAATTTAGAGATGCTTAAACCCTTATTCACACGAATCTGCAAAAAAAATGTGAAATATGAAGTATACATTCCAGGTGTGCAGTTGACAATGTCACTTCATAAAGAAGTATATGAACACATATGCCTAAAGATTGAACATGTAATATAAATATATATTTATTTATTTTTTTTAATGTGCATTTTCAGGCCTTGAATCCTATGTTGTTGTGTTACACTGAGTTTTTCTCAGGTACCCACAGAGTCGAGACGAGGAGATGAAGAGCTTGAGAGTGATAGAGGGAAAATGCTGACCGGGAAACACTCTGTAGTGATCATCCTGTCATCTGCCTGATTATGCAAACACCAGAACACTTTGTCAACATGAAAAGTGAAAATAACCTGCAGTCTAAAAGAAGGGGTCAAATTCAGATGGATAAAGGGTATCATGTATGTGTGTTAGATTTAAATAATACTGTATATAGCTATAATTTGTGCATGTACTTACGCATGCTTTGAAAACCCTTTATATAGAAAATATTGAAAAACTGTTAAAGTTAATTTGATGTAGTAGATGTGCAAGTTTGACATTGGTCACACTTTATATTCGGTGGCTGTAACTATTATGTACTTGCATCAAAACCTTATTGTGTTCATATTGTATTACAAAACACTGCTGGTGGATACGGGTAAGGTTAGGGACAGGTTAAGGGGTATGAATAGGTTTAAGGATGAGTTAATGTGTAAGGGATGGGTCAACGGTGTAATTATAAACGTACTGAAATGAATTGCAGATGTAATTACATATAGGCATTTAAACAAAAAAGAAACTTAATATAAGTTATTACAAAATGTAAGTACAATGTAAAAACATGCATGTAAACAAAAAGTGCATTGTACCACATAATTAATTTAAATGTAAGTAAATAATCATTAAGGCCACCTAATATAAAGTGGGGCCTAAATAGATGGAGAGGAAAAAATCCTGCACAGGATATGTATTATACATTATATCATACTTTATTTATTCATATACATTATATCATACTCTAGCCGGCACACTCGTGAAACTCATGCTCATATTTCGAACAGCATTGCCGAGCATTTATTTGGTGAATCTCCACTCTTTGCCCAAAAAATGGACAAACTTCTTCTCCTTGTGCTGCTCTGTGTTTCCCAGAAACCCGGCTGAATGCAGCAACGCCAGATAAAGCGGTATGTTTGCCAGAATTCCAGCTATTTAGAGTGGATCGTGACAATCAGTCAACGGGGAAATCGTACAGCAGGGGGACGTGCCAATACATCAACGAAAGGTGTTAAAGTGTTAAAGAAAATGTGTTGTCCAGATCTAGAAGTGCTTTTCATTAACTGTAAGCCATTCTGCTGGCCGTAGGAGGTTTGTTCGTTCTTTCTCGTGAGTGTTTACACTGATCCGCAAGCGCACGTGAGCACAGCTTTACAGAAGCTTGCTGGTCTGAACATAGAGACTGAGCAACAACACTTGGACTCTGTTACTATCATGTTGGTGGGACATGTTACATGTCCCACCAGAGACAGTAATATTTTGGATCGCTGTTACACCACAATTAAGGATACATATCACTCCTTTCCCAGAGCAACTTTAGGACTCTCTGATCACTGCCTAGTTCATACCAACTTACAGGAAAAACTTAAATCTGCTAAACCTGCAGTAAAGATTGTAAAGAGATCATCGACCTTCGAAACAGAGCGGTCATTACAAGCCTGTTTCGACCTCACTGATTGGAGTGTGATTGGAGTGAAGCTTCCACCAACGATCTGGATGAACTCACAGAGACTGCAATATCATATATCATATATAATGCCGGCCCAAGGCATAAACAAACTAAGTGGCTGCTTAGGGCCCCGAGGCCACCAGGGGGCCCCCATGAGTACATGAAATTACATAGGTTTTTTTTATTTTTATTTTATTTTTTTCATTTATATATGTATAATATTTCAGTTGATCACATTGGTAAAGAAATATATTATTTAATAAAACTTAAAAAAAACCCCGCAATATTATTTTAACTGGCTGCTGCAGGATGCTTGCACAGTTGGAGTATGACAGTCATATGATGCCTGAGGTAACTTCAATTCATTGAAAAAGCAGTGTCACTGCAGCAAAACAATTAATAAGGTCACCAAAAGAACATATCTCTCTAGTACAGAGAAAAAAAAACAGAAATCAGAGGAAGAGAAATATCAGCAAGCTAAAGGTAAGTTTTAAGTATAAGCTAAACGAGACTAAATTGCAAGCTAATGTTAACGTTAACGTTACTTCTTCCGCTTCAGCGATCACCAGCAGAAGCTAACAGCTTGTCAATTCATGCTCGTGCAAAGGATGAGACTGACAAAAACTACCAAAAAAAAATAAGCTTCTGTTTTATAACTTTGGTACTGATAACAGTTTAACATTACTTACTCTGGACTGGCCTACTTTTGGGGTCTGTGTTATTAAATCATTATGTTTTAATGTTTTAGGTGATGGCTTGCTGCGATGCAATATAGGTGGCACAGAGGGGCCCCCAAATAAAATTCTGCTTAGGGCCCCCTGAAGGCTTGGGCCGGCCCTGACGACAAGCCATGGTTAACAGCTAAACTCAGATATCTTCATCAGGCCAAAGAGGATACCTATAGAAAAAAGGAGACAGAGTCTTGTGCAATCAGGCCAGAAACACACTGAATAGGGAGATTAAAGTGGCTAAGAGGAGCTACGCTAAAAAGTTGGAAGATCAGTTTATTTCCAGTGACCCAGCTTTGAAAGCCATCACTAGCTACAAGACCCAATCCCCTAGCACTGAGGCTGAATGAGTTTCAGGTCTTCACCCCACACCCCCCCAGAATATCTCTTCACTCAACCATTAACACCCCCATCAAACCTCCTCTCCCCGACACCTGCCCTTCAGTTTAGAAAAGATGATGTGTGCCAGGTCTTTAGGAAGAGCAAAAAAAGAGACAGTGTGACTGTCGGAAAACCTGTGCTGAACAGCTAGTCCCCATCTTCACACAGATCTTCAACAGATCTCTGGAACTGTGTGAAGTTCTCGCCTGCTTGAAATGCTCCACCATCATCCCCATCACAAAGAAACCCAAGATAACAGGACCCACCCCTCTTTTACGAGGCACTCTCGGAGGATCTTTATTTAGCCATATTCATAGTAAAACTTGCTATTTAGCACATTTTTAGGAAAGGTGATTTGCAAAGATTCATTAAAAGACAATATACTCACTGCTTCTGTAGGTGAGGCTGGATCATGAATGATTTGAACGAACATAAACATATTTCAGTTGATCAAGAGCGTGTTTCCCTTCAGAACCAAACATGACGTTAATCCTCAGCGTCTTTAGTCACTCAGATGTCGAGGGTAAATGACTACTGCTATGTTAATTAATACAATCAACAACAAAACACCTCAGTCTCTTAGGAGTCTTGCTTGTCTCTGCGTCTCGTCACAGTTCACTCAGGACGGGTCTGAGGTAAGATACCAGTTCAGTGTGACACGCTGCTGTCAATCAAATATTGTGGGAGCAGTCTCTGTCAGCGTGAGAATGGCTTGATTTCAGATGAGGCAACTTAATTTTATTAAATTAAAAGAAAACTACTAGGTGGATCTTTATCATTGTAGGGCGGTTGTGTATTTCAGTCCAAACAGCTAAAAGTGCATGTGGCACCTGATGACTCCTCTTTTGTATTCACAGCATGGCCACTCATAGGTTCATTAAGATTTATCAAACAAACCAATCATCAAGAGTTCCAGTCACTGATTGTTTCTCTGGTCTAAGTAATGCCTGCAAATCCTGCTAGGGCTACCCTTACCCTGCTACAAACAGTTAATAGTTCTCCCACTGTGCAATAAAGATATGTGCAATAACCAATGTTTATTTTATCACCCTATATCATAGTACATTTTTCAACTTATTATTGTCACAAGCCGCACCTCTGTGGCTCTCTCCGGCCAGCAGCAGTGGGAACCATCCCCCGAGTATTAGTTTTTCCACCCAGACTCTTTTGAACCATGTACCTTGGCCTAATTCCGCCCAGGTGTTAGTCATTATCCACCCTATAAATACCCTGACTTTCCTGAGGTTCAACGTGAAGTTTTGATTTGCCACGGCTGTCAACTCCAAGCGTTTTCTGCTTGTTTTCCTGTGTTTATATTGGACTGTTCTTTGATACTGATTCTTGCCGTCTAACCTGAACCCTTTGCCTAACAACTACGATTACTGTTTATTCCCTGTTATTCCTGTCTGCCCGTGATTTCGACCTCAGCCTGTCTGACCTTGCTCAATAAAAGCTGCAAAATGGATCAACACAACTCTGACGATTCATCACAGAAAACTTTGCCGACAACTGATCCAGCAGCTGTCTACCAATTCTTTTGGTGAAGTCACCCGCCAAGCAGCTATGATAAACGCTCATCAAAGCCAGCTGGAGAAACTCAGTTCGCTCGGTGCAAGCGCTCACCACCGCCACTGCAGCGCTCAGCATCCCAGCCATTCCTCCAGTTCTGCAGCCGCCAACTCCAGTTCCGGCTCCAGTCCAGTCAAATCCATCCCAGGAAAAATCCACCTCATCGCCCCACAAGACTGTGCAATCGACCTTCTCCCTGGAAACATGACAACACGGGGCCAGGTCTTTCCGCTTTCTTAACCTGAAACTCATTGCATGGACAAATACATACAGGAGGAGTTGGCCAAGGGTTTTATACGTCCATCAACATCACCTGCTTCAGCAGGATTCTTCTTTGTAAAGAAAAAGGATGGTGGTCTCAGGCCCTGCATCGACTACCGCTTACTTAATGACATCACCATAAAGTATCGCTAGCCACTGCCACTGGTACCAGCCGCCCTCAAAAAGTTACGATCAGCCAAATTTTTCACCAAACTGGACTTGCAGAGTGCATACAACATCATCTGAATCTGGGAGGGCAATGAATGGAAAACTGCCTTTTCCACCACAAGTGGGCACTATGAATACTTGGTTATGCCGTTCGGGTTATCCAATTGCCCATCTGTTTTTCAAGCGCTAGTAAATGAAATCTTCAGAGAGATGCTCAACAGATAGGTCATCGTCTATATCGACGACATCTTGGTGTACTCAGAGACTTACGAGAATCATATCCAGCACGTGCATGCCATCTTGGAAAACTTAATTGAAAATCATTTGTATGCAAAACTGAGTAAATGTGAATTCCACCAAACCTCTGTCGCTTTCTTGGGATACATCATAAGCCCTGATGGCGTGGCGATGGACGAGAAGAAGGTGGACGCTGTTCTAAACTGGCCCAAGCCGCAAAACCCGAAGGATCTTCAACATTTCCTAGGATTTGTAAATTTCTACAGACGCTTCATGAGGAATTTCAGCCTAACCGCCGGCGCACTGACGGCCATGACATGAAAAGGAACCAGAAATCTACCTTGGACACCTGAGAGTGAAGCCGCTTTTCAACAGCTCAAAATTAAGTTTTCATCAGCACCCATCCTACGTCATCCGAACCCCGAAACTCAGTTCATTGTAGAGATCGATGCTTCAAACACGGGCATTGGAACAGTGTTGTCTCAACGCCAGGGAGACCCCATGAGACTGCATCTCTGTGCATACTTCTCTCTGAAGTTATCGGCAGCGGAAAGAAGCTATGATGTTGGCGACAGGGAACTTCTCGCCATGAAGTCGGCACTGGAGGAATGGCGCCACTGGCTCGAGGCTGCCAGAGAATCTTTCATCATCTACACGGACCACCGCTATCTCGAGTACCTGCGCACCGCCAAGCGACTAAATGACCGACAGGCCCAGTGGTCCCTTATCTTTACCCGGTTTGAGTTTAAAATCACCTATCGACCAGGATCCAAGAACGGCAAGGCAAACGCCATTTCAAGACAGCACGACCATCCAGCTCAGCCTAGCTCCCCAGACTACATCATTTCACCTTCTCTGATTCTGGCTCCTGTTCAGTGGGACATTATGGGCGAAATAACGGCTGCTTCTGGTGGCCCACTCTTAGCACGGACGTTACCACCTTTGTAAAGAACTTCCCCACCTGAGTTCTCGCCAACGACCCGCCGGATTACACCCTCTACCTATACCCCAAAGACCTTGGTCCCATCTGGCAGTGGACTTCATCACCGATCTACCACCTTCAAATCACCACACCACAGTGCTAACCGTGGTAGATCAGTTCTCCAAGGCCAAGTTACTACTCAAAGTACCCACAGCCTGGGAAACAGCCCAGATCTTAATGGAGCAGGTATTCAGGTTCTATGGTTTACCTGAAGACATTGTTTTGGACAGGGACCACAGTTCACCTCGAGGGGTATGGAGGGCCTTTTGCGGTCAAATGAACATCAATGTGAGCCTCACTTCGGGCTATCACCCAGAATCAAACAGGCAAGCGGAACGACAAAATCAAGAGCTTATACGATTCCTGCGCTCATATTGCCACAACAATCAACAGGATTGGAGTCAGTTTCTGCTTTGGGCCGAGTACGCTCAAAATTCCCTCAGGAAAGCAGTCACCAACCTAACCCCATTTCAATGCATCCTGGGCTTTCAACCACCCTTGTTTCCCTGGTCCGGCGAACCCACAGATCTGCCCATAGTCGATCACTGGCTCAATCGCAGTGAAGAAACCTAGAACGCAGCCCATGTCCACCTTCAGCGGGCTGTCAGGAGGACCACTGAACAAGCCGACTGCCACAGATGCCCCAGTCCTGACTACCAACCCGGAGATTGGGTCTGGCTGTCATCCCGGGGACCTCAGACTCCACCAGCCCTGTAGGAAATTATGTCCAAGGTACGTGGATCCTTCTAAAGTCATACATCAAATAACACCTGTTTCATATACCATAGAACTACCTGCAATCTACCGTATTTCACCCACATTCCATGTTTCTTTGCTTAAGCCCGCTGCTGCACCTGACAGAGTCGGAGAGAGGGACCAGGACGAGGTTGCAGTATCCGACATCCCTCCCCTGGTCGTCGAAGGAGAGGAGATCTACCAGATTCGGGAGATCCTGGACTATCGGCACCGGGATCGCATCCTACAGTATCTAATCGTTTGGGAGGGCTAAGGTCCTGTAAGGTTTAAAGGAATTTAATCCTCCCGGGAAAGCTGGAGGAGGATACCCCGCACGCTTGCAGATGGCACACAATAAAACTAATCTGAGATCTTCAAAGACAACAAACTCTGACCCTCAGGACAGAAAGCAAACACTCTGTGATTTTATGACCCCCTTTTATGACCTCCCACCTAACACTCTTCTTACCAAGAATCTTCATGGAAAATCGACTTAAACTCAAAGTGTCATATTTTGTGAAAATATTTTACTTTCAATATCATATTTAGTGTCAATCTAGCACCTTTAGTGTCAAAGGTAATAATGCGATGGATACAATGGTCTCAATTTCAAAGGCGTGTCCTTCACCAAGAGACAGATCGTAATCCAGACAGGTGTAGGCATAAAGGCCACGGGAACTAAAATATCCTTTGTGTCTAAAGGTTTGGGGTGGGTGTTGGTCTGGACTATATAAGTTGGAAAATTGAAACCGTTCTCTAGGTAGACAAATCCTCCACGATACACATGTCAGAGCTTTGGAAAACTTCCAGGCCTCTTCCATGTGACAGGATGTTTTTCTGATGATCAGGTATGCATTCTTTTAAATTGGAACTGAATGTAACTCTCATTTCTTAAATTATGTAATTGGCTTAGAATAATTTCTTGATTTATTAAAGTATGCATTCTTCTAAATTGCAACTGAATCGGATTTTACATTGCTTAATTATGTGATTGGCCTGATATTATTTCTTGATTGATCAAAGTTATGCATTCTGTTAAATTGATCTAAACTGAATTAATTGACTTGATATAAGTTTTCCTTGAAGAATAAATTAAATGTTATTCTTGATTCACTCTAGACTGTTGAAATCATTTGTGATTAATAACCTGGGCAGGACGCCGTTATGCGTATAATGTATAGATTAGGACATGTCATACTGGAGGCTTGGACAGTGAAGCCGTTTGCGCACTTTCTGAGACCTTTGATTCCTGCTTGTCACTAATGCTTGACACGTTAGGTAAGATTGGGTTATATAAAATATTTCCTTGTGACTCAGTAAGCAGTTAGCGACTGGCAAACAAAATAATAAACCGATCCCTGAGCAAGTTATTAGAGCTAACGACGTTGTACTTTAAGGTGGGACGCCAAACTTAGTCATAACGGGTCTGGCCTAATTCCGAAACCAGGTGTCAGTCATTATCCACCCTATAAATATGCTGACTTTCCTGAGGTTCAACGCAAAGTTTTGATTTGCCACGGCTGTCATCTCTGAGCGTTTTCTGCTTGTTTTCCTGTGTATATTTTGACTGTTCTTTGATACTGATTTTTTTGCCTGCCTACTGACTACGATTACTGTTTATTCCTTGTTATTCCTGTCTGCCCGGGATTTCGACCTCAGCCTGTCTGACCTTGCCCAATAAAAGCTGCAAAATGGATCAACACGACTCTGACGATTCATCACAATTATTATTTCTAATCATTATTTTTATACTATTCTACTTTATCCATAACACACCTGTACATACAATATATTTATTTAAATTTATTATTGTATTTTATTTTATTTCATTTCATTTCATTTCATTTCATTTCATTTCATTCTTCTTTTTGTTGTTATTGTCTCTGTGTACTGGAAACTGTGACACCAAAACAAATTCCTTGCATGTGCAAACATATTTGGCAATAGAGTTATTTCTGATTCTGATTCTGAACAATAGCAAAAACGCAAAAGACAAATAGACACAGACAAAAGCAGTTTGGAAAGAGCAAGGGCCTTGTTCAGAAAGGAGGTTCAAACAATTTGGAGTTTAAACTTGAACTCTGAGTTGATCAACAGCTGATCTAAGTAAGGTCAATCAACTCTGAGTATACTAATTCAAAGTTAAGCGTGTACACCGCGACTATAAAAAGCCATTATCAATGGAGCGCAGATATTACGAGTCACCATGGCAACATCAGAAAAAAAGAGATTTGCATTTTTTCCACAGCTGAATTTGATATGCTCATGCAAACATACAGCAAATATGAGTAACACCACTGCATCGGCGAAACAGAGACAGGTAGCATGGGAAAACATAGCTGCTTAGGTTAATGCGTAAGTTTATATTTAAATATTTCAATATAATAGATAAGTAATGTGTTACATTTATTGAATTTTCACTTGAAAATGCTGGGAATTGGAAGTTATTTTAGATGGAATTGCATTAAATGACATTAGATTACTGCATAGTTTCTACTACAAATTATAAAAACAAGAATGCATATAACCTTTAGAATGTAAGCATTACTAAAAAATAGTTTTTAGAATGAGTAAAAATCCCATTAATTTAGTTACAGTACATGTCCCTGTTGAAGGTCAGTGAATTGAAGCTAATTATTTTTTATTTTTTTGCAGTAATATCAAAGGCAAAACTTAAAATGTTCTTGACTCTAATTGTAATTGTCATGTAGGTGCAATCCTGCAGGTATTAAAAGAACATGGCAGCACCTTTAAGTGAAATATAAAAACATAATTCAATCAGGTTTGGGCGTGTCATGGATATATTATGGATATACAAATGACATTTAGAATGTAAATGGCAATACATGTCTAATGCTGTTTTCATACAGTGCTCTTTTTTTTTTTTTCTTCAGCCAACAGAAAGAAGGCAGAAGCTCGCAAGACAGGGGGAGGCCCTGCACCACCACCTTACCTTAACCTTAATTCTCTCTGTGCCAGGAGGCACACAATGCTTGGACATCACTCCTCCACTGGGGTCGGTTTGCAGCTGTGCGTCGTGCTGAATTGTTTTTGGGCGGCCTTTTTTCATCCATCCTTTAGGTGTCCAACCGAGGGATACAGCACAGTCGCTAGTTGCGTCTTTTTTTCAGGACATGTCCGATTCCATCTCCGTCTCCTCACCTCCTCAGTGATGCCTCTGCTATTCCAAGAACTGTCATGTTTGAAATGTGTTGTTGCCATCGGATCTTGAAAATCCTCTGTAGGCATTTGGTCTGGAAGATGTCAAGTTTCTCCTCTTCCCCCTTTGTTTCCAGGTCTCACATCCATATAGTAATACTGACAGTACGAGGCTCTTGAATAGGGAGGTCTTGGTCTTTCTGTCGATGTCACCGGCATACCGGATGTTCAAAAGCCGTTGTGCCTCCACCATCTTTGGTAACATTTGCTCCCAAATACATGAAGCTCTCCACCTCAGTTTCTCCAACTTTCAGCTTATCCTCACTCTTGCTGTTGGCCTTCATAATCATGCACTTCCCTGCATTCAGCTTCCGTCCAACTTTGGCTCCATTCTCTTCCAGTTTGGTTGTTTTGTGCTGGAGATGTGTCATTGCTGAACACAAAAGGGCAAGATCATCTGCAAAGTCAAGTTCTTCCAGCATGGTTGTTTGGTTCCATCGAATTCCAGTTCTTTCATCATCCACAGCTCTCCACATGACCCAGTCGATTACTAGGAGGAACAGAAAACCTGACATACAGCACCCCAGCTTCACTCCTTTGGAATTTTGCAGATGAGCTCTTTGGTCCATTGTGTTGGTACTGTCTCTTTTTCCCAGGTAATGTCAAAGCTTCATTTTAATTTTGAACTGGTATGCCCAATGTCTGCTTTCAGCATTTCAGCTGAAATTTTGGTCTGCTCCAGGGGCTTTTCCGTTCTTGAGGGCCTTCAGTGCAGTCTTGATCTCTTCCACAGTTGGAGCTTTGGTTGGAATGTTAAGCTCTTCTCGTTCTTCCTCCTCTTCCTGTGGTGGTTTCTCTGGTGGTTCACTGTTGAGCACTTCCTGGAAATGTTCTTTCCACCTTGCTTGCCTGGCCTCTTTGCTCTTCAGCAGCTCCCCGTTCTTGCTCTTCACTGCTGCTGCTTGTCTGGTGCTCTGTCCTGTTAATTGCTTTACTATGCTGTACAGTTCTTTCTGTCTTCCATTCTCCGCTACATTCTGTGCTCTCTCTGCTTTCTCTGCCATCCACCTCCTCTTATCTTCTCTAACACTCCTTTTTACCTCCCTGTCCTTTTCCTTGTACTCTTTCCTCATTCTGTTTTTAATTCTTTCTGAGTGGGTACTATAAATCCTTGTCTTGGTAACTTTTCTCTTGTCGATGAGTTTCCAGGTGTTGTCGCTGATCCACGGCTTGTTCTTCCCCTTCCTGAAGCCGAGCACCTCTTCTGCTGATTTGACATAGGCATTCATCTGCTGTTCCCACACCTCCTCTACATCTTCACTCTCATTCCTTGTCTCGTCCATCCTGCTCTTAACTACCTCACAGAATTTCTTCCTCGTCTCTTCATCTTTGAAGCGTTCCATGTCTATTCTTGGCTTGACTTCGTTATTGTTCCTGTGGTTACTGAGACGCAGTTTGATGCGCGTCCTCACCAGGTAGTGGTCACTGTTGGTATCAGCTCCTCTCTGTACACATGAGTCCAAGACAGAAGATCTTCATTGTCCGCTGATCAGAAGATGGTCAATCTGATTTCTCACCTTTCCATCCGCTGATACCCATGTTGCCTTGTGGATGTCTTTATGGGGAAATTTTTTTCCTGTTATCACAAGTCCATTCAGCTGGCAGAACTTGCACAGCCTTTCATTGTTGTCATTCTTTGTTCCTAATCCATGTACGCCATTGTACTTTCGTATCCGCTGTTGTCACTTCCAACCTTAGCATTGAGGTCCCCCATGGTGATGACAATATCGTTCTTGTTGCATCCATCCAATACTTCTTGTAGCTCCTGGTAGAATTGTTCTTTCTCCTTGTATTCCGTCTCATTGTGAGGGGCGTACACTTGGATGATGGTCACTCTCTTGTATCTCAAATACAATCTCACTGTTATGATCCTCTTTTTGATGGGGGTCGATTCCATTAGTGACTTCTCTGCTTGCCAGCTTATCATGATGGCAACACCATCCTCGTGCAGTTCTTCATCCCCGCTGTAAATCAGCGTCTGTCCTGAAGCCATCTTCATCCTGCCCGCTCCTGTCCATCTGCACTCGCTGATCCCAAGTATATCCAGTTGGTACCCTTCCATCTCTCTCGCGATCTGCGCTGCTGCTCCTCCTCTATACATAGTTCTCACATTCCAATGTCCAATGGTGAAAATGTTTTTGGGTGTCACAGGAGATCTTGTCGGGGGATGGACTTCCCTAAGGCTTTGACCCATCGTCATCATACTGCTGGTGTCGGCGATCTCCGCTCCACCTTGGTCTTTTTCCGAGAGTAGGTCGTTAGCCTTCTGCCCAACCCCCAGGCTTGGCGGACCAGTGGTTTTCTGTCGGGGTTTCCTTCCTTTAGACTGCGTTGGTCCACAACACCATATGGTGTACCCCCCCATCCACCACCCAGGGGGACGTGCCTCTATGCTGTGCAGTCCCAGTGCAAGAGCTGCGGGTCGTCGGGGCTTGGACTCCAGAAGCGTGAGGCCGGGGGCTCGCCTCCCTGCCTCACCGGGTAAGTGAGGAAACGATAAGATGCACCACCACCACCACTCACAAATGCTGAGGAGATGGACCTGAGTCTGAACACTGGAGGGCCAGGCTGAGGGAATTCCTGCAGGGTGTTAATCAGAGCCAGTCACTCCACAGGACACAAGTGCCTACATAAAATGTAAGAGGGCTACACACATTTTTCATTTTTCAATTTGTGTAAATAGATTCTGATTGCAATATCTGTGTTTTGGAGCCTCCTGTCTTATCAGAACCACAGGCAGTTGTAAGAGTCTTCATTTCTGGTGTATTGAGTACACTAAGTAATATTAAAAAGTGTGCTCAACCAAATTCTCTTCTTCTCAGGATGTAGGGGATGACACCATTTCTGCTGATAAAGAGAGGTCTATAGATGTAATGTTATATCTGTAGACATGTTATGTCTGCAGACATTTTTGTGTCCAGTAACCTAGAGAATGTAAGTATATCCAAGTATAAATGTATTCTTCTATCCATCACCACCCTCCAGAGTGTGGAAGAACAGGAGGAGGAGGGTCCATCAACTTCTTCTGCACAGATGAACACAGTTCAGTGATGTACAGTAAATGCCAGAGTTTTATTCAATGGAAGTCATGTACAACATGATGTAACCCTAAAATACTGTATTTTCAGTTACCCGTAAAGGAGTTATATAGACTGCATCTACTTAAGCAAATAGAAAAAAAACAATAAAGAAATTATATACTTGGATCGACAGATCCTAAAGTCCAATATAGAGATCGAGATCCTGAAACACAAGCTACAGGTAAGGTGTGTATTGTGATTAGTGGATTATCTAAAAGTTTTTAAAGAATATAAAATTTAACCATTGCTTTTTAGTTTTTAGGGTTTTTTTGTGGTGGTGGTGGCTGAATTAATCTCAGAATTAATTGTGACATATAAGGTCTCGGACCACCCTTCCATCCTGGAAATCTGCAGGGTGAATGGGGTCTTTTTCTGGGTCTTGTATGTGTAGGGCAGGGGTCTATTCCAGAAAGCAGGTTATGTGACATACCCGGTAAGTTTAAGGGTAAGTTAGTGGATAACCTCAACTTTCGGTTCCAAAAAAGGAGGTAACTTTCTAGGTATGTATGTAAACATAGGAACTTACTCTCTGAAGATAACCTGCTCGGTAGCAGGTTATGTTTCAGGGTAAGTTTGTTTCAGAAGGTACAGAAGTTTGTTTCAGAGGCACAAATTATACTAAGTTTTTACGCAGGAAGAGAGTTATAAGACCGCGTATTGATGTCTTTTAATTTCCTAATGATTATTTGAAAGAGCGTTACCGATTTTCAAAAGATTTGTTAATTTATTTAACACATCTCTTGAGACCACATTGCAAATGTCACAAACCGTGGGTCTGTGCTTAGCACAGAGAAAAAAAACATTGCATCAGTTTTTTGTGTCAGGGCATTTTTTGTACAATGTGGTGTGGGGAACCAACCACATAGAATATGCAGAATCATGAATTAAATTTCCTCACTGCCCAATGCAGAGACCAGAATCAACGCTAGCGACTGGCGCCACGTTGTCTCGACTAACACCCTCTTTTGGAAGGGGGAAGAATACC
>JAUYWG010000053.1:18786735-18808478 GCA_034779775.1 Enteromius afrohamiltoni
TGTTGACATTTTTGCAGATTTATTAAAAAAGAAAAACTGAAATATCACATGGTCCTAAGTATTCAGACCCTTTGCTCTGTATAATAGAAGCACCCTTTTGATCGAATACACCCATAAGTCTTTTTGGGAAAGATGCAACAGGTTTTTCACACCTGGGTTTGGGGATCCTCTGCCATTCCTTCTTGAAGATCCTCTCCAGTTCTGTCAGGATGGTAAACGTTGGTGGACAACCTTTTTTAGGTCTCACCAGAGATGCTCAAATGGGTTTAAGTCAGGGCTCTATCTGGGCCATTCAAGAACAGTCACAGGGTTGTTGTGAAGCAACTCCTTCGTTATTTTAGCTGTGTGTTTAGCATCATTGTCTTGTTGGAAGGTAAACCTTTCGGCCCAGTCTGAGGTCCTGAGCACTCTGGAGAAGGTTTTGGTCCTGGATATCCCTTTACTTGGCCGCGCTCATGATGCTGCCACCACCATGATTCACTGTTGGGACTGTATTGGACAGGTGATGGGCAGTGCCTGGTTTTCTTCACAAATACCGCTTAGAATTAAGGCCAATTTATTAGAATTAGAATTTGGTTTCATCAGACCAGAGAATCTTATTTCTTTACCATCTTGGAGTTCTTCAGGTGTTTTTTTTTGCGAACTCCCTGCAGGCTTTCATGCGTCTTGCACTGAGGAGATGCTTCCGTTGGGCCACTCTGACATCAAGTCCCGACTGGTGGAGGGCTGCAGTGAGGGTTGACTTTCTACAACTTTCTCCCATCTTCCGACTGCATCTCTGGAATTTAGCCACAGTAATCTTTGGGTTCTTCTTTACCTCTTTCACAAAGGCTTGTTTCCCCCAATAGCTCAGTTTGGCCGGACGGCCAGCTCTAGGAAGGGTTCTGGTCGTCCGAAACGTCTTCCATTTAAGGATTATGGAGGCCACTGTGCTCTTAGGAACCTTAAATGCAGCTGAATTTGTTTTGTAACCTTGCCTTGCCACAATTCTGTCTCTGAGCTCTTCAGGCAGTTCCTTTGACCTCATGATTCTCATTTGCTCTGACACGCACTGTGCATTGTGTGGCTGTCCAAATCAAGTCCAACCAGTATAATCAAACACAGCTGGACTCAAATGAAGGTGTAGAACCATCTCAAGGATGATCAGAAGAAATGGACAGCACCTGAGTTAACTATATGAGTGTCACAGCAATACTTAGGACCATGTGATATTTCAGTTTTTCTTTTTTAATAAATCGTCAAATGTCTGTGTTGTTCTGTAAATATGGGGTGCTTGTGTACATTAATGAGGACAAAATTAACTTGAATTATTTTAGCAAATGGCTGCAATATAACAAAGAGTGAAAAAATTAAGGGGGTCTCAATACTTTCAGTACCTACATATATGCATTGGTATATTAGTGTACATATGTATATTAGTATTATTGTTTGCCTATCAATAGCTCAATTACTTGTATTAAAATGCATAGTTTTTATGCACTGTTCACTTTTTTATTTGTTTTGTTAGTTAGAGGGCAAATTAAAAACATGGTAAACAAAAAAAAATAAAACTCCATATCTCCAGTAATCATCTATCTATTTCTCCCACTGCTTTACCAAAGTGTGAAAACAAGATTGGAATTTTAACTGTTGAAAGACTGTAAATGCGGAAAACCTGTTAATTACAGTTTATTGTAATTGTCTGTATTTTATAAAGGTACAAAGTTAAAGTAAAATGACTGTAAATTTAAATACAAGTTAAACCAGTAAAACCTAAAATGTTGCTACTGTATTTTTTTACAGTATAGTTCTGGCAATTCTACAGCAACCTATTCATATTTCAAACCATCTCAGTGAGAACATCATCACAGAGGAAGTTCATGAAGTTCATCTGCCCGGGGCCTTTTTCACACTTCCTGTTTCTGAGCATCACGTTGTGTTTTTACACTGAGAGCGCTTCAGTCATTTCATCATTACTACTGTGACTACACTGAATATTTCATGAGGAGGCAGACATTTACATCCAAGTGATGAACCACAGAAATCAGACACAAAGATTTAAAACATCTGGATTCAGTCATACTTCCCAATGAGTAGTTAGCTACATTTCATGTTGCTTTATTAAAGCTTATATTGCAAATTATGTGGATAAATACACTAAAACAATTTGGTGTAGAATTAGCTTTTCACTCAAAAATTGGTAGAAGTGTATTATGGCAGAACACTTTCAGTTTTAATTGAGTTGAATGTGGTAAAAATATGCTCTGCACTAAAAAACAAATGCTTCTGGGACATTGCAACACTGCTTAATATGCATGGGTACCCAAATATATGAGCACGGCTCATGCCTTGCAGATGCAGAATATGTGGAACAAACTAAAGGTTTGGAGCACATGTTTGGGGCACAGAGTCATTCTACACATGCTTTCATGCATAAAGACTAACAGGACATTAACTGCAGGGACAGTTCACCTGAAGCCCCTCTGGAAATCCTATCATGTCACATCTCTGCTCAGGTCACTGACTGCCAGCAGAGGACAGAGGACACACCACTGTGACAGCCTACAAACCCACTTACAACCCTGAAAAACTTATCATTGCACTCATTTTAAAACAAGGGAAATTATGAAATAAATGTTTTTCTCTAATACACATTGGCCACATTTAACAGCACCCTTTTATTCAATGCTTTTTAAAACCTTCATTTTCCAGCTTAACAGCTCTAGATCTCCTATAATTCCTGATCAGGTTGGAGAACACCTGACCAGAGATCAGAGTCCAGTCCTTCATGCAGAATCACTCCAGACTCTTCAGATTCCCAGCTTTATATTGGTGCTTTTTCTCTTCAGTTCACTTCACGCCTCTTCTACAGGGTTCAGGTCAGAGGACTGGAAAGAATTATTGTACAGTTGGAAGATCCAAACATGACCCATTATAACATTTCTAATGGAGTCACTTATTAATTGGTATTTGATAGAATCCATGATGCCTTGTGTCTAAACAAGATGTTCAGGACCTCCAGCTGAAATATAGACCCACAACATCCAAGATGCTGCAGTATATTTCATTGTACACATGGAGTACGTTTTAGCCCTGAGTTCACCAAACCCATCTTGAGTGTTTGAGTTTTGTTTCATCTGACCGTAGAAGTCAGTCCCATTTGAAGTTCCAGTCATGCCTGACAACTGAATATGTTGGAGAATTTTTCTTCAAAGGATTAACAATGCATATTAATTTTCCCTGCCTTCTTTGATTATATGTACATAAGGGTGAATATATATATTGAATAAATTATGCATCATTTTTTTCTCTTATATGGGCACCATGATTTTGGATTAAACCAATATTAGACCAGCATGTAAAAATAATAGCATGGTTGTTTTAGTGTTGTTAGGCCATACATGCACTAATGATACTATTTTGTGTCTTTTGTATTTTTGTTAAATAAATACAGAAATTTCGGGAGCACTTGAATTTACTATCTTCTTCTGCACTTAAACACTATGTAGTTATTATAGTAAATACAATAATTAGGTAAAATAAGTTAATAAATTAAACTATAAATAACCAAAAGTTGTGCTTCAGAAATGTAACTAGCTGTACAATATGTTTCTGACAGTGATAAATGTAATATCATTATATTTTCATTGGACTTGACCCATCTTTTAGTGCACATATACTTAATATTTCAACTACATCTTGCAGAAAATGATTAATCTCACAAAAAGTTGAATGAAATGTGATGAGGTAGACAGGGTTATGAGGACACTGAATAAATGCATCTAATCCTAATGTCCCTGAACCCATATACTGTTAGGTGACGCTTTCATTATCTGACATGATTTCAAATTTTCTGATCTAATTATTTTGTTTGTATGAATCAGATTGTTTATTTACGTTTAAAGTTATTGGCAAAGGATTTTTATTTTGTGATAATGTGTTTAATGAGAATTGTACAGACAGATTTTAGGGATGAATTATGCTTGTAAAGCCAGGAACAGTTTTGTTAGCAGGACCATCTAAAAAGCACACAATAGATTTAATTTTGATCCACTCATGCATACACACAACTATAACTTAAGTCAGAGGCACAGAGGCTCTCTGTGAACATAACAAGAATTTGAGTGGACTGAGCTGTTGGAAGGTTGCCAGTGCTGACGAGATCCCTCAGGCCTGCGTTTGCCCTCCACATCACTCCAGGCTGCCAGAATTTCCCTGCTGTACTGCTGGAGCCCCAAACTGATTAACAGCCAAACTATATAATTAAAAATGCATAATCACCTTTTGTCTCTGTGCTCTAGGGAATTCCTTGCTGAATGTCTTGCCCACTTACTCAATGACATCAACACTGAATGACTCACCAAAATATCAATGTTTGATCATAATTAGGAAATGTATCTGTATTTTGGAAAGACAATACAATGTATAGTGGTTGTATAACAACACATTTGTAAATAGCATGTAGCACTACATCACAATTGCATGTGTGATACTGGTAAGTTCGTAGAGAATCCAGTTTTGCAGTTCTCAAGCAACAAACTGATTACAACAACATATGTTACTAAAAAAAAGGATTTTTAAATGTTCTGTGCTCTAGGTCGAGTTTCAGCACAGTTTTTTCCATTTCCAGCTCTCTGCTTGCTGATGAGAGAAAGCCCAGTCCGAGGGATTCTGGAGAAAAAGAAAAAACAGACAATTTCATTGTCAATGAAATCACTTTTGATTAAAAATGTCTATAAAGCGAAATTATAAGCATTTATGCATAATTGTAGTATGCAAATTAAAAGGCTGCATGAAGTTCCATTCCAGCTAACAAGGAACTCTGGCTTTATGTTCCAATCCCCATCGGAAGCTTCAGTTCAGACCAAAGTTCAACAATAAACCTGCCTTAGTGGGACCCCTAGAGTAAAAAAATAAAAACAGTGTAATCTGCACAGAAGAATTACAAAGAAATATGCACATAATCCTTCTCGTACAACAAGGGCAAAAGCCTCTGCTGCTGAACCACCACCACTGAAGCAGTCTCCTATAGAGTAGGCCCAATGAAGTCACCAGGAATACTAGAATACTAACATCTCAAAGTTGAACCGCCAAATACTCTGACTCTCGGTTGTCGAGGTAATTCAGCCAGGGCTGTGTCCTTGTAAAGGTGCAAGGTCAGAAGGCTAGGCCAAAGTTAAAGATGTGAAAATAAGTGTCCCTTAGGTTTATTGCGACTAACCATTATTGAAGACAGATTTGGGTTACACTTTCTTTTGATAGTCCACTTTCGACATTCTACTAACTATAAGTAACTTTGCAACATGACTTATTCTCATTCATTATGAACTACAGCACATGTCTACTACAGTAACTGCTAGTTGACATGTAGTTGACAAGTTGCTTACTGTTAGCAGAATGTCTGTGGACTAAAGTGGACTATCGAAATAAAGTAAACCAGATGTGAGATACAACATGTTTGAGTGTTGGCATCTTGAATCTGCACCTCTTCAGAGTATGATTCATATGTGAGGCGGCTACTGGCAAGAAAAAGAAAGATTTCTCCTTATTATGAATGTTTGAGTGGTTGAGTAACAGAAGCCTCTCCACAGCTATCGAGCCTGCCATAGAACAGCCCACCATCTGCTTAGTAGCCTGAAGGCCCAAGTCTGTGGCCCAACAAAGCTCCTTCAGCATTTCAGGCTTTAACCCCGGGCATTCATCCATGTCTTTTAGCAGGTCAGCCTTGTATGCCTGCAACACATTGACCAGCCACCCCATACACCTTACCACCTAAACTCTAAAGCTATTCTGCAAGGATGGACACTGTCTCCAGCTCCAGGTTTTGTAATGGAACAGAAAAGGGTGATTTCCAGGATTTAGATTTTTTTTTATTGTTGTGGAGATTTAGAAGTGGAGTGTGTGCTCCGTGAGTCAAGCCAAACTAAACTTTTTTGTTCACGGCTTTTACATCGGCTCACACTCCACAATCAAGAAGAAAACAAAATGGGAGTAAAGCATTTTCCTCTTAAATCCTTGCAATGCACACATTCAGTGCTCAAGGGCATATCTAACCGCAGGCATTGCAAGAACTTTAGGATGCAAATTCTTTGCTCCCATTTCTTCAGTGCTGCATTCAGTAATGTTTCACACATGCTTGTCCACACTTGTGAAGAAACAAGGACATGAGATGCACTAATGCCACAAATTTAAAAATCTATTGTTAATGATCAATGTATCTTTTTGGCCATTTTTTTGTTGTTGTTGTTGTTGTTTTTTATTTAAAGGGTTACTCCATAGCCAAATAAAAATGTTGTCATTAATCACTTTCCCCTTTCCACCCCTAAACAAAAAAGGAGCCATTTTCTCATTTTTCGTCTTTCAATATTAAAGGGTTAGTCAAATGAAAATTCTGTCATTAATTACTCTTGTGTCGTACCCAACCCATAAGACCTCCTTTCATTCTTCTCTCTTCCGCCATGTTAGAGAGTATCACAATGCATGCACACACTTACCACTAGTCATAGTTAATGTGTACGCTCTCCCACCGAACATACACAATGTAAATACATTCTTAAGTAATCTCCAAAAATGGCAGAAGGTGTAGCTCAAGGGAGAATAATGGTAAATTAAATAAATTATTTGTGTTTTCTTTGTGCAAAAAAAGTTGATGCACTGAAGTCACATGGACTATTTTACCTGTGTTTTTTCTATGTTTCTAGATGTGTGTTGCTGTCTATGGAGGGTCTGATGGCTCTCTGATTTCATCAAATATATCTTAATTTGTGTTCTGATGAAAAAAGTCTTATGGGTTTGGAACGACATAAGGGTGACAGAATTTTCATTTTGGGGTGACCCCAAACCTTTAATATAAAAATAAGACTGACCAATAATACTTAAACATCAGAACTTTGCGTTCTTGAAGAGAAAAAAATCTACATTTTGAATGCTTAGAAAACATTCCTAAATAAAGTCTTTTCTTTTTTCTTTTTGGTTTTATAACTGCATCTTGTGGACAACCATTTTGTTTTGGAGAAATTCAATTTTATACCTCCATTGTGTACTGTGCAAACCATAGCTATGATACCCATGTGAAAGGAACAGCAGTCTTACATTTATCTTGAGAATGCTGTTAAGACCAGTCGGCACTGAACTTTTGTTCTATTAACATTACTGGAGAATCTTTGTCCGTGACTTTGAGAGAACATTCCCTGTTTGCTGAGGACTGTATGTGCTTATCAGTACTTCAGGATATTTAAAGGCACCCTAAAGGAGTAGGTTCAGCAGTATACAGTTTTAACTCGGTCTGTGAGTATGAGTGCCACACGGCACATGTATTACTCTCCACATGTTTTTGTTTGCAATCCCAATCACCCTCACGATGAATGGAAGAGCCAGGCCTCATAAACTCTATTGATTTGAGCGGCCATTCTGCAGGTAAACCAGAGAGAATTATGTGTGTGAGTGTGTGTGTGTGTGTGTGTGCAACTTAAACAAAGCTCCATCATTCACTCTGCTTACTAAAGCTTCGGTAATAATTGGAATGGAATCAATGGAGCCTGATTTGTA
This sequence comes from Enteromius afrohamiltoni, assembly GCA_034779775.1. Classification (NCBI taxonomy): domain Eukaryota; kingdom Metazoa; phylum Chordata; class Actinopteri; order Cypriniformes; family Cyprinidae; genus Enteromius; species Enteromius afrohamiltoni. Next base: position 18,794,263 of record JAUYWG010000053.1, read on the forward strand.
AAAACCATTAAAATATGGATCACAGGAAAGCACAGGGCAGTTCATGGTTCTAGGAAACCATGATTTTCATTATACTGTTGTCAGAGTAAAGAGCTGCGCATTCAACATTTAACTTGCAAAGAGATGTATTATAACTAGCACTGTCAAACAATTAATAATCGCAATGAATCACATAAAAAAATAAAACATTTTGTTTAAATAATATATGTATGTGTACTGTTTGTTATTATTATGGATTATTATTTAATGCAGTCAAATGATTAATTGCAATTAATACAAAATAAAGGTGTTTGTATACAGTATACAGTATGTGTGTGCGTTCTGTGCATTTATATATATATATATATATATATATATATATACGCACACATATACAGTAAATAAGTATACATTTACTTCTATATTTATATTAATATAATTTATATTATAAATAAATACATTTAATATATAAAAAATAACACATTTTTCTGAAATATATAATAAATGTACATAATAAATATACACAGAACACATACATATATTACATTAACAAAAACTTTGCAATTAATCATTTAACAACACTAATTTCAACTAGATGTTTATCATTTTACATGAAAATGTGGTTGAGACCATGATGTTAGAGTGGCTGGTTGCTAGGGTATTTCCATGTGGCTACTGTGTCTATTTCAGGTGAAAAGGAAAATTCACATTTTGTCATTGATATTAGGAAGAATTTTGATAACCAACCAGTTTTGGTGCCCATGACTCTCCCTGTATAATATTTCCTTTTCATCACAATATTTTATTCTATTTTAAGGCTTGGGTCCTTCCTTCAATGTAGATGTCTGGGTTTCTTTACCTGTTTTGTCATCGTCTCTTTATCTGAGGAATCGTCCATGCTTAATAATAGCAGTGGCTCTTTCAGTCTCAGATCTTCACCTTCTTTCATGTTCCACTCTTTTTATCTCTTCTCCTGTCCTGTGTATGATCTGGTGATTCATCTGGTTTCTCTTCTGCAGTGGAGATCGCTGCCAGACTCCCGCTGAGGCTCAGATGATCTCCACAGGAGCCCGTGCTGCAGACCAAACACATGTGGATGGCAGAAATTCACTTCTCTGCATTGCTGCGTATCCTCCAAATGACGTCTGTCCGAGCCTCTGCGTGCAGCTCATTTGGCTACAGCACTGGGCCTAAACATCGCTGTGTTTTGATGACATTGATTTATTTGATGGCAGATAAAATAAATGATTTCTTATTAGTGCAGTATGCTGGGTGGAGCATCGCTATTATTGTTGCTTATATATAGGGTTAGAGACAAACTCCTGGCATAAAGCCCTGAAAAGCACCTTTTTTGTGTGTTTTGCATTCTCTTGCTCTTGTACTGCATCTATGTGGCATTCACTGCAGCTTCACAGTGGACATCTTGTGTTACACTGAGGTAGAAAAGTACAATGTGTTTATTATAATATCCATAGCATCGCCATCATCTAGTGAAATCAAAGAACATTATATTACGGTACTGTACATGTTACGGTACATCATATTGTTTGTACTGCTGTGAATAAAGGTGCTGCTAATTAGAGAAGCGAACATATTTACTGGCTTCATGGCCAATCACTTTCTAATATAAAAGGAACTGTTTATTTAACAATCAAAAATCAGTCAATTTGTGCTTTCCTTTCAATGACTTTCTTTGTTCACGAGACGTTGTTCTAGCTAGCCTATGTGTCTTTATTGTGACAGTCAAACTAAAATAACCAAGTGAACTACTTGTATAGCAAGATTTCTATGGACATACAGTATAGTACAATAGCTTTGTGTGTCATGTTCATCATACCTTTGGTTCTCATGGGGCTGAAATGTAAATTTGAAATTTTGAAGTACTCTGTTCACTAGAGATATGTGTATGAACGTATAAAGGCAGAACAGCACAATTTTGTGCCCTAAATAGCAGCAGTGCTGACTGGGAGCTGGTGCGATACTGCAGCTCAGATGTAGCTTCAGTAATCTGTGTTTTTTGGGACTGTCAGCCTGAGCTGTGGAGTTTATGAGACGAGCACATGACTCAGCAGCTTGATAGAATGGATGAGTCGAGGAAATACAGACACTGACATGCTGCATTATGGGGATGTGATCAGGACTCTAAAAGCCTAATTTTTATGGTTATGACAGGAAAGAGAGAAAAGTGCAGCAAGAGAACTTTTAGATGCGCAGAATATTAATACACTTGTTCAGAAGTGTGTTTTTAGAGAACAAAATGTCATATCTAATTAATGAGCAAATAAAGCGTCACATATGAATATTTGGTGAGAAAAGTCCACAAACATCACACTGTTGCACCAGATTTATATATTTCATGAAAATTAAGCATGCTTTCCTTTCAAATTCACATTTTTCTTTCTTGTAAAAAGGAGAAACATTTGATTATTTCAAGATATTTATGGCAATTCTGCGCTTAAAATGTGCTGATGCAAACAAAAATAACTGAGTACTTTTATTATAATAGTAGTAATCATTATAATACAGTAAAAATTGCCACTGCTTTTTACGCTACTACTAAAAGTACTATCACTGAATCTGAATATTTAAAAGTCCCAGTATTAAGTTCAAGGATATTACATTATTTTGAGAGATTTGTTGCTTTAGATTTAATAAAAATGTTATTAAGAATTTTTATACTGCGTTTAATGTGTTCTATATTTAATTATATGTAAATTTACATTGTAATGCACCACAATATTACCTTTATTAACTAGCAGTGTGCTTGACTCATCAAAATAAAGATTTCAAAGAAAATTCAAGGCATTAAGTACAGTATTCAATATTTGTATATCAAATAAATAATTTGGATACTGTATATACAACATAGATTTTAAATAGTTAAATAGTGTGTTTTTATGTTCTCTTTATTTCTTTTGTCTGTTTATAATAATGAAGGTTTCATTTGTGTCTTCACAGTTATGCTTGGCTCTACCGATGTCATAAAACCAATTCATCATTGGTTTAATTAATGATGTAAAAGAGCCTACGCTAGTTACTGTATATGGACAAATGTAGATGGGCTTCACAGAAGAGCTGCTGGAAGGAAACATGAATCCTGTTCATGGCCGTTTTATATTGTCGTCGTATAAAAAAATACTCGGAATCTTTTATTTATATTCATGTATTCCATTTCAAAATAAGCTATATTTATATAGTTTCAACATTTGTGTCAAGATAGTAATCATTTTTCAAAGGTAAGCAACTAAAATGACAAAAGCCAGTGATCATTTTGTCTAAAATATTTATGGTGGTTGTGGCACAGATGTGCTCAGAGTCCCCAGGGGAAATCCATGCCGGAAATAATCATTTGCTTAAAAGAATGCGTGTAAAAGAAGTGTTTGTGGTGTCAGGCATTCAGAGGGTTAGCATAGAGCTCGGCTCTAGTTGAATGTGTCTGTGCTGTGCTGGGCTGTGCTGGGGGTGATTGATAGCGCCGCCGCTGGGATGCGGCCTGCATAAATTCTAGCCTCAACCAGAGGAGGAGGGAGGCCTGATGGGAAATGAATCACACCATAAAACACAATCCAATACCAGAGGAGGGGAGTGCGTTCAGTGCCATAAACTGCTGTGCCAAACTGGACACCTATTAGCCTTCCTCTGAGGGAACAATTCAGCCCAGCACCATGGGCTTATAAAGGGAAATGAAGGGAGACCGTGAGTGTTTTAAATGGTACTAGGAAGAAATGAATCCATAAGGTTTCTTTTGTTCGTTTTGGTTTAAGCGTTACTATTAACCAACAATGGGCAAAACATTTATAATTTGTTATTGTTATGTAATCAGTAGGTGGTAATATTGGTAATGTTAAATACAATTAATAAAAATGCAACTGTTCCCAATAAATAAAAAAGCTACATCTTACAGTAAGGTCTCGTTTCTTCATGTTAATTAATACATGGGATAAAATAAAATAACACTGACCAGTATGCATTTTATAACATGGGGTAGAGTTAGGTTTAGGGGTCGGTCCAGGGTTAGTACCTAGTTACCTACTTACAGTAACTACAACAACACGTACATAGTATGTATATGAAGAACAGGACTGCAACATAAAATGCTACCGGTTAACGTTAGTTAATAAAAATGCTGTTGTTCATGCATGTGTGACCCTTTACCCATCACACACATAGCACAATTTCTGAGTATTAATGCCACAAGCTTTCGTTTTCATTTGTCGTATTATATTCATACACACTTTCATGAGATCAGGTTGCGTTCAAATGAAGTGCATAGTATAAACAGATAATAATATTAATATTATATAGTGTTATATAATATTAGTGTTTACATGCTGAAATTAAGTATTATAAGTGTTCTAACATACAAATATTTATGCAACATTGTATTAAAGCTAAATAAATCCAATACTTTTTTATTATTTTAATTTGAAGAAACATTTTCAAAGCCATGCGGTCCACGCCCCGAGTGATGCATGCAGTCACACCCCCGCAGCGCTGCAGAGGACATCCCCGCTCCGGCCCGCTGCAGCTGTTCCTCCTCATCACGTGACTGCAGCCCTCGCTCGGAGAGAGACCAGCTTGCAGCCAGTGGAGACTCAGAGCTCAGTGACACAGCTCAAGATGTGACGTTCATGCAAAAAATATTAGTTTGTGAATGCAAGAAGACCCACTTTCATGTCATTCTCATTGTCTGATAGCAGTGAGAAGTCACTGCTAAGCCCATTTTCCATCATTTACAGTCCTGGTAAACTGATAGCGGACGCCTGTCCAGGACTGTGGGCTCTAAATATGACTTCTAGACATTATATGTTTTGCAGAAGCTTACATCACCACTGAACCACCTCAGAGCTCACATGGTGCAGGTGTAGTAGACCTAGAGAAACATCTCACTGATAAGCAGGGTGAACCAAATGAACAATAATTCACCTCACAGAGTTTGCAGTTCATATAAGGTTACATTCCTTGGGATGCACCAGAACACTGCTGGCAGTAGTTTTAGGGCAAATGTAATAATTCATTAATCCAACAGTGAATACTGAGTGGGTTAATAATAATAATAATAATATACTTACTTATCATCATGTATCACAAGCTTCCAAAACTTTTATAAAAAACTGGATAACATGTCTATTACAGTGAAAACCGGTATTCTAACATCTAAAATACCCGATTTACCGACATTATTTAACATCACTTAATCAACCTATATTCAGGAATATATACCAAAGAAAATTCATATTTATAGTTACTGTAAATCAGGCAGAAATAGCTCTTTAAGGTAACAGCAGAAAACAGCTGTATTATTATTTGACATTACAAGATTACAAACTTGATAAGTTTGAACTTTTTAATGCCTTCATACAATCCATAAACTCAACAGGACAGGCATTCATGTTAGTTTTTGTGTCACACTTTTATTAGGTGTCTTTAACGAGGCTATACTGTCGAATGTTTATTGTTGCGGTTAGGTTCAAGAGCTAGACATCAATTACCGATGTCATTTTCCATTCAGGTCTTAGGGTTAGAAAAAATATTAGTAAATAATAATGTAAAACCTGTCTACACAAAATAAGTACATTGCATCTATTGTTTAAATGAAATGTAACTATACTGACGTTAAAGACTGTGTCAGCCAGCTTCTTCTTTAAGCTGGTTCCCTCTGTACAATACATATATGTACTATTTCTTTACCTCTTTCCCCGTTTTTTCACTTGCTCAGTCTGTTTGGTCGGCTCTAATCTTGTTAGACAGAGAACAGCTTTTTTAGTGATTGCGGTTGGTCATCCGGTGAATTTTATTGGCTGGCAAACGGTCTGTATCGCATACATTTATCAGGAACAATTGGTCTGGCTAAGAGGGCTTCTCGCTTCACCTGACAGCAGCGAGAGAGAGAGAGAGAGAGAGAGAGAGAGAGAGAGAGAGATTGCTCTGGATGGCAACAAATGAAAGATAACATCAAAGGAATTATTGATTTGTCAATTCAGCTGAAACTATCAGCTTGCTTTTCAGTATAACATGTTAATTACAGCATTAGTGTGCGTCTTTTACCAGTCATTGGATTTGATCACAATCATTAGGGCATTATGGGATTTAATTGCTCAGATGAAGATACCGCAACAGCCAACAGATAAGCTATATAGTTTTCATTTATTGAAATATTACACTGTTAGCGCAGACTGACAGGCATCACTTCACTGTGCAGGTGTGTGTGTGTGTGTGTTGAAGCTCTCAGAGTAATTGCTTTCATCACACTAGAGTCAGATGTGGCCTGGTTAAGCCATGAAGCTGTGATCCTGAACCGATCCATATAATGAAAATGTGTTTTTATCATGTTCTGACAAGGATCTCAGTGTTGCATATTTGGAGGCCTTTGGCTTCTGGATTATAGTGCTATCATACTATGTCAGTCAGTTTGGGTATTTTTTACATTACCCCAATTTTCCCACTCTTTAAAAAAAAGGTTCCAAAAGGGTTTCTTTTTCCAAAGAGATGCAAAAGAAGAATTGTTTTCGGTTCCTCATTTGTGTGAAGAACATTTTAATTATCTAAAGGGCCCTTTCCTTTTATTAAGAGGCTTTTGTGGAAAGGAAAGATGGCCATTACCCATCAGTAAAGAACCTTTATTTTTAAGAGTGAGAAATTTGATCTAATAAAGTGAACACAGAGACATTGTCATGTCTGATTACATCTTCATGTTATCCAGTCATTTCTGTCTGTTTTTATAGAAGCAAAATGAAAATGCCATAATAAAATACAGATCATTTTGACTGAAAAATCCTAGTAACAATTCTAGTCATAAATGACAATCAAAAATACATTCAGCATTTTTCATTAATTAACAAATGAATGATAATAAGATGGGCGTGTATTTTAAATGAGACATTTCTTTTTATTACAGCTCTTTGCGTTTACTTTGGAAATCTATCAACAACAAAAGAATTACACAATACTCTGACAAACACTAATATACACTAATAGTATACGGTCCCATCATCCCGGTTAACAGTCGTTAGATAAGATCATTCTTTGACATTTGTGCTATTTTTGTATATCCAAATACACACACACACACACACACAGACACGCTGAGAAGATTTCCAGTGGCCATGTTCAGTGATGTGCAGGTGAGAGCAGTTGTGCATTGCAGAGTTTCTGCGCAGCCCTTCCAGGACACTGCGGTTCAATGAAATCTCAGAGGAGTGGCATGAGTGTGTGTGTGTGTGTGTGTGTGTGCGTGTGCACGGCAAGAAAACGAAAGATCAGGCCCATCACTTTTATCACCATCTTTGTAAAGAAGTGGATTTAATTCACAGTATATCATCCATCTTCATTTCATTCAGTTTACACATGTACCATCCTCAAAACCACAAGGACTGGAGGCTCAGAAAGGAACAGCCCAGCGTTTTCAGCGTTCACTACATGCAAGGCCCTTTTTTTTATCAATATGCAAATCGATCAGGATAAAATTACAATGTATATGAGGTACTGCGACATTACACGCTCATAGCGTCTTTTGCTCTCAGATGATGGAGCTCCAGGGAGAATCGCCTCCTGAAAACAGCAAAAAAAAAAAAACCCTATGCATCTCGTGATTTGTGTACCTGCAGTAATGGCATCCCATGCTAGCGGGTTCGATCAGGCCTGCAAACAAGACGTGTTTTGATGGTTTTAACTGCAGTGGAGACATCTCAGCGTGCACGATGCATCTCAAGAGTTTCTCCATCTGCACACATGAAAGCGACCGCATCACCTGACCTCTGACATGATGTATGCCACATCGCAGCATGCAGAATTACATTCATACATAACCCAATCATTTTGTCATTTAGGAGGAGCTGTAACAACACCAGGTTGGCTCTTGCAGAAAATGCACGGCAGAAGAGAATGAGAGGCGGTGAGGGGAGAGAGAAAGAGAGAGGGAGGGAGGGGAGACTGCAGTACATATAAGGCAAGAAAGATACCAGTTCATGTTTTATTAAAGCTTTGCTCTGTCAGGTCCAGTACAATCCTTCAGCTCTGGTCTTTTTGTTTTCTCAGTAAGGACCACAAAGTTGTAAAAATCTCAGGAGTCCTGGAATGCTTATCCAAGGAGAGAGGAATTACTGAGAGAAAAGGGAAGATTGCACCGTACAGCCAAGCCATTTTGTTCCCGTCCCCACCGCCCGCCCCCTCTCATAACACCAAATGTCCATCCTCCCAGGGGTCATCCCGTCAGGTTTGATCCGAGACGGTCTGTCACAAACTGTTCTTTATCCTCGGTGACCTTCAAGATGTGTCAGTTCTTAAGCATCTGTAGGGGGGTGGGGTGACGTATCAATACTCGAGCAAATGCCGCATAAGATTTCATCCCCCCTGAAATTGTCCGGATTCTCTAGAATATAAGTTCTTAAACATGCAATACTTTCCCTTCAAGCTCAGAAATGCAGAGAACATCTCCTCTCTGTGCACGCATTTGCTAGTCATAAATATATGGTGGCATAATCACAAAGAACCATTCAAAGAGGAGAAACAAAATGACATCTTAACGATCAGAAGTTAAACAATAACGCACCGGGCTTTGTTTCTGAACAAAGCTTTAAACCAGTCTAAAATGAAAGCGCACGCCTGCTTGAGCACGCTTGCATTGTCATCGAGAGTGGAAGAGATGCAGCAGGCGTGAGCTTTTCACTTAGTAGTACATGAATCCCAAAACAAACTGCTCGGCTTACAAATATTGCTGGAAGTGCCGGGTAAAAAAACAGCACCAGAGCACAAAACATTGCTGTAAGGCTGTTCTGTCTTGTGATAGCGAGCAGAGACGGCTGTCCTATGTAGAAAAGACCAGCACTTTATTCCCACCTGGCCGTTTTTCCAAACGAAAGAGAAGGAAGAATGCATTACGCCATTTTCAGTTCATTTACAACAAATAGAGCTAAAGCAAGTCTGGACCCAGTAAGCATAATTCAAGCAATAAATCTGCTTTATGGATATGGTTATATTCTTCAGAATAGATTTTATATGTATATATGCATATATTTATATACAAGTATGGCACTTGATTACACTAAAGCGCGAAAAAACACATCACAAATGAAAGCAGAGGGCGCTTTGGTGTTGAAATTAAGGAAATCATCACAGACTTTAAGCGTTTGCTGCAAATTCACCCCTGCGCACACACACACACACACTCTCTCTCTCACACACACACAAGGACACGACAGCAGATTTGGAGCTCATCACATAGCCTACGTTAAGGTCAATGGTGCGGTACAGGCAACCAAAAAGAAAGAAACCGTAGCAGAAGCGATAGTGTTTGATACATGAAATATTGTGGCTCGAGACTCTCCCGATGTGCGATATTATGTCAGCATCACGTTCACTTTTTAGTACAAGACGCATTTACTCCCTTTAGGTACAGTAGAGCAGCTGGTTCGGTCACACTTCACATGTCAGTGCTCATGTCACAGAAGTTGTCGTGGAGCAGCTCGTAGTTTACCGTAATGATTCATAAAGCATGCATTGTGTGTGCAACACGGACAGTGTCATGTCAAGTGTCACCGCAGCTTTTAGAGGGGCAATGCTCATTCAGGTATCAGCATTTGCTCTTTGTGTACGTCTCAGAGTACAAATGCTGCTAAAAAGTTGCATTAATTATTCAGTAGTGAACCGCTTATGAACGTGTTTGTTGTCCACGGTTGCCAATGGAGTCTTTAAAACAGTAACAAAAAAGTCCTACCCCGTGTTCTTGCAATTCATGAACCTTACGTGGCGACGGCACTCGTCCACGGTCTCGATCTCGGCGGCGCGCAAGCTTCGGGTTCTCGTTACATACCCGTTACACATAGGCGGAGTCACTGGACTGAGTGCGGCCGAAATTGGGCATACTCATCCGGGGCAAATCCTTGTTCCGGATCTCGTAGATAGACTTCCTGCGGGCCCTCACGCCCCTCACGGCCGTTTTGATCTTCCTCCAGCCCAAGTGATTGAGCTCGGCCAGGTTGAGGACCACGCAGAAGCCACTGACAGCGAACATGAAGACGAGGAACACGGTTTTCTCCGTGGGTCTGGAGACATAACACTCCACCTCCTTGATGCACGGGTATCGATCGCACTCATACACGGCGGGCACGTTGAATCCGTATAAGAAATACTGGCCCACCAGAAAGCCGATTTCCAGAGCGTTTCTGAACACCACCTGGATGATGTAAAACCGGGAAATGCCCTCCTGCCGCCGCATTTTGGACTTGGCCGGTTTCGTGCCCGAGCTGGCCATTTCTTTGGCCTCCAGACAATCGGGCTCCGCTTCTTTGGTGGAGTTCTCCGTGTTCTGCAGTACTCCGTTCATGATGGTGTTCTTGATCTTTTGGTTCTTGGCCTCCTCTCGCTTCAGGGAATCCTGCTCCTTATTATCCAGCGTGAGGAGGACAGTGGCGGTGGAGTAACGTCGCTCCTTTTGCTTGGCCGACTGATGGACCGAGTACGTGATGAAGCAGAGACTCGGCGTGCAGACCATTATGATCTGGAAAACCCAATATCGGATGTGAGATATGGGGAACGCTTTGTCGTAGCACGCCTGGTTGCAGCCCGGCTGCAAGGCGTTACAGACAAACATGGTCTGCTCGTCATCATACACTGTCTCTCCCACTATAGCTACGATTAGGATCCGGAAGATCACCACCACGGTGAGCAGGATCCTAAAGAACAAGCACAGAGAAAAATAAACGTGTCAGTATAGGAGTTTGAGCTGCAGGGATCTGTCCGGTGCTGAAACCGGGCTGTGCTTCATTTCACTTTCACTGAATGCTGCATAAGGATTATGCAGATAGCGCTCAGTATGCCACGTTTTATACTATATTTTTGCATTTGTGCACCGAAGAATCACACCTCCTTACATTGCTTTAAATGCAATGCAAAACAGACACGAATAAATAGGAAAAGTCCAGTAATAAGGGTAGCATAATGCCCAGTGCTGAAAATTGGTGGTGCATTCTCAACCACTGAATCCTTTTAATTTTAGTTTCACTTAAAACACGATGCTTTATATTTTACATGTACAGACACGACGTAAGTGGCATTCGTTTCCCTTCATTTTCTATTGTAATTAAGGGAGAAAGCGCACAGCTGGGAAAAGCATCACTCTGCCTTAAAACGTGACTTCAAATAAAGCAATAAAATAAGTAATGTATAGGTGGCAGGTTTAATATTGATAGTGGGTTATTATGGAGCTGAATAAATTACAGGTGCGTTCGCATACAATGAACGATGCATTTAAGTCCCATTGACTGTGGTTTAAAAATGCGATATTTTATAAATGCGTTGTGTACATGTTTTCTATTTTCTACCGTGTTTGAAGAAGGTGTAATAGGCGGTGACGCCTTTTTAGTGCACACCTGGCAAGAAGCATCGCTCTGCGTTCAAACGTGGCTTGAAATGAAGCAAAAACATTAAAAAGCATAATAAAAAAAGCTGTCAATATTCAGTGTCGTTTAAAGTAAAGGGTGCTGTCCAGTGCTGAAACCAGTCGCCTTCACAACGATTGCATTCAGTTGCATTATATTTATTCATGTGTTATACGCAAACAAATTTTGGTAGATCATGTTTGTTTGTTATCTTTATTTTATACTGTATTTAAAGGGGAAAATGGTCGACTACGCCCGTTGGCAAGGATAAAAACGTATTTTTTTCCCCTAAAACGAGCTGAATCTCGGCGTCAGATGCACTGACATTAGCTCTTACCTTCCGATCATTGTGGAGTGCTGCTGAACAGCAGCCTCCAAGAGCCTCTCTAGTATGGTCCATTCCCCCATCGCTGCTCATCCGCAGACTCTGCTCCAAATCCAGGGAAAAGCGTGAATATTTCCTCTTACTGTCCGCCGTTATGAGCTGCGCCAGCTGTGGCAGTGCTGATGCTGGAAGATGCCACACTTCTCCTCGTCTTCCAGTCTGGAGTGGAGTCATGTGAGCCCTCCTATCTTCGATCTCCACATCAGATTGATGGTGTGGGTGGAGGGCGGCGGGCTTTAATATGGCATCAGTGCCGTGGAGAGCCCTGCTGCGTCATATGGGGCTTTATCTCGAGCTGCCAACACGCGCGGATTTCATATGTGTGATGGTGATAATGATGTTCATACGCTGGGAATGATGTCGGATTGGGTCCGGTGATGCTGAGCTCGTGTCATGGTGAGGACAGCGTAGGTGACCTCCACCTTTTTTTATTTGGGGGGCTTGAGGCTCATACTTGTTGCTGTGTATATGGGAAGACGACACAGCTGTTGGAGCGCAAATGTCCTTGAGTACAGTGAGGACCTTCAGCTCCGCCCTGTTCTCCTGAAGCAGCAGTGTAAAACAGCGCTGGGGCTCTGGACACAGTGAGGTGAAAGTGTCAGCTGATTCTCCGTTTAAGTAAAGACACTTTTGGCCCCGCCCATCGGACGCCCGTAGACATGCGCGGTTCCGCCAAAACATCTTTTTTGCAGTTTGACTATTTTAAGGGTCTACAGTTTCCCCCAAGATGTGTGTTCACTTTGACAAACACACAGTGTCACAATATTTTATGTTTTCTTTTTTTAACAAATTATCAATTGCTTATCACCTCATGTCTTGATAGTATAATTGGTACCTTTAAAATAAATGTCATTCGCATTGATAGGGCACTTTTTGAAGAAAAAAATTGTATGTCTTCATTTTTTAAAAATGTTTTTATCAATTATCACCTCAAGTCGTGATAGCACGCTTGATGTGGATACTTTTTGATGACAAGATGGTTATGAGCATTTTGGCTAATGTCCAATATTTGAATACACGTTTTATTTTGCTATAGTATATGTTAAAATGTTGAATTGGTAACTTTTGAGATGAAGATATTTTAAAAGACCTTCCATCAAAAAGTTAAACAGGTTCAGGCAAAGTATGGCGCAGCAAAAATAATCCTAAATATTCTCCCTCTATACACACAAACAGAAATTCTTGCCTGGAACTCACACTGTTGACATGCTGATGGCTGAACAACACCGATTTCATTGCCAGTGCCAATAATGCATAAAGTGTGCATAAAGAAGCTTTGTACAAAGCTGGCAAAACTAGTTCCAGTTCAAGAAGACTGTAGATTACATTCTTCCTTAATAAAATAAAAATGTCAAGTTTCAACACCAGTCCCATTCTGACATCAGGAAGAGATGAACAGCTCAGCAAGAGAGAGAACAGGCTGCTCACGTCATGAATCTGCCTGAAATATTCAATAAAACAACTGACTGTGCACGAAAAATGACTATGCTAGTACCTAAGAAAAAAGTATCACATTGTTCTCTCAATTCTGAGTGATTTGCTTTGTTCATACGTTAATGTCAGTAAATCACATTTAACAAATACACCAAAATTCTGGTCTTTTTCAACCAATTATTGCTAAACGATACTCATTCAATACACTTCAGAATATTTTTCAATGAAACTGGACAAGAATCCATGGATCAGACGGATGAACAGATGGATAGACGGACAGATGGACTGACTCTGGTCCTGCAGAGGGCAGTACTGAATGAGCTGCTGGAGATCTGAAGGTTTCTCTGGTTACACTGCTTGGATCTGCAGTTCCTGACGTCTCTCTAATCTGACACCACAGTCAGTCTCCAGTTACTGCTTCCATACAAACTCAGCACAATCCCGTGTGAACTCGCATTTCCTCTCATATCCTAAACCTGCGGATGAAAGCCAGCTCCGATTCTTCAGACACGAGACTAAACATGTCCCTTAACCTGCCAGCAGATTTAAAAATAGCAACATTTCCACTTTAATATTCATCAGAGATGATTATTATTCTCAACACAGGTGTACTATTTCATCATCACTCCTAAAGCAACCTGGCCTCAGAGCATTGCTCAGCACTTACATATCAAACAAAAACACATTTCCTTTTAGTAACACTTTAGGCATGCATGCGACTAGCATAACGGCCGTTTATTAGTACTTGCAAAACATATTTCTGCATGGTTATATTTTACATCTTTTAATCTCTTCCCATTGTCAAACTTAACAAATACCTTAATAAATCTAAACATAGTAATCATGAGTTTGTGGAAGCAAAAGTCATAGTTAATAGTAAAGTAACGTTTATTTACAGGTGCTGGTCAACGAATTAGAATAATTTGAAATAGTGCAATCATTAAATTCTTTGAATGCATTTTGTTTTGCAGAAAGCAAATCAGGTGTTCACCGCACCTGTCCTACTCGTTAGACTAATCACAGAACTCGTTACCTGTAAA
>JAUYWG010000053.1:18809903-18834095 GCA_034779775.1 Enteromius afrohamiltoni
AGGTAACGAGTTCTGTGATTAGTCTAACGAGTAGGACAGGTGCGGTGAACACCTGATTTGCTTTCTGCAAAAAAAAAAATGCATTCAAAGAATTTAACGATTGCACTATTTCAAATTATTCTAATTCGTTGACCAGCACCTGTATATAGTACTTTAACTATACATATTGTATTGCCATGTTAAATAGTATGTCAATAATGCAAAAGGACAATAGTAAACACAGTTTTTAAAAATCCAGCTCAGCTCAGTTCAGATCAAATATCGTCGGTGCGATCAAATCAACGAGTGTCCTCAACTAAACAAGCCACAGGCGACAGTGCCAAGAAACCAAAACTCCATGGGTGACAGAACAGATTACTATAGGTTTTTTGTAACCTATAGAGAGAATTGACCACAAAAAAGACAACTTAAACATCTATGTATAAATGTATTTTCAGCTGGACGTCTTATCACCATCAGATAAATTTCAGTTGAAGTTCTACAGTTTTAGTAATTTTGCTGTTTTTCACATTTTTATTAATATTTATTTTAGGACATCGTTAAACTAAATGAAAATGCACTCCAAATATAGCATATATTAGAAAATAATACAGTTCCGTTTATTTAAAGAAATAAACTTTTAGTTAATGTACATGGAGCTGAAAGCCGGTTTATTCATGAATCTGTGAGAATAACGGGAGTGTTGCAGTTCTAAATACAAGTATTTGACATGACAGTACAGATTATCAGACTGCTGACGAATCGACTGAAACTGAAGAATCCACAATAATGCATCGATACAAACGTTCACTTCAGCACTTTCTGGAACTGGAATGGACTGCTATGGAGACTCAGCGAACTGCCTCTTGCGTCTTGAACCACACAAAGCTTTCTAGATGGTGGTCTCATGATAGTCTCTAGAGAAGAGAGGTTAACAAACTCTTCTTGTAATGCAAGTATACTCATGCGTTTCAACATTGTGAACTCAGACATCAGTAGCAGAAAATTGTCATTTTTCATAATCAAACAACCCAAGAGAGGAAGTACAGAGAGGAAGCAAGAAAGTGTCACTAAGGCTTTAAGGAAGCATCATGTTCTAGTCACAGAGAATCAAAGGCACAGTAAACTGTCAAAAACAGTTCAAGTTGACTATTAATACAGCTGAAGTGAAGAGATGTGGAGGCTGAGCTGTTGATCTCAGCACAGAGCTTTGCCGTGCCGCATGTTCAGGGCGCACTTTCTGCCCAGATTGGCTCCCTCCATCAGCAGGTCAGCGAGCCGGTCCAGACCCAAGCAGACGGTGAGAGGGGCGACGAGGCCGTACAGTCCCCCCAGCATGATGCTCAAGGGCCAGCCGAGAATCAGCAGCACCAGCAGCCAGACGATGCCCCAGAAACACGAGCCGCACGACATCCTCCTCTGCAGAAACACCAAACACAGCTTTTTAACATTTCGTTCACGCACTGCTCTTTTTTCCAGTGCAGCGCTGTTCTCCAGAGGAAGACTTTGGGTTTTAATTAGGATGCAAACGCACTCCTGCCTTCAGAATATGAATACATCGCCGCAATAGAGATTTGGTGCTAATGAGAGCAGTAATTAGGAGAGAGTGAGATCAGATACGTCACTCCCTTGAAGGATGAGTTCACCCGGAAAATGTACACAAATACAAGCCAAAACAAAACTAAAGAAAAATGTGGCTGGATTTAGATACTGAATTTAGATTCATATTTTGTTTTTATGGTTTTATGTTAAACATGTCTTGATGGATTGGTTTCTTGCAGTTCACACAGTTTCTGCTTTTCATCATCTGTTTGGACTCTCATTCTGACGGCACCCATTCACTGCAGAGCATCTACTGCTGAGCAGGTGATACAGCTACATTTCTCCAAATCTGACGAAGAAACAAAACTTGGACTTAGCTGGCCTGAGGTGGAGTATGTCTGGAAGTGAATCTCACTGTGATTTTCCTGAAGCAGCATCTGAGAGAGCACTGGATGAATGAGGCCTCACATTCCCAGCAACACGGTGAGCAAGCGCAATAATAACGTCATAATTTCATCTTTTAACTAGTTGAATTAAAAGTTTAATTCACAGTGCTTTAACTAATTACACAACTTAGGACTTTACAGATATGTTCATAAACGTTGAAATTAACATTGCCTGAGATTAATAAATACTGCTGAACCTTAAAGTGTTAACAACTTTGTTGTGATTGATGAAAAATATTTTTTGTAAACTTTCTTCCATTGTTTTTTTTTTCTGTCATGAATTTGACATTTCAGAATGACAGTTTGTCATTTGACACTTTGGAACAATTTCAGTTGATTACAGACACACTGAAATATGATTTATTACCTTCATGATTTATCTTTGCATTAATGGAGCAAAAAGTGGCACGTCTCGCCCCTCTCCTCATTTTGATATTTAATAGAGTAATGCGGTTTTTACACTCTATTTATTTTTTACAGCAAGGCCAAAGGAAAATAAAAAAACAAACAAACAAAAAACAGGACTTTTTATGATTCTAGAAGTATTTTAAATGAACTTTTATGCACTAAATGGCAGGTGCAATGGTAATAAAAGAGTTCATAAAAAGACACAACTGACAAACCAGAAGACATGTGATCAGCGATCAGTAAAACCACGGCTGGATTGAGGAAATCACACCATATTCTGCTCATGTGATTTTGTTTTAAATGTCCAGCTATTAATGAGACCATTTACAAAAAACCCTGCAATCTGATCAAACACTGCACATAAAACACTCTTTAAATCTCAAAGGTTACATCCCATTTATCTGTTGTTACTGAGCAAACACCGCTAGTCTTGAACTTGTGAAAATGAAAGGACTTACTGGGAGTGACTGTTGAGTTGCGTAAGAAATTCCTCTTGAAAGATGTGTTAATGTTTCCTGGAGTTCCTGCTGACAGATGCCAGAGACCCTGATGAAGCTGATGAAGCCGAGTTTCCAGCAGTCAGTCACAGCTCTGGAGGCGCTCGGGACAGCTGGAGAAAGACGTCTTTCACGAGTTACACAACCAACACATTCATGTGATCTACACTCAGATACGTGCTCAAGTTCACCGTTTACAGGACAGGGATATTACCAGCGGCTAGAGCTTAAACAGAAAAAAAAAACATTCATTCAGTTGAAGTACTGAAAAATCATTGCTTCAACATTAAAGGAAATGTATTTTATTTTTATATAATTTTGTATTAAACTCAATACAAGTTAAATTTACTAAAATAAACTTCTTAGAAACTATCTTAAAAAAAAACAAACAAAACAAAAATGTTACCGAAACAAGTACCAAGTAAAACATTTTTCAACAAAGACGGTGTCTAATGAAAAACTGGCTATTGGGATACAGAACAACGGTGTGGTGTGTGTATATATTTATATATATATATATATATATATATATATAGTGGCTGAAAACTTTTAGAATTTTTAGAATAACATTATGGTAAATTTCACTCATTTTGTCTTCAGGAAACAGTATCTTCAGTGGTTTCTGAAGGGCAGTACTAAATGGAAAAAAAAAATGTATTACAGCAAAATAACTGTGTTTAACGCTTCAGTGAGCGTTTGGACCTTCGTTATAAGCTGCATATGAGTGTATATCTATGATGTTTACAATTAATTTGTATTAATATATACAAATATATTGGTAACACTTTATTTTGATGGTCCCTTTTGAACAATCTGTTGACAATAAGTAGCTTTGCACCTACATGTCAACTTACTCTCATTAGGATATTAGTACACTCTCTAATTAATATCTGCTAACTCTTTATTGTGATGGAGACGCTCTACTGACTATAAGTAACTTTGCAAGTACATATAAACTTATTCTAACCCTAACCCTACCAGTCTACTAATACTCTGCTAGCACTATATTGAGAGTTAGCAGATATGTAGGTGCAATGTTACTTTATAATCAACAGAATGCGTTAAAGAGACCATCAAAATAAAGTGAAACCAATATATTTAATACATACATTTTTTCTTAAATATAAACATGCATGCGTGTATTTATATATAGATAATTCTACACAGCAAAACAATTAATCATTCAACAGCACTAATATATATAGATAGATATGCAAATAAAAGGCATGACTTACAGAGTGGATTTTATTATTTTTTTTATTACAAAAGTCCTCTTACAAAAGATGAGTGAACATTTTACACTGACGGTGTTCACAAACGGTACAGAAAAGAAACATCTGTATGCGAGCAAGGTCCCTTCAGGCCTCTCCGTCCTCATCACTGTCTCCACTGTCGCTGTCTCTGCCTGGGTGTTCAGGCATTTTACTATGATCCTGCTCTTCCTCCTTCTGCTCCTCCGTCTTCGTCTGTGCCTCCTCTTCCTCAGTGGCCGTCGGCTGCTGCTCTTCGCTCTGAGTCTCGGGATGCTCTTCTGCCTCCATGGGCTCCTCTGAATTCAGCAGCTGACGAGGAGGATCCAGGAGCTGCTGCTGCAGGAAGAGAAGCAGTAAATTAATCAGTATGTAATGAATCAAACATAACGTGTGAATCAGACACAGCGCCATTTGAAAGACAGGACTGCCAGAGTGCTTCCTCACTTTTGATGCCTCTTAATTTTTCAGCATCTCATTATTAACTTCCATTGTTAAGCACCAGTTTAATTAGCTCTGACGTTCAAAACAAGACCAGCCGTTGATTTCCTTCAGCATGTCATACTCCTGTTCACCAGCAGAGTATCATTTTCACAAATATTCCAAAACCAGGCTTGAAGCCAAATTAAGTATCTTCTATTTTCAGCTATAAGTGCTTAAGCTTTAAAGAACCTCGGGAGGTCAAACTAAATATTATATGAGCTACTTTATTTTCTATAGTTTTGTCTGTTTGGGGGTTAAAATCAAAACAAGACTGAATCACTCAGCAGGGGTCAACTTACTCTGCAACACACTGGATCATTTATTGTCAAACACAAGACAGAAAACTCTGTTGAAGGATACGCGTCACATGCATCAGAAACGTCTCAGCAAACACTTGCACACTTACTTGTCTGTGCTGCTGCATGCTCTGAATCATGTGCATGTACATGTTGTAAACCAGGTTAGCCATCTCCGGCATATCCTTGACCACCTGATCAGGCTGGGCGGATCGCTCCTCCGTCTGGATGGAGGGAGAGAGAAGAGGAGAGGAGAGGCCTCAGCAGAGTTATCCAGGAGACAAAAATTCACTTTCACTCCGTCACAAGACTCCAGTTTAAAACAATGTGCCAACATATACTTTTTCCTCAGAAAAACAGACCGATATAATTCAACCTAGTGATAATAAACAGATTAAATACACACAAACATTTTATAAAGCTTCAGAGA
This sequence comes from Enteromius afrohamiltoni, assembly GCA_034779775.1. Taxonomy (NCBI): domain Eukaryota; kingdom Metazoa; phylum Chordata; class Actinopteri; order Cypriniformes; family Cyprinidae; genus Enteromius; species Enteromius afrohamiltoni. The sequence goes on from JAUYWG010000053.1 coordinate 18,815,235, forward strand.
AACAGATGAGCTTTGTGGCTGTTAACTGATTGTATGCGTTTTTGTTGAAGCTCATATAAATCCGAGTACTCTGCATAACTAGCCCATTTCCTGAGGCGGCTCAAAATATTTAAACCATTTAAAAATCATAATAAAGCGTAGTGCCTCTGTGTGTGTGCGTGTGTGTGTGTGCGCGCTACAGGCTTGTTATGAGCTATATTTCTACATTTATAAGAAACACAAACAATGATGATATGCTGTCAAAATTCTTAAATAATTGTGCGTGCATTTATTTTTTTTTATATTTTGCAAACCTAAAATATAGCTGGATGCAATAAACAACTGTGTTTTGTTTCTAAATATTAAAACTACACAGAGCAGGTAAAACATCAGTAAACACTGCTGACCATTACATGATGCAGAAAGTTTGGGTTTCAATCGATACAGTGAAGCTAAACTCAAGCATTCACCACATACTGATACCCAGATAACATGGTATGAATGAAAAGTGCAAGATGAGTGTAAGACGGTTCGCAAAAGTTGTTTGAAAATAGGCGACACTAGCACTTATACCTTTTTTTCTCCTTTTAACATTATGTACTCATATAAATTATACATGCATATATTAGTGGTGGGCTGTTAACGTGCTGCGAGACTCTTATCAGGTAATAAAAAAATATATATATATATATATATATACCTCTGTTAATCCATTCACAAAGTTGTGTTGTGAGCTGGGTCTATACCACGCAAGCTATGATGACTCTCGCAGGTTTCACACTGCACGCGCAAGTAGTGCGAATTATATCTGGCGCCCATGGTAACAGATAAAAGCTATTACACAACACAGAGGAGCGGCGCGGCAGCGAGTAGCAGGAGCAGGAGCAGAGCGGAAGTATATAGAATAATATAGACAGTCTCAAAGTACGCTGACAATGACATAAATCGAAGTACACGGCACACAGAGATCGGAGAAGAGCACTGGAAAATAAATGCTTGTGTATAGCCTGCTGCCAGTGTGAAAGCACTGCTCCTGCTCTCAAGTTTACGTCACCTGGCTCTTTTTTTGTACTTTATTTATTTATTTTATATATCACAATATATTAAATGTGCGTGTGGTAAGAGGATCTACGGCATATTGCGTTGGCCAAAACACACAAGGAAAAATAATATCACAGACATGGCATTCGGACTCAAAAACATTCTCTAAAGACCCCCTGTGAAACTAGCCCCGTCCCAATAGGGCTTTAACTTTAGTCATTATTTAGGTACCGCACATATTCTGAATGCCTTTAGCAGTATTCAAATGAGCCATTTTTAACTAGATTTTAAAAATTAATCCATGCCCACCCCTACTATATATATATAAAATATATAAAAACAAAAAATTCCCCAATTCCTCCAGGCAGCGGTACTCACAGAGCTGTAGTATTCATGGGGCCGGATGTGCAGCTGCAGAGGTCGAGCGGTCAGCTGGCTAAAGGCTGGCGTCAGCTCATAGCAGTTCTGGAACAGAGACACTCGAGCAAATATGTAGAGGCCAAGCCTCGCACGAGACATGGCCACAACCAGACGCCGCACATCTCTGAGTAAAGAGGACACAGAAGACATCAGATACTTCCTGGAACTCTTCACACAAACAGATCTGTGCTGTTTTAACATACTATATTTCAAATATTTTTTTTATTAATAAATTGTATTCACTTTTTCGGTTAATATTTATATTTAAAAATAGGTAACATTTTAAATGATTCATTAATTATTTCATTGTTATGTGTAGCTAATACTTTTAACAATAGCTAAAACATAACTGTAATAAAATATTCCAAATTTAATTTCAATCTCATTCAGTTGAACTTAAAAATGAAATAAAAACCATTGACATGAAACAAACAAAAATAAGATAACAAAACACTGATTTTGCTACATTTCACTCATTTTTAAATCAGAATTAAATAAGTCACATTCGTCGTTTTCATATTAATTAATCAGCCACAGGAAGTGCTCACCTCAAATGTCCTACGGCTTTGGTGCGGACCAGCGAGAGGATGATGTAATCGTTCTGTTGACCCTGGAACCTGTCAACTGTGGTCACCTACAAGACAGAGGGCAGTGCGTTATATAAACCACTCAGTGGCACTTTCTCCAGTTTATGAGGGTTTATTTGAACTGAAGACTCTGCACTGGCTTTGAACACTACTGTCTGATTGGATCTAGATTTCTGAAGCTATGAACTGTCACCTCATCCTGTTGAAAGCATGATCAACGAAACGGATCAAAACTCTCATTCACATCTGAACGTCACAGGAGAGAACATGCCTCAGAATGTGATCAAGTCAACAGGACTCTTCCTTTCATCTCATGATGGGAAAAATCTCAACCACCAGTCAGATCATTTATTTCATTTCTTACACTTCATATATTCACTCATCTCTCTTTAAAATCACAGAGTGCTTTTGGATCTGGATCTGAACACACATACAGAGATTTTTGTTGGAAGGAAGCCAAGATTTGATTTTCTCTATTTGTTTCACGCTTTATTTAAAACATGCACAAGACTAATGCTAAATGATTTAATATTGTACAATATTGAGATAACATGACCAGGAACAACAAGTGAACTGCGGTCTTAAGGGGGTCATACAGTGATAAATGCACTTTTTCAAGCTGTTTGGACTGAAATGTGTGTTGTAACCACCCTACAATGATAAAGATCCACAGGTAGTTTTCTTTTGATTTAATAAAAATACGTTTCTGAAATCAAGCCATCCTCAAATGCATGTCAGTGTGGCGTCACACCGACAGAGGCCATTCCTACAATAGTTGATTGACAGCAGCGTGTCTCACAGACTGAACCGGTGTCTTACCTCAGACCCTCCCTGAGTGAACCGTCATTAGACCGAGACGCAGAGACAAGCAAGACTCCTAAGAGACTGAGGTGTTTTGTTGTTGATTGTATTAATGAACATAGCAGCAGTCATTTACTCTCGACATCTGAGTGACTGAAGACACGGAAGATTAACGTTACGTTTGGTTCTGAAGGGAAACGCGTTCTTGATCAACTGAAATGCGTTTATGTTCAGGAGAATCGCTCATGATCCAGCCTCACCTACAGAATTAAAAAAAAAAAAAAAAAAAAACGAATCTTTGCAAATCACCTTTCCTTATTATGTGCTAATTAGCAAGTTTCACTATGAATACGACTAAAAAAAGATCCTCAGAGCGCCTCGAAAAGCGGGGCGGAGTCAGGAAGTACACAGAACAGAGTGATTTCTGAAGAGCTGTTTTTGACAGGGGAAAATGGGTGATTTTTACTTTTTTTTTTATCTTTGAGAAATTATGCGTGACCCTGGACGACAAAACAAGTGTTAATTTTCAAAAATTGAGATTTATACACGATATGGAAGCTGAATAAATACGTTTCCATTGCTGTATGATTTAGATGGATATGGCTATATTTGACTGAGATACAACTATATGAAAATCTGGAATCTGAGGGTACAGAAAAATCTAAACGCTGAGAAAATCACCTTTAAAGTTGTCCAAATTAAATCTCATCAATGCATATTACTAATCAAAAATTAGGTTTTAATATATATTCAGTAAGAAATACTAAATACAACATGATCTTTACTTACTATCCTAAGGATTTTTGGCAAAAAAAGAAAAATCTATCATTTTGACCTATACTATGTATTTTTGTGGTCCAGGGTCACATATTTCAAACCTTCCATTAAGACCCTATAGAATCATATAAGCAGGTGGAAAATTTGGCTTTGTATGACGACTCTAATTCAGAGAGCTAGCTATATAAAATACATTTGCATCGAGTCATTCATCAGACAGTTTTATCAAAGCTACTTACAAATGAGAGTAGAATAATAACTAGCTCCAAGCAAGTCATGGTTAGCCTAACACAGTACACACAGCAAGGGTTTGTTTTATATTACATCAAATACAAGTAGACAAAAAACAAACAAGGTGTTTTTTAAATTAAATAAATGTCAAAGAATAGAAAAAGAGTAGAGAGTTAAGTACATAATGTTCAGTAGATAGAACAGAAAAAGAATAGGTCACGCCAGTGTTAGTCTTAGGGTCTTAAACAAATTCAAATAATATAGAATAGAATGCTAGTGTTAGAGGCTATTTTTTAGTTAGAATAGAAATAGAATAGAAAGTGCAAATGATAGAGGGTCAATTTGATTTTGTTTTCTAAGGTAAATTAGAATAGAGGATCGTAGGAAGATGTCTTGAGCGGTTTCTTGAAGATAGCCAAGGATTCAGCTGCTCTGATCGAGTGTATGAAGAATGTAAGAGGTAGATGCAATGTTTGTCAAATTCCTGAAGGGAAACATACAGAGCATAAACCGACTAACAGTAACATTGGCTTGTCACTCAAGCACTGAAATGTGTAGAAATACATCAGACCTAAACTGTGCATTTGGTTTAAGCTGAACACAAAGTCAGGTTTTTTTCAGACAGAACGGCAGAACGCAGCGCCAGTCTAGCATTTGATTTCCTGTTGCGGCGTGTTAAAATAGGCTGGTGTCTCATTATCATTCTGCTCTTCCCCGGTCTCTGGCTGGATCTCTGCCTCTCAGCAGATGGTGTCCGATGTGAAATTCATCAGCAGGTCTCGAGGAGCGTGGACACGTGCTCGATACATGAGGAGCATACACAAGCAAGACTGGCCCATTTCTGCACTGAAGAAATGTTAAATGCTAATAAGAGACCGAGCTGATCTCATCTCCAGCAGAGCATCCGATTTAACCCCTGATACAGGCCTTATGCACTTTGCTATTAGAATCAATCAGCTGCATTCTTCAGGCCAGACCTGAGATTCAGTATCAGCCGATATGGAGCACCTATCCTATGCTAAAGTAAAATATTCCCTAATAAAGTGGTTTGTCCTTGGGATTCATGTTTTCCTATGGTCCTATATCGAGTTATCCATCTATATAATTTCATTACAAAACAAAAATATTTATTCATTCATTCATATATATATATATATATATATATACTTAAACTTCAAATGAACTCACAGTTGCTAGACAAAGTCAGAACTGTGTAATATAAAGTTGCAACTCTGAGAAGTTTTTTTACCCTTAGACTTGGACTTTATAACTTTATAAAAAGAAAAAAATTAGTCAAAACTGCGACTGTATAATCACACTATTGTGAGTCAGAATTCTGAAACTGTTCATGGACCAACATTAACGTCCAATAGTTTTGCTCAGCACGGTTCAACTTCTCCTTTTTGATCCACAAAGTAAATGATGACTCCTGTAAACTCAGTTTCTTCCTGTGAACCGTCATCATGTCTCGTAGAGGCAACGTGATTGTTGCTCTGCAGTCTTGGATGCTCATAAACTAAATGACAGCGCAAACGGCACTCGTCCATTTATTTGGTTTGCACTCAGTCATGACTCTAATGAAATGGCTGACAGAAGCCGTTTGCACCGTTCTATTACAATTCTGACACTGTTAGCAGCCGGTAGGACCTTTGCACGCTTTAGTGAGTCCGTCTGCCAATCACCCTCAACAACAAGCTCCAAAAGAGGCAGAATAGTGAATGCTGGGCAGAAAAACATTTGCGTAGAGCACAGGAAAAAACGTTCACACACATTAATGCAGTTCACTCGGCCATGCACAGGAACACACATCAGCATCGGGGGGGGTGGAAGGGTTAAACACTCGATAAACATCAAACCAGCGCATCGGCTGCTCTTACTTTACTGGGCTGTCCGAAGAAGGAGTTGCTGGAACACCTCTGGTTGATGACGTCTCGTATGAGATGTTTCTGGCCGTTGTAGGTGGTCAGTATGCTGATGCGTTCAGCAGGATACCCCAGCAGACGCATGTACATGTACAGGGCCACCGCATACTCGGCCTCCGCCAGATTCTGCAAACACACACGGGTCACACGCATTCAGCATCTCTCATGAGAAAGTTTTCACTTCGGTCTGAATGAAAATGCCAATTCATTTCTGAGCCGTAAAATAGCCATTTCCCTGGTCAAGCTGTCACAAACACGGCTTTATCAGACATTACAGGTGTGAGGAGATGAGACCTCAGTGAGCAAGTCAGGTAAAACCAAATACATAGAAGACAATGAAAGTGTTTTGACCTTGCATGCATGACAACCTGTTGGAGACTCCCCAAAACAAAATATGAACCTTTCATAACCCATCATGGAAGCACTTTAAACGAACGATCTTGGTTAACATTATTGATTATCAATGTAAGCGGCTTTGGGAATCCCATGCACTTCTTCAGGATGGCATATCAATAATGCAACATTGACCAAAAATCTTTTAGCATTATTCAATAGCATACCAGCATTTGATGCCGTAAATTATTCATTTCCAATCAATAATCTTTATCAGTCATTTCTCAAGTAATCAACTAAAAAAACTATACAAAACTACATTCACTTGACCTAATCTGACTGTCGAAATGGGCTAAACCTAGGGTTTGAAATTGTTAGATAAAGTTTAACACTGCTGACATGGCAACAGCTCCAGTAGGACACTAATAAGGGTACAGACCTACTAATAAGAGACGCTTCTTCAGCGGCAGCAAGCACAGACTGAGCAAACAATGTCCTTCCTATTGCTCTGTGAGAGACTAATTCATACGGCCCATTACAGCCGTGTGTGTGAGTTGGCATGGATACTGTAACGAGGACAATACCCTCCAGGACCCCAGTAAACAGTAGCGGGGCACATAGCTGCACTCATGTGACTTGCACACCGCATGCCATACGCTCATCACTTATGAACAATGCCCAACTTCAGCACAAACCTGCCAGGAATCTCCAAAATCCATGTCATGCAAGTCAGGCCTCAAGATCATACTGAAATTGTTTCCATGCTTTAAATTAAATCTTTGCTATTTTGCCATAATATAAAGAATTATTATTTATTTATATATATTTTTCTATTTTTGGTCCAGATTTGAAACTAAAATGTCTTGTTATTTTCATTTAGCATTATATATATATATATATAACAAAACATTTTGAAAACTTTTTAATCTATAATGGTTTACACACAATTTTTTTTACTGTAAAACTGTAAACATTATTTAATTGAACTTTTCACAAAACAGTGAAATGATTTATTTGTATTTAATATAAATAAAATGCTAGCTATGGAAAAAAAAAACCCTACAAAACAATCGGGTGTTTTGGAAATGACAGCTGTTTAATATGATTCAGGGAAGAAAGAAATGCTTGTGATGCGCATGCATGTCACAGAACTCAGCTCACACTCACCTGATAAAAGTATGGGTTGGGTTCTGATTCACCCACGCCGTTGAAGTCCTCCACGTTAACCAGCTGGAAGTCGTAGGTGAACCCAGGGTTCGGCGCCTGGAACTCAGACTGGAGCTGAACATGAGGGAGGTTCCCCAGCTGCTTATAGCGCCAGTTATACAGGTTACACAGACTGCCACACACACAGAGACAGAGTCAAAATAGGACACCTCATATCAAAATTTGGGAAAATAAACAAATATTATAAATTTGTGACAACCCAGCAAAACAGAACAGACTGCCTACTGTATGGCTTGATTTAAATGCATGCTCTAAAATTGGTACCAATAATAAAAATAAAAAAAAGTTGTAATTTAACATTTGCCTGCCAACCAATTAATATCTATTATTTGCACATCCTGTTATGCCGGTGCCACTGCAATAGACACATTTTTCAGTATTAAGGTTAACTAATAATGGATTGTTAAATTAAACAATGACAGATCATGGAAATGATCGAAAATTGACATCCCTAATTTTTTTTGGATTGTTGTAATAATACTGATACTTTTGGCATTATTATTATTATTTCTAATTATTGTGCTGGATTTAATCAGCTGTTTGATTCTGACGGCACCCATTCACTGCAGAGGATCTATTGATGTAATGCTGTATTTCTCCAAATCTGATGAAAAACGCTAATGCATGCAAGTCTATATGATTCCTTAGAGGCAGCTTTCACACTAAGCTAATAATGACATCACATGGTTATGTATTAGAAGCATCTATCCAGTCTGAGAAATAGACTGACCTGGCCCGTGCTCGGCCCTGGGCGTCCAGGTCTACAGTAGGCACACCCAGACGCACAAAGCGAGTAAAAAGTGACTGCTCCATGTTTGAATATTTCTGAAAGGCCATGTTCTTAATGACAGGAGGCAGCTGATGATGATCACCAATCATAATCCAGCGCTTGAGTCGACTGTAGCCGTCCTCTGGATTCTGTGTAAGTCAGTAAGGCAACGTTAAAACAAAGCTATACATAACATTTGCAGAATGAAATAAAAAACTTGGTTCTTTATTTTAGTTCAAGCACATCACACTTTCTGATTTTTGCTTCTGACAGCCATTTGTAAAGTTCTTCTTATGCAGGACATCACAAGTCCCTTTCATTACCAGGAAACTTGCCACAAATTCCTTCCTCAAAGTCTCTTCCTCTGAGTTAGTGGCAAGTTAGTATTTCATTGTCAATAACATGAGACAAAAAAAAAAAGTTCCAGATGAAAATAAATAAATAAGTGGTGGGCCGTTATCGCCGTTAATGTCAGACTTTTTCCGCGCGATAAAAAAAATTGTTAATCTATTCACAAAGTTGTGTTGGGAGCTGGGTCTATACTTCGCAAGCTATGATGACTTTCACCTTGATATCTTAGATATCTAAACTACTGTACACCTGTCCTCCGTAACCTTCATGTACCATTTTGGACAGGACTAACACCTCTGTGTTTATTACGGAGGTGAGAGGGTGTGTTTTGTACATCTGGGCGTCACAGAGATCACGCACTCTGTATGCGTGCATTGCTATAGTCATTCACATTGATTACAATTAGTATAATCACAAATAAAACGGTGAAGATAAATGGCTAGAACAGCGTTACCTTGTTAATGTGTGGTTACTTTAGTTCGACTATTATGACTTTTATTTGTAGTAAAGCCATGTTTAATTATGATAATTACAGCATATGTAATCATCATTAAAATCATGTCATGAATAATATTATATAATAAGATTTTAGGACAAAGAGGGTTGTACCTGTAGCAGTAGAGGGATGAAGGTCTCAATCTCCAGGATTTGAGCTGCCTCCTCCATCAGGATATTATCATACTAGAGGAAAATCGGGAAAATCATGTGAATACTCAGGCAGTGAACAGTATGTTAAGTGTTAAGCGTAGATTAAAGATTCATTTTAGTGAATAAGTTCATTCTGAACATTTTAAACGACTAGCTAAAAACACTAATTCTCATTTGCTGTGATATGCACTACATCAGAGGCTTGGACAAATGTCTGTCCCACATAGTTCATAACAGTAGTAAAGCCCCCAAAATATGAAATAAATAAAATAAAATAACAAAAACACTTATATATGCATATCACGAATGGGAAAATGCAGAGGTCCTCTACGAGTGATACCTTGAAGCCCAGCTCTACCAGGTCGTGGCGTTTGAGGGCAGCATGTGTGCAGGTCATGGCGATGATCTTGGCCTCCTTCACCAGCAGGTATTTGGATCGGTCCAGCCCGCTGCGCAACAGCTCAAACGCCCTGAACTCCTGCAGAACAGAAGATGCGTCTATGATTACTTCTACGCAAAACCACACAACCACAGTAACAACACACATCACAAAAACAACTCAACTCATAAAAAAACCCCTGTATATTCCAGTCTCGACATGAATAAAAAACTCCATAGAAAATGTGACAGATGAAAAATTCATTCATAAAGCTACAGTGTTTCCCACTGGTTTAAAGTCAATGTGTGGTGGTCAGCCCGGGGGTGGGGGGGTAAATGTTTGTCTGAATCAACAAGAAATCAACATAAGTATTTTCCACCATTATCTAAAAACATACCATCAACTACTAATGCTGTTTGCTATTGCAGACAGAGCATGCCAGAAGAAAACATGTTTGATAAACAATTTGCCAATTTTAGAGTAGCCAAATGGAATATGGTTGAATGGAATAAGCAGCCAAGGACAGGTTCTGAAAAAAAATACTGTATTGACATTTGCCTACAGACATATGTACATCCCTTAAATAAAAGGACACTCCTTGCCCTTCATTTGAAGCCACGACCAAATCCAGCTGTTTAACTAGAGCTGCATCGTTCTGCCCCAAGACACTCATACTGCAAAAATAATGCTTGTAGTAGTATTAACGATACTTTAGCATTATTGTACCTTACTCTCTTAAGGGTACGTTCACATGAAGCGTCTAAAAACACGTAGAAAACATGAGGGGCATCGCTTCCTCCACCAATTTCAAAGCGCTTCGGCGCTCACCCGTCTCTTGTTACTAGGCAACCATGAAAGCGCTATCAGTTACAAAATCATTTCTTTTATTGTTAAACTGCGTGGCTCTATTGAAAACAAATAGCTTGCTTGTACAAAACACGCTGCATGTGAACATGAACGAAATTAAATTGTGGATCTCTCCCCTGTGGTCTTCTCCCACGCGGATTGTCCCGCAGGAAGTCAGTGGATGGCGCGCACGGTCTACGAACACGGGATGCTCAGCTTTCACGATTTGAAACTGCGCAAATCCACTATTAAGTTCTAAATAATCAATAAATACCATCCAAGACTGACTTTTCCAGACTTTTATTTTTTCAAGCAAAGAAATTTGCATATCAATTATGACACACTTCAAGGTTAAATGTGAGAGTCACCTCAGTATTTTAAACGACTATGAATTAAACAAGGTGACCCTGGGGTTTAAACGTCTAGCGAAGGAGATCGTGTTTCTTTCTACTTCCTGTCATTTGTCAGAAACTGCATCTCTGGTTTCCTCTCAGCATGGGTGGCACACACAGATATTGAGTATCTGTTTCTGTTCAATCTGTGCAGTGAAGAGAGTTAACCCAGCTGGATATTTTCAGGACCGCATCCACTGGGAAATGAATATTTGATGCCCTTCTGCATTAATATTAATCCCATCAAAGCATTTAATATTGATGAGGCCACTTTTTAACCCTTGAGTCTTCAGCAGTGACGCCCAAGCAGACAGACCCGAACACACACACAGCGGCTCTGACGCACAACTTTATTACAGGAGTGTGGCTTTGTTGTCGGCAGATGAACACAGGATGAAAGGATGAGAAATCAGCATCAAAGAAAAGGGCATGTCAGAATAATGGGCTTTAAAAAGAGAGGAGGGAGATTATTATTGATGGCTTTCTCTTCCTTGATGAACAGACTACAACAAGCTCTGATCAGATCTCTATCATCTACTAGAAAAGTACTGTATCATACTTTGCAAATGAATACAAATATTTTCATTATTGTGTTGATCAAAGTTAGTTAACAGCATCCGTAATGTTACAAATGGACTGTTATTGTAAAGCGCTACCATTTCATTCCAGCAGTCGTGTTTGGAGATGGAGGCCATACCACACTGTTGCTTGCAACTATATCTTTTTTTAAAGATAAGAATCTTCCCACATACTTTATGCTTTGAAGCATCTGTTTTCTGCAGCTGAATTTTCAGCATCATCATTTTTCAGAAGTCATTTTAATATGCTGGTTTATTGCTCAAGAAACATTTTGGATTATTTTCAATGTTAAAAACAGTTGTGCTGCCCAATATTTTGGTGGAAATTTGTCATACAGTTCTTTTTTCATGATTCGTCGATGAATAGAACATTCAGAAGAACAGCAATTTTTCGAAACAGAAATGTTTTGATCAATATAATGATCCTTGCTAAGAAAATGTTTTTGACCTCAAACCTGAATGGAAGATTATCGACCATAATTAACAACCCGATTTGAGCCCTACCTCCAGCTGGGTGAAGATCTTGCGGATGTGGCGGTAGCAGCCCTCAGCGATGTCCATGTCCTCCTGATAGGACTGGCCTTTGAACACCGGCTGAGGAGCGTTGGAGAAGTACTTATGGAAGGGGAAGTGTGACGCCACGTCCTCTGTCTTCACCTCTCGGCCAGGTTTCGGCTTCACTTTGCTCATGTACTCCTCCCAGCGTGACATTACCTACAACACCCGAGACAAACCGACAGACAGATAGCATCAGCGCCTGGGGATTTCATGGGCCCAACTCATTAAGAGCACTCCACTGGACACACAGCCTTGTCACAATCCACACTTAATTAATGTGTGACTAATCTGTGATCTGCGCTAATGGTCCGTACAGATCCCCCGAGGTGCTGATACGAATCTACTGGCCACAGCGTGATGGATCGAACCGCAGCAAGAGATAAGAGCAAAACAAATGAAAGCAGACCTGCGTGAACCTCAGCTCAAGGCTGCGCTCCAGACCGGCGGCTCGCATTAATGTTTATATGGTGATTGTTACAGCTTGTTTTTAAGATGCAACATAATTAATAAAGTGTGAATAAAACTGTGAATATGTATGAAAAGGTACTACAGTGCAATGATTGGAGAGGATTTGAAAGCTGATGTTTTATATTCGTAGCAGAAACCTGTGTGACTTTTCTAGGTATGTAAATGACTATTTTAAAATAACATCCAAGACCCTGGTGGTTGGGGTCTTGAACCCAGATCCCAGGTCATGCTATTCATCTCAGGTAAATGGGATTTACTGGCTGATGGCTCAGATCAGGGTACTAGAATATCTAGAACTAGAACACAGGAGCAGTTTCTTCCCTCATCAACAAGTGCCTCTCTTTGACTCTCTCCTATTTATTAACAATCTTTAATTATAGAATAATAATTCTTCTTATTATTATTGTCTTGTTGTATTTGCATACGCGCAAACACACGTGGCAATAAGGCTCTTTCATGTATATCATAATTTGATGATGTTTGCAGGACACAAATCAGTTTCAAAAAAATTCTCTCCATTGTAAAATCAACTATTTATTAAGTCATGTTGGTGCACAAAGTACTACTATTACTTTTAATGTTACCCAATTAAGGTAGTAGGTTGAGACAAAGGTCCTTGATTCTGATTGGTTGAGCCATGATTGAAGCCATTGTAAAATACTCTACAAACATGTTGATGTCTATGTGTGTGTTGGTCAGCAACCACGGTATTCCAACCACAACCCTTTGAGGAACTACATTGTTTGGCGTTTTTATTAATATCATTATGCTTTATTTGCTTCGTTTCACGTTGTCAAACCTTGCTATGGATACGGAATAACCATTTTATAAAAGCAATAATCCCTGTGATGCTGTGTTTTACAGTGAATATATAACAAGCTAAGCTCTATAGCGGTTATAAATTCACTGTAAACAACTGCTTTTTGGGGCTTATTGCTTTAATCCAACATATGCCGCCATCTTCAAACTTGATAGATCTTTTTACTGCTTTTATTTTTTCTTTTAAGGAGCAATTTGAAAGCAGAGATTTGAGCTTTGTACAGAAGTCAAAGAGAAGCAGATTCATGAACCGATCGTGATGAGAGGGAGTGGCGTGTGTGTGATTGAGTACCTGGTAGAGGTAGAAGTGTCCAGCGGTCTCACAGGTGTAGGACACGTCACCGGGAACATCTAGACTCTCCTGCAGACGCCCCACCTCCCGCAGGAGCTCCAGACGGCGAGACAGAACATAGTTCACTCGTCCATACCTGACACAGACAAGAGGACAGTTCATACTCAACTCTACCCCCATCCATTTTCCCCAAGAACATGCTCCTAATTTGAAGAGCAATTTAAAAACAACAACAATTTTTTTTTAATAATGATTTTTAGAAAATAATACAAGGCGAATACAAGAATACATTTTCTTAGAAAAATACAAATGAAAATATTTCTGCTTCAAAGTGCATTTCTCATTTAATTATTTCCAGACCCACTTTAAACCGTTCTTGTGATAAGTCCACAGTAAATCAGAACTGATTTGGCCCACGTCACGTGTGTGTTGCTGTCTAATGTGTGTGTGTGTGTGTGTGTGTGCGCGCGTGCTGCACCTGCTGAAATCTTTCTCAGTCTCCAGTTCTTCTTCTCCATGTCCCAGACGCAGAAGGTGACGCTCATCAATGTCTAATGCCATAATCTTCTCAAACAGCTGGTTCAGAGCCTGAACAAAACAAACATACACGTTCAAAAAATAGACATACAGTAAAGCACTTTTGCACTGATGTATATTTTACATCCCTGTAATTTCTCTCAGATGTTAAATTTGGTTTAATGATGGTGATTTACCAGTTCAAGCGTCAGATTCACGATCCTAACTGAAGCATTTCTTCAGTAATGTTGTGTGTGTGTACCTGATTTGAGTGCGTGACGATGAGTGTCCTCTGCTCTGGAAAGTTGTGGTAGAGGTTGGAGATTATCTGAACAGCCACGTCTGTTTTTCCTGTGCCAGGAGGACCAACAACCTACAGCAAAGGGAAAAACAAGATGAACCCACAGGGAGAGACTGACAGACACTTTCATTACAGACTGAAACCAGCCAAAGAACTACAAGAAATATCAGTAACTGCAGTGAGAGATTAATATCTTTCTCATTATTGGCTGAAGGAAAATTAAATAAATAAGCATATTATACACACACACACACACACATATATATACATATATATATATATATATACACACAGGTCCTTCTCAAAAATTAGCATATTGTGATAAAGTTCATTATTTTCTGTAATGTACTGATAAACATTAGACTTTCATATATTTTAGATTCATTACACACAACTGAAGTAGTTCAAGCCTTTTGTTGTTTTAATATTGATGATTTTGGCATACAGCTCATGAAAACCCAAAATTCCTATCATATCATGAAAAGGTTCTCTAAACGAGCTATTAACCTAATCAACTTTAAAGATTCCTGAGGCTTTTAATTCCTTAAGTGTCATGTTTATTAGTACATTACAGAAAATAATTAACTATCACTATATGCTAATTTTTTCAGAAGGACCTGTATATATATATATATATATATATATATATGTGTGTGCGCGTTTAGTAAACCCAAATTTATTCAGAAACCTAAAAAACATTTTTTATTTAATCAGTTTATTCACCACAGTTTACAAAATGGTGATAAAATATGACAAGAGTTGAACTGTGACAGAACAAATTCATCTTGATAACTTTGATAGAAAGGCATGTAAAGAAAATTGGTTGAAGAGCTGTTAAACTTTGAACAAAATTAGATAATACCAATTTAGGTGAACCAATTATCAAGCAATGCTTCCATTTGTTCAATCTGTGGTGCAAAATTAGCAAAAAAAGAAAAACACTTAAATCATGGCCAGGCCATGTCTTAATTTTGTGGCTGGTGTCCTGCACCCTGTAGTAAATATAAATACATACACACACACACACACACACTGTGTCAGTAGGAAATATCAGTTTACATTCATTTTGCCATTGATTCTAATAGTCTATCAATTGTTTGCTGCACACAGAGATCTGATCATCATCATGTCAGGAATGGCATGAAGTAACAGCACAAACTGAGACAGACTCAATGTCTTCAAGAAAGCTACCTTTTAAAGTCCACACTGTTCCCTATCGACACTACAGCAAAATATTTTTTTTATCTGGTGAAAAATTTGGGTTCTAATCATTTTGGGCACTACTGTATATATAAATAATAAATAATAATAATAAAGATTTTAGTAACACTTTACAATAAAGTTCATTAGTTAACATGAACAAATGAACTATACTTCTACAGCATTTATTAATCTTAGTTTACGTTAATTTCATTTACTAATGCATTATTAAAATCTAACGTTAACAAAAATGAATAAAAGTGTAGTAAATGTAGAGTTCATTCATGTTAATTAACACATTAATGTTAACAAATGTTATATTGTAAAGTGTTCCTGAGATTTCTTACCATAGTAAGTCCTGGTTGCATCCCTGCTCGAATGGCTTCAATCTGGGTTGGTGTAAACTGGATGGTGTTTCTGTTAAAAGTGGAATCAGCTGAATGTTAGTGTTTCCATAACAGGTGATGTTTATACGTATATACTGAGTGCATCTTCAGGCTGGACCACAGCTGGATCATCTAAAAGGTTCAGCTCTAAACATACCGCTTGGGCTGGTTGTATGGATATGGGCCCCTGTTAGGAATCACATGAGGCTCCACCACCAGCGTGAGATCTTCCTCATCAGGCTTTTCCTCCTCATTTGTTTTACGCTTTTTACCCTTTGCATTCTGTGCAGGGAATCGAATCCTGATAGAGAAAAGAGAACAGTTCAAGGATTGCATTACAAAATAAAAGCAAAGAAATATATATTGTGAAATATTTTTTAACAGATTTTTATTTTAATACATGTTAAAATGTAATTTATTGCAGTATTCAAAGCTGATCTTTGCACTACTCCACTAAAGAGGATTCCTGACCTGAAAGGCGGGACCTGTCGAGCGGGATCTTCCTCAGTCACCTTCACCGTGTGATTGGGGAAACAGGACTTCAGGTGATCAATGGACAGGAAGGTGTCGTTGAAGTCCAGAGAGGAAATCTGGTTGGGCATCTTTGAGTAATGGGCACTACCAGGATCTCCATAACCCAGGATGATGTCATGAAGCCAGTCGGGCACCACACACTCTGTGTTCATCAGGTTACGAATGGTCTCCAACACGGCCTGAACACAACAAAAATTTATTTTTAATCATTGTGGATGATCGACTCAAATAGCTCTATTTTTTTTATGTAGATTAAAAGGCAATTTCTGCTTCTATTCTGATTAGATGTTTTCTGGACAGCCTTCTTTAGCATCATTATTACATAGGCTAGTATTTATTCATATTTCATATAAAATTAAAGTTTTAGTAAGGCCTATTTATTTATTTATCAAACAAACAACTAATTAGCCATGAAACGTTTTATTTTAAGAGGGTCATTTAATGTCAGATGCACTTTTACAAGTTGTTTGAAATACGGCTAGAGATCCTCCGAGAGTGCCTTGGAAAAGAGGGGAGGGGTCAGCGGAGCGGTGATTTTAAATTTGAAAACTATTTTACAGACTTTTCACAAAGACCCTAAAGAATCATATCAGCTTGTGGAAAATTGGCATGTGACCACTTTGTTTTTTTATATGGAAAGCATTTCCACCACAGGATTAAATATATATTATATGTATATGCATGTATATACACACACACACACACAACTCAGAACTTACTTGAATTGTAAGATATAAAAAAGAAAGCAAATTAACTTTTTTTTTTTCCTATGGCTGGAAAAAAAAACAACAACAACTCAGAATTGCATTTTTATCTTGCAATTCAGTTACTTTTACTTACAGGCAGGGTCTGAAATGAACACTCGCCACTCACCAAATGCGAGCAAATTCTCTGTCTTGGGAGTCAAATTTAAAGCACCATCCACCACAGGGTGAGTAAATCTTTTCACCGGTAATGTTAATCAGTATCAGTTCTCTGTGATGCTCCCCCGCCTCCGTCAGCATTTATTTTAAGTGAATTATTTTTATTAAAATTTTATTAAAATTCAACAGCCTGGCTCTGAGTCTACTGGCAGGCCTGACCTTGAAGTTATTCTCTTTGGGTTTGCGTCTCATGATGATATTGAAGGTCTCATAGGGGTCTTCTGCTCCGTTCTGGATGCTGTTGGTCATGTCCTGCTGGTACTGGTTTGGGTCGAGCCATACTCGAAATGTCCTGGTGTCACCTCTTAATTTGGGCTTCGGATCCGGACCTTTGCACCATAAAAGACAATGATAGAATCATAATGATTAAAATTTGGAAATCGCTTCTGTTGTTGGCATAACTGAAAATATGTACATATTCACACAAAAACAGTTATTTGAAATTGTAATAACATTTTGCAATATACCTGTTTTTGCTATATTTTTAATTAAATGAATGCAGCCTCAGTGAGCAAAAGAGGCTTCCGTCAGAAACATTAATATTTTGCCTGGTAGTATATGACATTATTATATATATCAACTGTATAAGACTGATATAATCATATTACATTTATTGCACAAGTGTTGCATATTTAACATGATTACTGTTTATCTGTAAAAGCGTGACAACCCACATAAAACTCCATGCTTATGACCTGTGCTCAGAAAGCTCTGGCAGTCTAGTCTATTCATCACATGGTTCAGTGAACTCAGTAAACAGCTTTACCTTCCTCTATGACGCGGCCCTTATCATCCAGCATGCCCTGCACCTCACAGCCTCTCACGTACACCAGCCCGGCCTGATCCACAAACGGCTGCCGGCGGTCAAAGCGTGTGCCGTAGAGCAGCATGGGCCGCACCGTGATCAGAAAGCAAACATCGTGCTTTCGCAGCCCTGTAAAAACAAGCGAAGATGTGAAGAGCTGGAAGGACAAAAAGCTGCTGAAAAATAGCTGCTGCTAAGACAACTAATGACATGCACTGTAGGGGTATACTCGAATAACGATTTTCAAAGTCTAATCAGAATTTTTGAATCTTGCCGATAGTCGACTGATAGTTGTATCATATATTTGGGGGCGGGGGTCAAAATACATTCAACAGTCGTAATTACTGACAGACAGTAATGTGTAGATGCCTGAATAAATCACGGCTAAGGGCGTTGTTAGGCACAATGCAAAGCAGAGTTATATTACACACTAAAAAATTTTAAAACTCAAAAAAAATGTGCATTAAAACTCATAAATAACTACAAATAACTAATGTTAGAGAAATCTGGTAATGTTTTGTTGTGCGTTTCTGAAATGAAAAAATAAAAATATATAAATAAAAATTACCAGATGATATATCATAATATCGGATTTTAAAACCAACAAATATTTTTATCGGTATCGGCCTTCAAAATCCTTCACCGGCCGGGCTCTATCCGGGCTCCCACACCTTGGGTCGCACGGATTTCTCAACCTCCGCCATGTATCCTTCCTCTACCTATCCTATATATATATATATATATATATATATATATATATATCTATATATAATTCAAA
>JAUYWG010000053.1:18835716-18849640 GCA_034779775.1 Enteromius afrohamiltoni
TTAGTGACTTGCTGTCAGTTGATTAGATTCAAAATAATTCAGACTAACTCTGAAATAAACCAGGCTTATTCTACAAACATCTTTTATGAAACCCCAGATTGAAAAAACCCAGTCTTTCACTCTGCCTGTCAGTTTGGAGCAGCAGCTCATTTGCATTTAAAGAGACATGCTCTAATACAGCGCATTTCTGCTTCCACCCAAAATAGGCATTTTCAATTTTCCATATTGTAAAAATTAGCATAATATATGCCTTTAAAGTAATTAAAAATAATTCTAATTTAAATGATACTCATAAAAATAACTATAATTGAATTGAAGACAGCTTTACCCTCCCACTCATTTTTGATGTTATCACGGACGTTGAGGTTAAGGGTGACATCAGCACGGACGCGAGCAGGCCAGTTCTCTCCAATGTTTGGCTTGGCCACCTCCACTATAGAGAACGAGGCTATGGTCTGTGCCATTCTAGCCCATCCTCCAAACACCACTCCTCCATACTCCGACTGCCTGCAGGACACACAGCACATCATAAACAAGGACGCTCAGGCCACTCTTTTCCTGACAGTAAACATAAACGCTGTACAGGGGATGTCAAGCTTCAAAACTGACAATAAATTATAATCCCAATATCCTGCGTTTATCCACATCAAGTAGTAGGGCTTTGTTCTTTATGTAATGGTAATTATCAAAGCATTTGCCATGCCTTTTTTACCAGTTCAAATTTAAGTATATTTTGTCAAATTAAGTCTTGCTACCAAAACACCTGAAAATCACTCTTTGATGAAGTTCTGAGTCAAGTCACCTTTGGCTATAACATTAGTTAAAATGCTGGAAATATTTTACAATGAGAACAAACCATGGCTTCATTCGTAGTACGACGTCTTCGATATCCTGCCGGATTTCATAGGTGGACTCCAGGCGGAAGAGGTTAAAGTTTCTCAAAAGATAGTCATGCAGGGTCAGAAACTGCAGGTTCAGCTTCGGCAGGGCTAAACAACCTGCAGATTCACAAACAATCAAGACATTAGAGGAGTTTGGTGTTAATGATACTTGGTAGTAGCTTTTTTTTTTTTTGCATTTTTCAACGCTTTTTTGTGCATCTCTTGCTCTTTATGGAACTTAAAATACAACAGTCCCTATAATATTGTTGTTTGGAAAAGAGGTGATTATTAGTCAAAAATCCAGCTTAAAAATTCTACCTTTGCATTATTAAAATTAGAGGAATAATTTAACAAGAAATGCATAGGTGTGCAAACATAATCCTCTAATTTTATTAATGCATGCTGAACTCACCTTCTCCAGAGTAGTACTCAGTGGGAACAATGTTCTCGTCCCAGATGATCTTCTCGGTGGGGTACAGAGGCATCTGGTTGAGCTGTTCTATCTGGGAGATTCGTCTCTCATGACGAGACACCTGAACAGAAGAGAGAACGGGTTCATGGGGTCTGTTACGTCTTAGCCAGCTTCTCCATTAACCACGAATCATCTGCCCGCTGGACAAAGCATGCTGGGTAAACCTGTGCAATTACGGTTTACCCTTCAAACACAGCAGATGGCCAAATGTAGGCTACATACATCATAGAACAAGAGGGCCAATCACATCCCATGAGCATGTTAAAAGGACGTACTGCACCAAAAGAGTCATTTCTTCCAGCACACATTTTACAATCAAACATTGTGTTTAAATCATTTATCGTACACAGTGCAGCGCAAACCCCACAAAGCTTTCTTGAAAGAAATCGTTGCACAAATTGCATACATAATAAATTGTCTGATCTTTAAACTTTTCCTGTACTTCCTGATGACTATAAATCCTTTCTATTATGTTTCTGTTCCAATCCAAATGAACTAACACTGTAAGACTACTCTGCTGAGAAAACATTAAACACTTTCAATGAGAAAACGAGTCGGGCTGCTCACGTGGGACAAAGCTTTGAGAAAATCAAATGAATTAATCAGGGGTGTTTGGGTAGCTTATCCTGTTGAAGCTTAATTAAGTGTTTTATCTGGTTTGTGACCTGCTCTGACTCCATAGTGGGCCGCAGCACATGCACATAACCAGATTTCAGCTGCTCGACGCACAAATGACCGTCTGACACTGGCTCCATCAACAAAGTCACAGCATTAAAGAGGAAATGCTTAAGTTCTTGATGAGATTTGGAGGGAGTAATTAAAAGACGGCGAAGCAGGACCACCGATGGGCCTGGAACATCTTAAATATCTGCAGCGGAGGTTAAAATACACTCGAAGAGTGAGAATTAAAGCCATTCCCAGCCCCCAGCCTCAAAGCACTTACAAACGGAGGACTTAGCAAGCAGAAAACCTTTTAAAACACATTTATCCACCAACACTACATCTCTGTGAACTGAGCTGAAACAAACGACATAGGCACCATGGTGTCTCCACGAATAGTGTTCCTCGTTTCAACCACTAAAGGCTCAACAATAAGGACTGCCTGATGAGCTGGAGTCAGTGTGAAAGACTGACCGAACCACTGTCATGAACAAGTGCAAGGCAACGTGAAAAAGAACACCATTCAGTAATTCTAACACAGAATTGAGATCTCTTTCAGGTGTTTTTGTGCTTGAATGGCAAATCCACGAATCCTCGTAAACACACTCAGTTATGTCTATTGTAAGTAGCCAGGAAAGAAATCTGATGTGTATCAGTATATTAGTGCATTAGGTCTTAAAGTGACAGCTGCCTAACTTATCAGCTGTCATTAATGATAATCCAACAACAAATGACAAAAAATTAAAATCTCTCCCTGCACTTGAAAATTGTGACCAAGTAAACCACAAAACCAGTCTTCTTCTTCAGGGTACATTAAAAAAAAAAAAAGTTTTATTCTTTACATGTAAATTGAATAAATAAAACTTCCATTGATGTTTGGTTTGTTAGGACAGAGTAGTATTTCGCCAAGATGCAATTATTTGAAAATCTGGAGCCTGAGGGGTGCAAAGAAAACAGAAAATTGACTTTAAAGCTTTCCAAATGAAGAAGTTCTTAGCAATGCATATTACCAATCAAAATGTCTGCTTTTATATAAACATCTTCATGGAACATAACATTTATTTAATGTCCTAATTATATTTCACAAATAAAAAGCAAAACAAAACTACCTGTGGATCTTTATCATTGTAGGGTGGTTGTGTACACACACTCCCAACACACATTTCAGTCCAAACAGCTTGAAAAAGAGCATGTATCACCGTATGATCCCTTTAAGACTGGCTTTGGGGTTTCGTTTCTTATATTTATAAAATAAGTTATATATAGGAAAAAAAAAACACTGATTGTTCATTGATTGTTAATAGTTAGGCTAGTAGCTTTTAACTGTTTTATTAAAACTGGAATTTAGAATACAAAATGGCATGGGTCAAACACAACGAAAGTTCAGCAGGACTGCATCTGTATTTCAAAACATTTGGTGAAAATGCACATTCAGTATAAATGCATGTTTAAAACACAGCATTTTTACAGCACGAAAGATCATAAACAAAATATGCTTGCAAGAATGCATTATCTACTGGGATGCAGGAGCATTGTCTTTTGACATTATCTCTGTGCATGTCTTTCCTATGCTTAACTGGATGTGTGGTGGCACAACCATATGTGCTGAAAAAAAAGAAATAGCTTTGTGTGAATGTGACAAAACGTTCTTAATCAGAAATGCGTGAAGCTATTGCACAAGTTTTAAATAGTCACAATAACACGCCATATGTTACTGTTAAATTAGATAAGCCTGTTTTAATTACTACTTGTCAGTATTGAACAAAACAGATTTAATGTCTACATTTCTCTCAACTCCACCAACATCTTTTGGCAAGCTTGTTTTTAATGCATTCTGGTGCTGCCTTAGAAACTGCCAAAGACAAAGCACAGCAGAAAACACTGTTATATACTTGTGACATTTTAAGATGTCCCTACCAGGAGCTCCAGAAGGAATTCTTTATCATAGGATGTTTCTTCTCCATCAGGAAGCTCAGGGAGGAGACACAGGTACGCCGACACTCGGTGGAGGGTATTGGGACTACAAGCCAAAAAACGAACAGACAAAACTAAGTCACGAAAAAAACCCTAACTTCAAATTCACAAAAGTCCAAACTATTAGCCACTAAATTCTTTATTTGCAATGTTCAAAGTAAATATGTGGATTATAAAAAAAATGTCAATTAGAAAAGCATGACAATAATATTCTGAGAACATATAACATTATAAAACGATGTTTATGAGACATGGCACAAATCAGCAAGTTGTACCATTTCTTTCAACATACAAAACACCTTCTGATGTTCATTCATGTTCATTCAAGAGGTATCGCTGTTAGGAGGACAACTTTTTTTAAATATTAGATTTAAATGGCTTTTTTTGTTTTTAACAATTATTTTTGATCACATCTATTAATTAATTAAAGAGATAATAGACAGATCAACCAGTTATTAAAATAATCATAAGATGTAATCCTGTTTTTGAAAACACCAGTGTAAAGTTCCCTGGTTGTGGAAACCCTGTCTGCAGTTAAGAGACTTCATCATAAAGCTCTGGCAGGAGCCATTAATCTAATGATCCATGTCTCTCTATAAAGAGATAACACGTTATATGTAACTGCCGTCACTTACCTGAGATTGCCGAAGTGTTTGGTGAGGGACTCTCGCGTGTCCACAGCTGCCACACTAGACAGGGCAAAATCATTGAGCTCAGGGAAATGAGCAAACGCTGCTCTCTGAAAAACAAACACCAGCCACAGAACTTCTGAAACATCACACAGATTTAATAATCACACAGGAGTAAGACTACAAATCAGGGCTTTTCAACCAAAGAATTTCGACGGCTTTTCCATCACTTAAATCCTCTTTTTATTCTAAAACCACTTTGTTTGGTGCATTCAATGACTGAAACAGACTATTTTAAAAACACAAAGCATAGGGTTAGAACTGTACACAGCATTTTTATGAAACTATAAAAAAATAAAATGATTGTGGAAATGCTTCACGATCTTTGGAACAGGTCAATGGTAGTCAAAAAAAACTAACAAAAGGCAGAAGAGCTGCTGACAAATGTGCTTCTGTAACAAAATGGCATGATTTTTTCTTCTTGAAAATTCTCTGCTGAGGCTCTGTGTGAGGTGGGTTACCTGTAGAGAGGTGATTCTGTCGTAGTGAAGTGTGGTCATCTCTTTCTGTGTGAGCGCATTTCCTGTCTGATCACTGATCTCAAAGCCAGTGTAGAACTTCAACATGTCCAGGAGCTGAACACAGCAACAACAATAGTTCAAGTCTCTCTACATCTAATAGACATGCGGTCACGTTTTTTTCTTACTACTGTAAAGCTTCCTTACATTTGCAGAGAGGCACCAGAGAGTGCTAGAGTACAAGTGTGAAGTAATGAATCTAGGTAAAGGGGGGGCGGAGCCAGAGGTGGATTTGTAAGCCAACGTTAATTTTTTTCAATTGTATGCAAGCAGCTGTTGGCAGCCAGTGCGTTCTGTTCAGCTCATTGAAGGGAATCATAATAAGGTTCATTAATCATCTCAAAACCCTCCATTTTAACACACATATTAGCAGAAGCGCTTGAAACGGCTGTATAATGTAGGGAGAACTTGATCCGATTTTCAGCAGAAAACAAACATGTTTGTCAGGATACACAGTTTGACCAAGCAACTACAGAGGAACAATGTGTCCAGTGCTGTACCTGGCAGAAGAGGTGACCCTCTTTCTCCCTGTCGGTGAGGTGAGACAGCTGGCAGTTGACCACCAGATGAGCGTCATCCAGCACTGTGTTGAACCAGCGGCGGGTCGGGAGGAGAGCCTGCCAAAAACGGACAAGGTTACAAATATGTCCAAGCTGCGATTCAACGGACAAAGCGACAGATCTTTTCTTCTGAATTCTGATGCGCACCCGAGTGTGACCCTCCATAGACAGCAACACAGCTGAAATGATCCCGGATCCAGAAAACGTAGCAAAAACAGGCCATGTGACTTTTTAGCGCAAAAAAAAAAAAAACGACCGCGTAATTTACTCTTCTTCCGTGACTTACATCGTCCGCCATTTTAACGCAGCGCATACGCAAGCTTTAACGTAATCAGCCTTGTTTACATCCGGGTGAAAGCATGTGCATAATCTGTGGCTGTTTGCGCATAGAAGAAAGCATCTGCTTACACAGTAAACTGCTCTAAAATTAGCAGAAGACTCAAGACATGGAAGAAAAACGGTCGATTATATGATGTTATTTTTGTTTTCTTTGCACAAAAAAAGTATTCTCCTATCGTTGCAAAACTGAAGTTGATCCACTGACGTCACGGACTGTTTTACTAGCGTTTTCTTCCGGGGGCTTTCTGATATCATCTAATCGATCTACATTTGTGTTTTTCGTTTGTTTTGAACGACATGAGGGTGAGGCTGACAGAATGTTTGGGTGAACTAACCCTTTAAGATTTGGATGTGTCACTAAAAAGTAAAAGCAGATGAGCACAAGAAACTTGAGAAGATAAAAGTCCTGCATATATCACCAGACTGAAGTCTAATGTCAACGTAATGCTAATATGCTGATTTGATTTTATCAAGTATGTACAACAAATTTATTATAGCACTAGTATGCTTCAAGAAATCGACCTGCAAAGTTGTTAAAGGTTTGTGTAAAAACGCTGTAAAATGACAATGCTGCCAAAAAGCTGAGCATAGTTTTTCGTTTAGCTTTGAAGTGGCTTTCTTGAAGCGTCCTGGAGACATTGTTCTCCACAGCTCTTCTGGATTTAGTCTCAGTTTGCTCTGATTCTACATGTCAATTTAGACAGACTGGATGATGATCAGATCTCTGTGTGGGGCACTGACAAAAATCTCACTGGATTATTACAATGCCAAAATGGCAAAATGAACGTCTGGAAAAGTAAAGTGATAGTTCCTACTGACACACTACAGCAGGAGATAGAAATACCTGACTTAAAACCATTTAGCTGCTGAAAATACTAGTGTTCTGATCATTTAGGCCACCACTGTTTTTCATGTGCATATATAACTTCCTCCACAAATATACACATCTATTTGTAAGACTTTTTCTATCTCTGTCACAAAAAGGAGGAAAAGACAAACTGTTGCCATTCACTTATCACTCAATAAAAATGCAACAACTAAAACAACATCACAAAACGTTTAGAAAGGAAACAAACTGTTCATGGTAAGATCTATAACAAGCGTTTCGAATTTTCATTTCAGCATCAACAAAAGCTGGAACGCCAACTCACCTCCAGGTCAATCATGAACTCAATGAATCTCTCACAGTAGTGAACCTTCTCCATGGAGACGGAGCCTAGAGCAACATGAAGCACAAAACACACATTAAAGCAGCGATGACACAACCTCATCTCACTCAGACAGACAGGGCTGGACGGTGGATCTGGGTTCAGAGAGTGTCACTATTACGATGATCTTATGAACAGGATGCGCTGGCCTCTTGCGTGTCACACCATCATGGCCTGAACAGGTGGATGATGGGAGGAGGGCACGTCGGCCTGTGTTAGCGGAGCTCTGAGAGGCACCCTCGGGCGAGCATCAGCTGCTCTGAAGCTGGGTCACGTCACAGGATGGTGAAAACACAGAGAGATTCTCAAAATAAAAATAAATCACTGCCTGAGGGACGGAAGGAAGACTGAGGTCTTATGGGTAACAGAAATCAGCCACATCCTAACTTGTAGCACAGATGTAAGCAAGTATTGAAGTAAAACTGTAGTTGTCCAAACATCACCTTGCTGCGATCACATTCTTAATGTCACATTTCCAGATGAACGCTTGATTCTCCATCAATCGTTTTTTTGGGGGGGAAAAATTTGTTGAGAACTGTCTATCATAATTGGATTGCATTGCTTTATATCTTTAAGCATTTCAATCTAATAACGCAAGTATCGACAATAACGCTTCATCATATAGATATCAGTGTCTGTACCAAATTGCATATATTCAAGTATGAGCTCTATATTCCACATCCTCACCATGTGAGTGATAAAAAGCTAACGTATCAAACATGATACCCAACAAAACAAACAAAAACACATCATGTAAGATTAGTAGTGCTCACTGCCCAGGACTAAACGCATTTCTTGCATTAGGCTTTACAAAGGAAAAATTGAATAGCTCTTTTACATTGTAATACTTCACAATATCATTACAGCTGTCACGGTTTTTGTGACCCCATAAATTCAGTATTGTTAAACATATGCGTCACACACACGTTTGACCCAATATGTACAGAGCAAAGCACATATACAATTCATTTAACACCAAAAAGAACATCAGACAGAAACGCTGGTGCGAATGAACAGTTTTACCTGCTGCAGGGATAGACATGAGCACCACCAGGAACTTCTTGATGAGGGAAGCGAGAAAGGTGCGCTCCTTATTAGCTCTGTGAAAACACAGCTCATGAGACTCACAGGACATTATTTAGAAGTGCGTCGGGTTTATGGGGCCATTTCTTACTGCTCCATGTCCTGCGGCTCCATCTTCTCGTAGTTCTTTTTAATGAGGTTCCAGAACTTCTGCAGTTTTGGGACTTTCTTCAGTTCCTGCTGTAGTCTCGTCTAGATAAACACAAAATCTGGAGTCACTTTCAAACATCTCAGTGGCCACGCAAGAAAATGTGGCTGATGTTATGGACAGCAGGATGTAATGCTCACATAGGACATGAAATGTAATACTCACCGGCACCAAACACATCCACATGGGCAAAGAGACCAGCTTCTGAACCTGCTCACGGATCAAGTCCACTTCCTGTAGTCAAAGACACAGACCTTCTGTTAGAGCTGTTTTATTAGGGACAAAGCCGAAGCTCATATCACACTAGTTCAGAGCTTTTGAATTATATTTAAAATCAAAAGCTGTAGCATCATCAATGTCCATGTCCTCCTGCCACTAATGCTATTCCTTTTGATTTCTGTATTTGGAAGAAAAAAAAAACGCACATTGCATTTATTTCAAAATACAATAACAAGTGTGTGAAAATCAGCTTTACTACAGGTTTTTATCTGTACTTTCACTATAGTAAGCATCTTACGTTTTGCTCATGAGTCTGTTGGGAGTTATCAGAGTTCATTCGTGGTGGATGCTCTCTGACCGCAGCATGATTGCAGCATCTCTAACATTTAAGCAGGGACATTATAGGCCTAGGATGGTCATTTCCATTGCTACGCAAACAGAGCGCCTTCATAAGCAGAAACCTACATGATTAGCATACAAACACTAGACGACCTCATCAACAATGCAAATACACCATCTGCTTCAGAGTGCCTTAAATTAGCAGCAAACCAAAAACAGAAGAAAACGGCTTTGAATTGAAGCCGTCACTATACGTGTGAACCTCTGAGCTGCTGTTCGGTGTCATTTCTGAAGTGTGTTGAGTTGAGTGTAAAAAACACACTTAAATCACAGTGCAAGGCAACAGTGCCCCCAAGTGATGAGCAAAAAACGCAAGTACAAGAGGATCTTAACAACTGCTGATGATGGATAACTGACCAGACTGTTGAAGCAGTGATCCAGGAAGAGCAGGAGCACTGTTTGCTCCTTCAGCGGCAGGCCGAGCTGCTCACCCGACAGACATGACTCCATCACACACTTGAAGAAGTGAGGGAAGTGTGTGGGCACTTTCTTAAAAACCTGAAGAGACACAAAACACACACTTAACGAGTTCTACCTGTGCCTGCAAACAACACACAAGCATAAAACCTCTGCAAATTGTACTATTAAAACCAGCCCATGTGGTTGTCAAGATTTTAGCTTAAAAAACTTTCACCTTTTAAAAACTCAAGTTTAAATTTCATTATTAAACCAAATGCTTTACCTTTAAATTACACTGACACCCATCTTATAGAGAAAGACACATGACCAAGCAAACAGTGCACAGCACATGATGTATAAATACCATAACGGTAACACACACAACAAATCGTGTAATTAACATTCATTTAACAACATACGACGAAACTTAAAACCCTATATAATGTTCTTATATAACATCCAAATAATGCTCTTTTCACTTCCACAAACCGTACCTTTAACGGTATTTTACTGTAAACTTTTATCAAATGTCCTATTAGGATTAACAGCTTTTTACAGGAGCATTTTCATAGGCTTTTTTTTTTTTTTTAATCAAAGTGTTAGCGTGCATCTGAAGTCTGTTCTCATCCTCAGCTCTAGTTAAACTGCTGTAGAGCTTCTAAAAGCAAGCATCACAGTACAAATACAAAACATGCTCTGCCTGCTTGTGTGTGATTTTTATGTTATCTCTCTGTAAAATAAGACACTTCTGCACAGTGAAGGACTCTGCTGGTCCTGCTCCATTCAGAGGAGCCTACGCGTTTCAAATCTAAGAGGTAGTACATCTACCAAAGCACCAAACCTGAGACTAGTTTTCATTTAGCAACAAAAACACAAAACTTAACATTAACTTATTTGGTAGGTACAGCAGAAGTGAAGATGCTGCATTCAACGTCAAGTAATTAAAGTGCGTTTAACATGCAATCTACTCATTACTCAACAGACCTCCCAAGCAGGAACATTTTCCCGAAACTTTTCATTGACGATACAGCAGATGGACATCAGGTAGCCATTACTGGAGGCTTCAGGAGTGTAGTTCGGCCACAGGTAGTTCTCCAGGTACTGGCTGCAAAACAACACGAACATCAGCAAACCACACGTCCTACAGATCCTCTACAGCAGAACCTGCGCGGAAATCACCAACCTGAACTCCAGCAGCATGATTTTTCTGATGGCAAACCTAAAAAAACCAAACAGGCCCATGTCAGCATGCATCAAAGCTGTATGAGCCTTAGTAGAAAGTCTAAAAAGCCTTCATAACAGCAATCATTGTATTAATAATACAATAGTAATGGCGTCTTACTTTGATTTAAGAATCTCATTCTGGTAAATGTCTTCAATGACCTGTACAGAGAAAATATTATATAACAATACTAATAAACAGCATCTGAATAAAGCCAGGTTTTAAACGTGAGTTCATCATTCACTAAACTGAAAATGAAGATAGTTCTGGCTGTATACAGCATGCCCTCTGGGTCCATATATATTTAGGGTAATCTCTCTCTGTAAGGTTATACTCTGTGAAGTCAAATCACGCAGACGGAAGCTAAAAGGAGATTTATAACTCAAAGCCTCACCTGAGAATCAAACGGTAGTTTGTTCTTGACATGAGGAGCCCAGTATTTGTTTGAAAGCTTCAGACAGGAAACACAAAACAGGAATAAATGAGCACTGAGTCTGGTGTCCAGCAGATGTAGATTGGTGACGGATACAGAGTTCATGAAGTAATCATAACTCACCTGAGTGACATATTCCGCGTTAATCTGAGACACCGGAGGCGCTGAGGTCTTTATCACTCTCGAGTCCTTCTGCATGATTTACACAATCATTAATAACACCGATCCAACTAAAAACAAATAATCCCGTGGCTCACTGATCACTCCAGGCTTCTGTTGATCAACTTGATGTCTGAAAGTTTCAATTACATCATTTAACATTCACTGCTGAAGACGCAAAAAGAAAAAAAGATCAACCATACGCTGCAGTGTGAGCTTAAACAGTACTGCTAATCACTACCAAATTTTGTTTATAACAGAAACGTCATTAATACGTTGCGTAGCTTTAGCTGCATGCTAACATGTGCAACTGAAAGTCGCGGCTGATGACAACTTCCGCCTTCTTGGTGTCTTTCCAAAATAAAAGCCGGGTGACTTTCATTAGAAGAAGAAGCCAAGGTCTCCACTGTTTTCAAAACGTACTCATAAGCTTGTGGAGCTTGGCATTACCAGAAATATGTGTAATATCGATAAAAGATTAACTTAGCATTTTACGTTCATATTCATTTACACAACTTTTCTAACCATATGGATCATACTTTTAAAGTTAGGCTTCCTGATATGTTCTTCTTTTTTTTTTTTGTGGGTCAGTACCCATTTCCTGTGTTGTTGGTCACTTTGTCAACATTCTCCCATGGTGACATTTTAGCATTTGTGTCTGTGTCTGCGAAGTTTCAGCTCTTTGATGTCGACAGTTTTCTGTGGTTGGTTTTTGTGGAATAATGAGCTTTGCTGTCACTTTGCTGCAGTAGTTCTGTGTTTGGACACAATGCTTCTTAATATTCAATAAAAATAGTCCAAATCACAAACTAGAGATAACCGACTATGACATGATAATCACAAAATTCTTTGTTTTCATTACTGTTACAAATAAGACATTCATGTTATTTTATCCAACCCACGTTGAACATAAGTAACACTTTCTTGCTCCTCCATGGTATAGCCTGTGACCCAGAAATTGATTATTAGGAATCAGTTCTCTACATGCAATGTAAGAAGGTAAGGGTTTGGAGACAGTAAACACACGAGGATCCTTTGCAGATACATTTACAAGTCACATGCCGTATATACACTGCAGAACAAAGCAAACTTTTTGGTTCTAGTAAGCACTCTAGCTGCTGTATTTTGGACAAACAGGCGTTTATTCATTCAACCTGCAGGACAAACACCCAGTAACACATTACAGCAGTCTAGCCTTGAGGTCATGAACACATTAATGAGCTTTTCTGCATTAGACACTGACCGCATGAGTCATGAGTTTTGGAAATTGGTATAATTTGTCAGACCTTGAGGAAATGTAGAGCTGGGTCTCACCAGCCTAACTATGGAAACTATGGATCGTTTCTCCTAGTAGTAGCATCTACAGTGTGAAGACTAGTGGTCGTAGTACTGAGCCATGCAGAACTCCTCATTGAACTTGATATGACACCTAGCTCTTCCTTTAGTGCTACAAAACTAGAAGTGGTCATATAAGTAAGATTTGAACCATGCTAATACAGTCCCAGACTGTACTGCCAATGTAATTTCTGAACTAGATTTCTATCCAATAGAATGTTATGGCCAATAGTATCAAATGCAGCACTAAGGTAGAGTAAAACTAATGGAGAAATGCAACCACAATTGGATGATGAAGTCATTAGTAACTCTGAAGAGTGCAGTTTCAGTGCTGTGAAATGGTCTTCACCCTGACTGGAACTTCTAATCATAATAAAAATAATAAAAATCTATATCACATTTTGTAAACATCGTACTTTT
This sequence comes from Enteromius afrohamiltoni, assembly GCA_034779775.1. Lineage (NCBI taxonomy): Eukaryota > Metazoa > Chordata > Actinopteri > Cypriniformes > Cyprinidae > Enteromius > Enteromius afrohamiltoni. The sequence continues at coordinate 18,848,835 of JAUYWG010000053.1, forward strand.
TGGAGAAATATGGCATTCTTAGTGTGAAATTGATTAAAGTGCCATAAATATCATTTTTTTTGGCCCCATGTCATATCCCTGAGGCATTTCAAACGAGAATATAAGTTATCTTGGCTTTTTATCATTGCAGCGCCAAAGCTGATGCCAGCCCAGCCACTGGACGGCACTCCAGCTCCCAGCGGACTGTGTGCGTGTTTGTCTCCGTTTGCTCTCCCCGGACTTTTATTATGAACTTTACTCTCACTCCTGTACATGTTTTCTGTGGATGATTATGCCTGAAGACTGTTATGATTCTGCCTGACTCCCTTTATATGTTCTATCACAAATAAATGTCTGTACATGAATTCGACCACCTCTCGCCTTTTCGTGACAAAAGCAGAATGAATAGCCTTCTGTTTAATTAATAACTCCTGTTTAACTGCTGCTAATACAGCGATGAAATGACAGTTGCTGGGCTTCGGTTGTGCGCGCGGCTGTATATTTCGCATGCATGTGAGTGAGGGCATGCTTTCCCTCAAATAATAACAATATTTCGATGGGGAAAAAGAAATTTAAAAAACCCTTGAAAACAGCGTAATCTTTCCGGTTACTTGTTATATTTATATATTTTTTTGCTGGTAGCCAGCAGTATAACAATAATTATTATAGTTATTATAAATAAATGAATAAAATAGGGAATACATTTCTTCATAGGATAGTCACGTGTTTAGTATGCTTTGCCCACAGCTACTGCTTCTCAGACATCCACTGTCTCTGAGACTGAGACTCCCTGAAGACCTGAGCCTCTTTTAACTTCCAGAGCCTAT
>JAUYWG010000053.1:18849740-18861614 GCA_034779775.1 Enteromius afrohamiltoni
CACAGAGTGGGTCAGTGTGTATACACTGTAGTGCTGGTAAGGATTGCATACAACTTCATGTCTTAAATGGGCGAACTGACCCTTTAAGATGAGTTCAGACTGCATGATTTTAACCCCCGATTTTGACTCGCCGACAGGTTTTGAGAAATCGCTGACAAACGCCCGAAATCACAGGCAAATCGGTGCTCGTGCACGTGAGTGACAATCACACAGTGTGAACTATCAATGACGCGATCTGAGAAAATTGCCTACACACGTGAGATATTTGGCATGCTAGATATCTGGACGATTCAGAATCATGCCGTGTGAAATGTGTTCTGACTGAGTTACATCGGCGATTACCTACAGCCAATGAGAGGGCAGCATCCAGGGCAGCTGAACGTTGGGGAAGAAGGTATAGAAGATAATTATCTTCGTCCACAATACTTTTTTCGTTGCAAATGAGCGCACATGTAATTTGTATGACAAGTTTATTTTGCTTGCAATTATTTTTAATAATAATCCCAGCTTCACGTGAGAACTCCGGTCTTGCACAGGTGATCTCGTTGTTTTCTCGTGTGTATTTGGCAGTCAGACAAAGTTGTTGGCGATTCTTCCTATTCTTCCTACCGAGTTTATGTGTTGCAGCAACGGCTCAAAGCGGCCAATGAGGCGTCTAGGTATTTATATGTCTACGATTTAAAGCAGCGTTCATTCCGCTGAAGCGGCAGACGGCAGTGCGTAACTGTGCTATGGAAGATGATGTCTAAGAAAAAGAAAAGAGAGGTAAGAAAGGGATAAAAAAAGAAATGAGGGAAAGCAACTGCTAACAGACTTCTTTGCCAGGAAAGGTGAGCCCAAAACGTGAGAGTAAATAATCTACTAAAGAACTCCTGCTGTGGTTACAAAACACTTCAATACTCCCGCGATTATCAGTGTTAAAAACACAACATCATAACGCAAAATTAGAAATTACATGATGCTTTGTTTGCATTGCCTACACCATTTCAATACTATACTAATTCAAAAAATGAATGTATATTTGTTATTGGATAATAACTTTGTAGGCTCAAGGCTTTATAACTGGGGTATAAATTTCAGTGTTTAGCACTTTGTGGAAGTTTTTATTTTATCGATGGAAATTGACAATTATTTTTTTTTCTTTTTTAAATCTCTTGTAAATTAAACATTTCTTTAATGTGTAATGCTGAAATGACATTTAATGTAATAAACTCCTCAATAAACAGCTGTTCTCTTCAGCCAATTTTCATGCAGGCCTGTAATAGTAGGTCACCTTTGGTGGCATCTACTGTTAGCTTTTAAGAATTCTGCAAATAAGACAGAAATTCAGAGAAGTTGTGTAATAAGGCTTTTTTGTTATACATATGAGTTCTTAGGTTAGTTGTAGGTAGTCATGCACATTAAGCTTACTGTGCATAGGGTCAATACAATCAAAACAATATTTGAGCATTCATGTGTTGACATGAGTTTGAGTTGTCATTTATCAATATTTGATTCTGATTAGTTCTGAATACTTTTGAATAAGTCTGTGTAACTGATATACTGCTCTCATTAATTATTATTTAATTCCTTCGCTTCATACTAGCAGAGTTAAAAGCAGGTATTTGGCACCACCTTGTGTCTCAAATGACACATTACATACAAATTTTAAAAGATACAAAAAATACAAAAAGACTTTTAACAGACAGAACCCCAAAACAAATATTGCTTAGATGTACCTGTTAGTCAACCACCACAACTCGTATTTTATAGAATCCCAAACTTGTATTGTCCTGTTTGAATACTACACAAAATCTAGCTGGATCTGATTTTTCTGACATTGAGACTTGATTTCATTTATACGTGTAAGCATGTGAGAAGACACTGTCATATATGCGCAGTGTTGGAAAGTTACTTTTTAAAAGTAATGGATTAAAATATTGCGTTACTCCCAAAAAACGAACTAATTGCTTCCTAAAGTTAGTTGTTACGGAAACTAATGCATTATGTTAATTTTGCCTTACTTTTCTCATCTTGGCTGGGCTTGCTTTTTTTCATAAAAACAAAGAAAAGGACAGAAGAGAAGAAGGTTCAGCACTCTTCAGCAATTAAAAAAAGAACCTAAAGTCATTTTTGCTTATTAGTATGGTTGAACTGAATCGTTGAAAGCCAGCAGCAAAGATATCGGTTAATAAAATAGGACTACGTGGATATTTAATGAATACATATGCTTGTAAGTACATGCCTGAAATACATGTGTCATCACATCGATACGGTTCTCTTTGTCAGATTGGATGTTCGTATCATAGCGTCTATCTTCCAATGTTCCATGAAGGTTTATTATGGCAGGCAAGCTTATATTTTCTTGAGTAAAGCTGTTAGGAATAGGAGGGACATGTTCATCATATCAATTATAAATCAATTTGATGTGATATTCACAGAAAGAGTGTGATTTTCTATGTGCAAAACATCAAAATGATTCTGGACATGCAAACTTATGGGTGAATTATATGTTGACAAAGCTATTTCTTTATTTCATAATCAGTTCAGTACTTTGTTTGTTGGTGCTGTGAAGCCTTGTGGATCACAGATCCAGATACATTTTAATTATAAAAATTTAATTTTAAATCCCATGACCACTATGTATGTTACAGACACTGTATTAAATTCCTCAGTTTGTTTAGGAATTCTTACTCGACGGCTGTTGTTCAACTGTCGAGTGAGTATTTGTGGAAAGTCAATATGACATTTCTGAAGAGAAAACTAATTCATCACTTGTCTACACTATATTTACATAATTTCAAATGTGAATACAATAGCATGGGTGTGCAGAATTTGAAGGGGATGCATTTGCATGACGCACATGTTCCAGTTAACAAGCATGTATAAGTCATCTACAGTTCCACAGTTAATCCCAGGCAAAACCGAGCAGACATAAACACATCAGACTTCATAAAAAAGATACTTGCGATTGCCACTGTTGATGTATTTGAATAATGACTACATCTCAGTTAATTTTTATGCATTTGATCAATGTGTTTGTCCGAAGCAATGCCAGTGACAAAAACAATGGCAAAAAACAAACATGCATTATGTCAGATAAATCAGTTAACAAATAAGCTGAGACAGAGACTAAAAGGCCTGGTCTAAAGATGATCTGAGTACATAAGTTTTCATAAATGTCCACTATACCAGAGGAATATCAAGAAACAAATTATTCAGAGCTGAACAGCAATATAATTATCACATTGTTTGATTCTCCTGGAGAGATTTTCATTGTGAAGAAATCTCGCCCTTCTGATCAAGACAAGACTTTATTAATGAACTTTTGGAAACTTGAAAAAAAAATGTAATTGGCTAGTAAATTGGTTTTAGAGCAATTTTAAATAAAACCAAAACGTGACCATAATATAAATCATACTGTTCTTTATATTAGACCGTTGCTTTGCATTTCTTCCCCTTAACTGGGACCTTTTTTTTTTACCCTATCAAATAATTTAGTACGCACCCTAAATTAGATATCAACTGAAAGCTTAACAATTCTGAATATCTTTCATGAAACAGACACTGCAATACTATGGAAACAGTATTTTAAATCCTTTTAGCTAGCTCCTCCCCTTAATAAATGGTCATTCAGAGCTTCTTTTTTTATCTTGACAAAATGCATATAGATAGAAAGGTCTCATAGTCAAGGTTCCATATTTGGTGAGTGTTTTGTGATAGAACTGATATTGTGAAAGAAATTGATTTGTGATTTGGAAAAAAAAAAAGCATCAAAATATTTTCACATGGGGATCATTTGTGGTACAGCACCCAGCATAAAATCTTAATCTTTGCAATGACTTCAAATTTGAAACATAACTCTGTTAGATGTATGGCTTTGATTTTATAGCAAATGTAACATGAAAAATACATTGTATAGTACATTTTCTTTACTGTAAATGTTTATACTTTTATAAAAATGCTTTCATTTACTATTAAACTGCTGAGATTCTTCTTTTAAAAAAAGACCAACCAGAGGTCTGGATTCCAGAACTGCCACCATTCAAGAAGATTTGGTAGTCCTGGTCAGAATCATTTCCAGATATTTTGCTGCATTCTTTTCTGTATGAACTGATTTTTATGGGAAAGAAGCATATAAACAACTACATATAACAGCAAAACAGTATTTTTTTGTCTGCTGGACCATACTAAAAACATTTTTCAGAGACCTGTGATTCCGAGGCTCTTTAAGATTGCAACTGTTGAAACTGGATGAGACTCTTTGCCTAATTTATCAAACAGAGACTTCAGTTCTTCTGTGAAAGCATCTCTTCACTCCAGCCTAAACGCGTCATATGATTTTTATGATACATATTTTTTTGACAAACAGAGAAGCAGCAGGAGTGATTTCTTTACCTCACAACACCATATCTGTATTCTGGGGTCATGTAGAGTGTTTGCAGAACTGCGTTCAAGTAGCTGGTGGCTCACCGATTCATCAAGCCTTCAATGAAAAACTTATCAGTAGTACAGTATATGGCTTGTGTTGATATATGTTGATTTTAAAGTAATATGAACTATTAAAGTAAGCAAGGAGATCTTTCTAGGAGTTGAATCTTAAAATTTGTAACACTGTTTTGTAAGTACAGTCTTAACTGGATTTACTGAAGAAAAAAAGACCATTAATTATAAATAACCCATTTTATTTAGTAAGAACGAAACAAAAAACTAAATAATTGTTTCTGACGTAAGAAAAAAAATCCCTAAATTAAATTAAATTACTGCCTTATTTATGCAAATTCATGTGTAAATTACTACAATTACTAAATTATTAGTTAATAAAGTGCCTGAAAAAGTAAAATTACAATGTAATGATATTTTTGCAAAATAATTAGATAATAATTAATTACCATCAGTGTTTATAAAAAGCCATTTATTTTCACAGATTATTACAAGTGTAAGCACTTACTGTCACGCTCAGTGATGTCACGACCTCGCTTCTCAGCGATTCAGAGAGCACAGAGACAGAAGTTCCAATAAGTTAACATTTAATAACAGGACCAGGATACAAAGAAGGCTGACGAAGGTGTGTCAAACACTCAATATATCTTCAACAAAGACCTGAACACCTGCTAAACACAAAAATTAACATCTTGCTTTTTTAAGCATCCAGCGACGAACCAGCAGCGTGGATGACATCGCACAGATGCTGCAATCGCACACTACCGCCGTAGCTGCACTGACGGAACTCCAGTGCGATATTTATATTAACCAGCAGCCTCACAATTTTCCCACTGACGATAGCAGGGTCTCTCTGGTGTACTCGCTGTTAACTGGAAGAGCCCTGGAGTGTGCCACAGCCCTGTGGGACAGCAGGAAGATTTCTTTCCCTTCCTATCAGGAGTTCATTTGTATCTTAAGGGATGTATTCGATCTCTCTGCAGGTGGCCGGGAGCCCAGCGAAGAGATCCTCACACTCCGCCAGGGCAATCAATTCGCTGCTGACTTCCCCATTTGTTTCTGCACCATCGCCGCGGCTGGCCTTCGGATCCCTTAAAGGTGCTGTACCGCAAAGCCTTAGGAGAGGAACTGCAAGCATAGATGGAGTGCAGAGATGAAGGCAAGTCTCTGGAGCAGTACATGGATCTCACCATCTAGATCGACAACCTGCTTCGTTCTCATTGTGCCAGACGCCCAATAACCTTCACCTCAGCTTCAGCCTTTACCCACAGAGTCTGAACCCATGCAAATCGGGTCCACTCACCTCACGCAGCAGAGTGATCAGAGACTATGCACCCACCTGTGTTTGTACTGCGGCTTGCCAGACAACCTCCGAGCCAACTGCCCCACTCGGCCACTTCGTCAGTCTACTAACCGGGTGAGTGAAAATTCCTCTCTAACCATGCCAGTAAAGTTAGCAGTAAGAGGTCAAGAATTAGTTGCCACTGCTTTTATTGACTCAGGAGCAGAGGGTAACTTCATTGATAAGAGATTTGCTAAGCATTGTGGTTTTCTGCTTCTTCCATGTGGCTCGCGGGTGGCTGTGGCAGCCCTTGACAGACGATCAATCGGCTCCGGTCACGTGACAACCATCACTGAGGATCTGACACTGCACATGGGTTCTATGCACCAGGAGACCATCCGTCTGTTCACCATTGACTCACCTGACCACTCTGTGATCCTCGGTCTTCCGTGGCTGGAGCAGCACAATGGTCACCTTATTGTCACGTCCATTGCCTCAAGGGATTCAGGGGAGCACCTCATCCGACACCTCTCTCACAGGAAGTCCCCTCCAAGAAACCACAGCACGAGCACTTACCTTCTCAATACCTTGCCCTACAGGAGGTTTTCAGCAAGGAGAAGGCCACCACTCTAGCGCGGAGGGAGTGACTATGGATGAACAGAAAGTCAATGCAGTCCTTAACTGGCCCAAACCACGTACCATCAAAGACATACAGCGATTCTTGGGCTTAGTTAGCTTTTATCGTCGCTTCATCAGAAGCATCAGCCAGTTGGCAGGACCACTCACTTCCATGACCCGCAAAGGCCCCAATGTCCTTTGTTGGTCCGCTGCCAGGGAACAGGCCTTCCAAGCTCTCAAGGAACGATTCACGTCTGCACCCATCCTACGCCATCCCAACCCTGAGCAAGAGTTCATTGTGGAGGTTGATGCTGCCAACTCGGGAGTGGGAGTAGTGCTCTGCCAACGTCATGGTAGTCCACCCAAGATGTACCATTGCGCCTACTACTCTCGCAAACTTACCCCTGCAGAACAGAACTACAACATGGGGGACAAGGAAATCCTCGCCATGAAATGTGCTCTGGAGGAATGGAGGCACTGCCTTGAGGGTTTGAAGCTTCCCTTTCTGGTACTGACAGACCATCGCAACTTGGAGTATATGCAATCGGCTCAACTCCAGACAGGCCAGGTGGGCACTGTTCTTTACCCGCTTTAATTTTAAAGTTACGTATTGCCCAGGCACCAAGAACTGTAAGGCAAATGCTCTCTCACGGCAGTTCGAAGCACCATCTCCTCACACCGAGCCAGAGTGCATCATCCCTCCAACTCTCATCATGGCTCCCGTACGCTGTGATCGCTGAGGCTCAGGCCCGAGAACCTGCATCCCCAAATTGTTCTCCTGAGAAAGAGTGATGCACCTAATCCATGACAACCCCAGCTCATATCACCCCGGCATCCAAGCAACCGCGGAACTCATTAGCAATCGTTTGCTAATGAGTGGTGGTCATCATTAGTCACCCGCTTCGATCAACGATGCACTACCTGTAATGTCACCAAGACCTCGCACCAGAAACCCACTGGCCTGCTTCACCCACATAGCCATGGACTTTGTTACTGATCTTCCACCCTCAAACAGCTATACCACCATACTCACCGTAGTCGACAGGTTTTCCAAAGTATGGGGGGGGGTGCGTATGGATCTAACCATGTCTGTTTCTGAGCAACTTGATCCACACTCTGTTTTGTCATTATGTGTCAGCCTGTTAAAGTTGGTACCTCTGTCGTTTCTGTGAAATTACCTTACAGTACACTCCGTCGCTTGTGACTGCTTGTGGCTTCTCTGCATTCCTCTGAGCGTTCATCTGTGATCAGGCATGATCTTTTGGTTTCGTGTTTCCCGCTGCTGTGGTGACTGTGACTGGGAGTGAATTATTTTCAGTAGTGATTGAACTGTCGCGGAATTCTTTTGTTAAAATAAAGACTTTATGTTTCCCGCAATTGTATCCAGCCTCATTTGTGACAGTAATATAGTGCATTTATTTAGCACAGTGCTTTTTTCAAGAACAAATTTTTCTTTCTATCTAACAAACCAGTTATGGACATGTTAGATAGACAATTATACAACATATTATATATATATATATATATATATTATATATATTATATATATATATATATACAACATATTATACAACAATTATATAACATTTCATGACATGCTGTTAATAAGCTGTTTTATTTTCTTTTATGCAGCTGAAATGCTGAGTTATTACATGAAACATGATTCAACTTAGTAAGTTGTATAGTTTCTTCTGATGTTCATTCATGTTTATTTGGTGCTATAGCTAGTACTAAAAAGGATGCCTGGTTCACATGCCATTTGAAATGAAGCACTACAACGATCTGTCACATTAACATTTATTGTTTAAATTTCATTATAAAATTGACAGAATTTATAAGTTGAGACCCTTTTATATCAAAAGTAAAAACAAAAGCATGACGCTTACTGCAATTCCATCAGAGAAGCACTAATTCAACCTCAAACTCAGCCAAAATAGTAAATTCAGTATTTTCAGTTGCCTGAATTTTGGTGCATCACTACAGTCTACACCTTCAAAGTGTTTCCTAATTATGTAATCAGTTTTGTTTTAACTGTAAGTATTAATACATAGTACAACAAAAGCACAATAAAGACATAACTCTTGCATTACAGTGTCACTGACCTGTTAATTATCCAAACCGAACATTCATTTGCACTTAAACGTTTCTACACAGAGATGAGACACAAAGATAAATAAGCTCTGATCTGAATTGGCCAGGAATACTGGATGCCTGAGGTCAGCGTTGATGTGGAGGTGAAGCAGCAGGGGATGCTGCTGCTGTTCAATCATGAGGTGAGTCTCTGTACACGGCAGATGAATGTCAGTCAGAATCGACCAATGTGGCCACGGGATCAATTGCACATTACCTATCTGGTTTGTCTGGGTCTTTCTTTGTCCCTGGCATATCTGGCACAGCTGGCGCAGCAGAAACTGGAATAATACTGGCTGGAGCACAGACGGGCGTACACTATCAGCTTACAGTTCGCCAGTTCAGGCTGATCCACGCAGTCCGGAGACAACCCCTGACTCCCACTGAAGTCTGCAGATACAGTCAGACACATTAACAAAAGGCTTAGGTGGAAAAATGCAGATGTGATGAATAAAGTGAAATGTAAAAATATTGTGTCGATATTTAGATCTGCTCAGGTAGCATCACTTTTTGAACTCCTTTTTTTATTGCAATGTTGAGCATTATAACCAATCACAATCACAGCTTGTGAACGCAAAGGCCAATCAGACGCACACAGATTAGTCACTGAAACGCCTGAAACATGTTTAGTGTACATTGCTGACTGAATTCACTGAGAAGAGAGATTTCGCAAGAGTGCAGAGCTCATGCTGAACTAAAGTTATAAAGGTCTTCAGTGATGAGGAACATTCTTTATTCGCTTTCTTTATTCACTTTAAAACTGGTTTTGTGTAGCCAGAACATGCCATGCAATGTTTTCTATTAAAAAGAAATTATAAAAATTGCAAATGTACAAAAGCTAAATATTTACAAATATTCACCCAAAATTGTAAATTCTGTCATACTTTATTCACCGCCACTGTTGTTCCAAACGTGTATGAGTTTTTCTTTACACCCAAAATAAGATACTCACTAAACAGTTGACTTTCATAATCTATTTTTAGATACTTTGGGAATCAATGGCTACCGTCAGTTATTTGGTTACACAAGCTCTTTAAATTATCTTCTTTTGTGTTTAACTGAACTTTCATAGTTGGAAAAAATAACTATACTAAAAAATACTACCATTTTTTGTGTGAACTGTGTCTTTAATGCAGGCTTGGCCCTCTCTTTTTCACTCCACTGACCTTGTTGAGGGGATTTGGCCAATCGTATTTCAGCTGCTGCACTGACGGAGTATGTCCCAGTGTAGGCATTGCAGGTATACGTCCCCTCATCCACTGACTGGACATTATTTAGTATTAGCGTCCCGTCTGCTGACACATGCACATGATGTCCGTCCGGTCGCACTGGCACACCATTCCTGTCCGGAGAAACAGGCATATTAAGATCAGATGATCTGTGTAGGCTTTCTTTACACTCAATATAAACTACGAGCTAGAAGACATCTTCTCTGAACTGACCGTGACCAGCCAACGTTTACATTTTCTCCAGTCACTACACAGGGCAGTTGAGCAGTGCTGCCCTGCAGCACATCTACATCCGCGGGGGCTTTAGTGATCCTGAGGTCACCTGGAGAAATGGGAGAATATTACAAGCAAACTGCAGAGACCGGAAACTCAGAGGATGTTGTATTCGATTCAATTCCAGGAAAAAGAGACACACCAAAAACTCTGAGCTGGATATGGCGTTCTTCAGACTTCTGTGCATCCGTGATGGTGCAGGTATAAATCCCTGAATCATCTGACGTCAGCTGGTTAATCACCAGGGTGCCATCAGAGTGCTGGGAATGCCTTCATTAGGAGACATTTCACTTTTAATATCATAAGAGAAGTCACAGGAAACCAAATGATGACAGAAAAGGCAATCCCAGAATGCACTGCAAGAGACTGCATGCAGACACACCAGGTGAATAGAGTACAATATATATTAGGGGCGTAACGATACGCGTATTCATATTGAACCGTTCGGTATGAGGCTTTCGGTTCGGTACGCAATACAAACCGAATGATTCAGACTAATACTTGGAAAAAAAGAGAATAAAGTGTGTTAAATATAATGTTTTCAGTGCTATGCTCAACAAGGCAGAGCAAACAACGGGACAGGCAATGTGCTGTCTGCCCCTCCCACCCCCAAACAGACGAAAACTACTGATAGGAAGTTTGGATCATCTTACAGACTTATTCCATTTTGTTAATTTAAAAAATGAATGAACTTAATATTAAGAATATGATATTCATTAAAGCGCTGAACTTTTGATCTTAACATCAGCTCACACACTCAGTCGACATTCCTTTGGGGAGGCGCTGTAGCTCTCTTATTTAACCCTTTTTAAAGTGCCACATTATGCTTTTTCAAACATGCAGACACACATGCAGTGTGCCATGTAGCTGTATGTGAACAGAAACTATCTGCAAAGTTGTGACGCTGACAGTACATGATAAATAAAGTTATTGTCTATCAAAAAAAAGAGTCGGCTCACATTCGCCTAAACGAGTCGTCAGCTATTTGATTCTTTCTCTGTTACTGAGCCACGTCACTAGGTAAAATATTTTGCATAATGTCCGCCCACGTTATACATGTCTTGGTAACCGACCAAGTTGCGCTTCTGTAGTTCTGTCGTTCAGCTGTGGGGCTATAATGCAAACATTGTGATTGATGCCGCTTGACTATCTGTCTGTCTCATCATGAGTTTAAGGCCATGTTTACACGAAGGGAAGAAGCAGGTATTTCCCTGTGCACCCTATTTAACGTTACATAGGTTTGACAGTTATTTCGCGCTCAATGGCGTATTCATGCGGGCTGATATAAATGACAAGTTTTTTGAAAACGATGCTGTGTGCACAATGTTATTATTAAAAAACGGATAGGAGGAATTATTAATTTCTCTAAATACCCGGCTATGTGTAAATGTGGCCTAAGTAATGATAAACGATGGCTTAACGCAGTCTTATGCTTTATGCAATGCTGAATTTCACTACATAGAGGTGTGCCTGATTTACTTACAAAAGCACTGTCCACGTTAGTTTTGGTTCAAGCTTTGAGCCTGTGGAGCGCTGCAGCGGTAGACCAATCATACAGGACTGTGCCATCTGACCAATCACAGTGAGGGCTCACGGGAGGGAGGGGTTTAGCGAAACTGAGTTTTTGAACTGCTTCACACGAGTCGTTTACGAATCATTTAGAAATGGGGTAAAATAAAATCTATTTTTAAAGAAAACTAAAGTGTTTTTTGACCTTATGACTCATAAAACAATATTAGCCACCTTTAAAATGGCATAATAGGGGCACTTTAATAAACTACAAAGACATTTATGTGGGATTTAGCAGAAATTATATCATGTGTAATATTCGCGGGACAATTTGCTTGGAAATAATATTTTAAATGGAATTCTAGGACAGTGTTTTAGTGGCACAAAAAAAAAAAAAAAAAAAATATATAT
>JAUYWG010000053.1:18861714-18881116 GCA_034779775.1 Enteromius afrohamiltoni
GAGATTAAAGTCGAAACTACGAGAATAAAGTTGTAATATTACGAGAATAAAAGTCAAAATACTACGAGAACAAAGTAAAAACTACGAGATTAAAGTCAAAATAATATATTTAGTATAGTGCACTTGTAAATGACCGGGACTGAGAGAAGACCATCGGATATAGGTATATTTGAATATTATTGCGTCCGAGCGGCTGCTTGATGTTACTGGGATGAGATCTAAGATCTAAGATCTTTCTTTTCTTTCTATTAGTTTATAAATACTACAATATTACATTTGAAAATGAAAAAAATCTCTTTTTTTTTATCGAAAACAGAGATCTAGAAAGGCATGCAGATGAAGGCACCTGAGTGAGTTGAGCGGCTGTCCAGCTCTGCTCCAGTGAACGGTCACAGCATGCATGGCTGAGATGGGCAGCACTGTACACCGCAGTTTGGCCGTCTGACCTGCTTGAGCCTCGACCAGAGACGAATAATCAATGATGAACCTGACAAACGCAAAGGCCAAGGTGAATAATGAGTGAGAACATATGCTGCTTAAGTACACCAACATTTAATGATGGATGTCTTGCACCTGGAAGATGAATGTGATGAGTACGACTGGGAGGTATCTGTCTCTGGTGTTCCTGTATTGGAAAGAAGATGTGATTTGAATCGATTCCTTCATTAAAAGAGCTGTAAATCTACTGATTTTATTGGACTGCAGACAAGTCTGTAAACCAGCACAGCTCTATCACCCCTAATGCCAGCAGTGCAAATCATTAACCCTACATGTCAGAAATAGTGATAAGTGTAAATGAATAGTAAACAAAGAGACTGGATAGAGCTAACCTGAGACAGACAGGTGAATGTAGCGGTGATCTCTGTCTCGGTCTCTTGTGGCCACACACAGAAACCAGCCAGAATCCTGTAGTGTTATTGGACCCGCTAACAGAGAGCCGTCCGACTGCTGCCGATGCCTGAATGATTAATTACTGATCAACAAACCTAATAATGGCTCGTTAAAATAGTTCAGCCAAATGTGCATGTATACAACAGCTACAATCAAGCTACAGTTTTTTTGTGCAGCCGAGCTTTGTTTCTCACAAAGTATACATCAGAATGTATAACTGAATATTTTTGAGAGGTAAAATATGTATTTCACTGTGTGCATTCAGTGTCAACTGTAGTGCAATTAACATATTCTAGCCAAAATCAAGCTACAATCACATTTATTGGAAATCACAAAGAGCAAAAGAGCGAAAGTTAGTCTGACAGAATCATTAAAAATAGAATGACATTTTAAAAAATCTATTGCAATGAATCCTTTTTCCAATTAAAACTAGTGATATTAAACAATTAATCACTTCCAATATACAAACTCATACAGTATATTTTAAAAAATAGTGAGGTTTTTTATTTATATATACATTTAATATGTATGATGTTTTTCTTACACACACACACACACATATAAATATATATGCAGAGACTATGTTACTGCATTAATCTGATAAAAACAAAAAATACAATTAAAACAATAATATTAAGAGATAAAATATTAAGAGATTTATATGATATTTTTATGTCACACATTATGTATAGAAGGATATGAAGTGCATCAGTTACTGACCTGGTGGGATCAACAAGGACACCGTCCCGTCTCCATTCCACAATCACAGCGGAGGAGGGCCGAGGACTCACCCTGCAGGGCAACACTACCTGCTGTCCAACCAGCCCCTCCACCGCCGAGGGATCTGACTTGTCTATACTCACACCTACAGCTGTCCAGCTAAAGAAAGCCAGAATAGACAGCAGCAGGAAACAGACACGGGTACACAAACAGAGAAACGGGAATAAGACAGAAGGGAAGAGGGTACAAACAGACATGCATAAAAAAAGATAGAAAGAAAAAGAAGACATATGACTTTATGCTGTACTACTGGGAACAGCAAAGTATGTGCTGCAGTCACCACAGCAAGCATAAAGCTCAGCCTGACCGGCTTCAGCTGGAATACAGAATCCCCAAAGAACAACACCAGACCAGACCATGCTGACAACTCACCCGCTACTGACCACAGAGAGGAGAACTCTAGGGTAACATCCACACTGCAAAACATGCTTTTCTAGTCTTGTTTCCAGCCACAATATCCAACTATTCTTAAATCAAGAAGGATTTTCTAGACATATTCAAATTATTGGCTTGTTCTGAGCAAAAGGTCACTTCATTCTGACTTGTTTTTCTGAAAACAAAACAATAATTTTTACTTGTCTTGATTTAAGAATGTTCAGATATTTAGGCTGGAAACAAGACAAAAAAAAACTAGGCTAGGAAAGCGTTTTTTTTGCAGTGCAATTTCTAACTTATTGAGACAAAAGATCTGAAAAGGTTAGAAACTGGATGACTACTATGTATGGACTTCCCTTAAGGACAAACCACAGAGTGCTGCAGGGATAACAAAGTTTTGTGGGCCAAAACCTGGAGCATGCATTTCAGTACTTCCAGTTTAATTTATGGGGCTTTGATTAAAACACATGAAATAAGGTCTGTTTAACTCAAACTCAAGATACTTTCACAATTCAGTAAAAACCCCTTGTGAGCTACCTTTCTTGAAAAAGGCGGTTGTTAACAAGCATCTAAATGAGACTACAGAGGCTGTCGGGACATTACAGTGAACAGGAAAACTGATCTATTAACTGCTTTCACAGACTCTAACTGAAACTTACAGTGAAAAAGGAAGTTTAACAGTGGTAATGCTGAAGTCATGTGACCGTGATTTTGTGCATTAAGGTATGTGTATAGGTGTTTACTTCTGCTGATTGCATTGAGGCTTGTGTTTC
Source organism: Enteromius afrohamiltoni (assembly GCA_034779775.1). NCBI lineage: Eukaryota > Metazoa > Chordata > Actinopteri > Cypriniformes > Cyprinidae > Enteromius > Enteromius afrohamiltoni. Next base: position 18,864,534 of record JAUYWG010000053.1, read on the forward strand.
TTTGTGAAGATTATCATGATGAATGTGTCAGAACCATAAACAGATGTTAGGCACAGTGCCTATTTTCTGCAATCATCTAAAACCCAATGGCCAGTATTGGGGGTTTTGTTGAGGGAATCAGGGGGACGCTCATTTCCAGTTTGGCCCGCAAAATGACATCATCACTGCAGCGCTGTACTGCCATTTCTCAGATCAGCTTGTTACCATGTTCTAGCAGTGAATTTCAATCTCATGAATCTTCTTTCCTTACTCAAAGTAGGGAAGAAAATTTCAGTTATACAGACAAAACTGACCGCAAAAAGTTTTTTTGACAACATTTAAGTCAAATATTGCTTCTTTTCTGCCTTGTTTCATGTATATCGCTTACTGCTGTGCATCTAAAACAACATGAAAATTCATCAGGAATATTTCCCGATAACACCAGAGGGAATGAAGGTTAGGCAGGCATGGATAAATTCTTTAGTAGTTAGCATCAAGTTTCACCCTTTCAGGACAAGATGGTCCGAAATAGCAAAATTACTTCTTTAAAAGTGATTATTGTTTGTACCACTTTATCAACAGCCTTTGTGAGAATAGCATTGTCTTCTAGAACTGACCTTCAAGGACTTAAACAGAATGGTTTTGATGGTCCACTTTAGACAATCTACTAACAGTAAGTAACTTGTCAACTCCATGTCAACTAGCAGTCATTAGAGTATTAGTAGACTGTCTGTTTAATATCTTCTAACACTTTATTTTGATGAGTCCACAACATACTACTGATTATCAGAAACTTACTCTACTAACCCTAAACCTACCCTAACAGTCTACTCTGAGAGTTATTAGACATGTAGTTGGCATGTGGTTACAAAGTTACTTATAGTAGAATGTCTAAATGGACTATCAAAATAAAGTATCACCGATTGAATACCTTGTTCTATGGAAGAAATGCCATTTATTACTTGATGCTTTATTATTTAGAACTGGGTGTTCATTTTAGGATATGGAAATAAAACAATGCAGACATCACGTAACATGTATCGTTGGCCCTGGAACATTTGAATAAAGCTAACTGGTTGAAATCTGACCAGTTGATTGGAAGGTTGTTCTAGGACCAACAAGGATACTGATCCATGAGCACTCGGCGAAGTGCATAGGAGAGGTGTTCTACTCTACAACAATCTGTTTCACACACTACAACCACATTGTAAGAACAGGACTTGGGAGAGGCACACAAACAGTCAGGGATGATTAGGACCCCATGGCAGATTTTATTAGTCACGGTGTAAAGAATCATGTCCCTCACACACCTGGGATTGGGAAGGGGAGGTAAACTTAAATGAGCTAAACACTAAAGCAACAGAAAGAGGAGGATAACAGTCTGCGTCAGTGGAAATAAACCAGTCCCAAAAGCACAGCAATGTCCAACATGTCACAATGAGGAGTGTCAACTTCTACATGGAGTGTGTGTCAGAGTGTGTATTGATGCTGTAGATTAGTAAGATTAAGAAGCGTGAGGCAAATCATAATACATGAAAATGACATTACGCTGCATTGCAAATGTGTTTTAGAGTGTGTACACAGGGTCCAAATTTAACTAAAACTTGCTCATTCGCCAGTAACTTATCACTAGTTTTAGTCTCACAAATGGATAAACTTTGTGATGATTTGCAAAGTGTCATGAAATTTGTCTATGGGGAGATCTCATCCAGTTCATCTCAGAAGCCTGTATTTATAATACATTATAAGAGTACTCTTAAGACATTATAACAAATGTATAATGCATTATAAATAACTGTATAATATGTTGTATAATCATATGAATATTCATAAGATCAGTTTAAATGTCTTATAATATTAACTTATTTGTGGTTATAGCTTGATTCGTCCACTTAGTTAGTTAGTTAGAATGCATTATAAGTCTCATATATTGCCATTTTACTGATGTTACTTTACCTAAAGTGGACAAATACCACCACCTACCCTACCTACGTCTACTAATACTCTTAGGTCTATATAATAAACAGTGCTTCTTTTAGCTCACATTAGCCTCAATATTATTATATTACATTATAAATGAAGTAGATTTAATATGGTGTTCGTTCTGTGTGATAAATAATCATACTCTTAAAAGTTATAATCACAGATACAAAAATATCATAATGTATTATAATTATTTTTATGATTATTCCCGAGATGTTATAACACATTATAAGGTCTTTTATAATGCATTACGCATTCATTATAATGCCTTAAGAAAAGTGCGGTAACACTTTATTTCGATGGTCCAGTCTACTAACAGTAAGTAAGTTTGCAACTCCATGTCAACTAGCAGTCATTAGAGTATTAGTAGACTGTCTGCTTAATATCTTCTAACACTTTATTTTGATGAGTCCACAACATACTACTGATTATCAGAAACTTACTCTACTAACCCTAAACCTACCCTAACAGTCTACTCTGAGAGTTATTAGACATGTAGTTGGCATGTGGTTACAAAGTTACTTATAGTAGAATGTCTAAATGGACTATCAAAATAAAGTGTAACCGAAAGTGCCACTGCAATTTTGTTCCTGAGAAAACAATCCAATCTGTGCATGATGTATACTATTGTCATGAGGACAAATTAGAAATACAAAAACATATTAGCAAACATGGCAAAAAAGTTAATTTTGGATCCTGTGTGTACATATGCAGAACTCTGTTAGTGAAGCAATGCTCACTATTGCTACCTTTGTAAAAAAAGCATATGCATTTAACACGCCTATGTAAGTCTCTGTGCATGGCCTGCGGCTCCTCTCTTGGCTCTTCAGCAGGGCATGAAGGGCAAACAGCAGAAGAGAACTTGCAGGTGCTTGGGCTTGGGTCTGGGAGAGGAGTAGAGCGATCCAAGGCAAGTTGGAGAAACTTACCTGGCAGCGGGGCTGCTCTGCTGCATGTCACTGGGGTCCAGCTGGCGAGCCCGGTGCATGTGGGTCGCACCACTAGAGCTGTGGTGGATCCGGAAGCGACGTCCACCGTGCTGCAAAGACAAGACATGCGCCTGGTCCTGCTGGCTCAGTTCGGATCTCAGGCACATTCTCTGGCATTCCTCCTCCGAGGCGAAGTTGTTGCTGTTGCCATGGCAGCCGCCATACCAGAAATGCATGCAGCGCGAGGTAGAGCGGTCGTAGTAGTAACGGGATGTCCAATCATCGCATGGCCCGACCGTGTGGGGTAGGTCACAGGACCGAGAATGCTGTGCTGAAGAGCCAAGGGGTAAGATATGATATGCAATCTGTTCTACAGAGCTTGATTAGCCAACAACTTTATTCAAATACCAGTACTGTAGTCCAGACTAACTCATTCGAGTCCAGAACAGTGTCAGAGTCAAGACTGAGTCTGCATGCTCCTAAGTCCATGGTAAACTAGGACCATAAAAATATGGTCTTGGACTTGAGAATTATATTGTCTTTGTCTTGAAAATATGTGTCCCTGGACCACAAAACCAGTCATAAGCATCATGGGTATATTTGTAGCAATAGGCAAAAAAAACATTGGGCTTGGTTTTCCTAAATATATCTAAACTTTATTTTTGATTACTAATATGCATTTCTAAGAACTTAATTTGGACAACTTTAAATGTGATTTTCTCAATATTTAGATTTTTTTGCACCCTCAGATTCCAGATTTTTTAATAGTTGTATCTTAGACAAATATTGTGATATCCTAACAAACCATACATCAAGCTTATTATTATACAGCTTATTTTTTCAGCTTTTAGGTGATGTATACTACTTGATTAGAAGAAAGAAAGACCATTATGACTGGTTTTGTGATTCAAGGTCACATTTTATAGGCTTGGTCCCTTTGGACTCGACCCTCTTGGCTCCAAGTCCAATGAGCTGGTCTCTACTACAACACTTTTCTAACTCTCTGACATATTATGTTGTGACTTACTATTGCTGGAGGGGTTGGAGCACCCCTCCCCATGAGTACCACCAGCAGCTGTCACACCATCATAGCAGCAACCATAGGAGGACATCTGACAGTCTGTGGGTGCAGACGGTATGTCTGACTTTGTAGAGAAAATAACAAACAACAAAAAGAACATAAAAAAACAAAGACACAAATATATATTAGGCAATTTCTTCCTGAGGGTTTACTATGTACTAATGCAAATGGGCTCTTGTTTGAGATGGAATATTCCTAGAACTGAGAACTGTTTTTTTGTGATCGCATTAAAAAATTAAAGTAAAAAAGCATTGCCAGTTAATGTTCCCAAAGTAATCTCTAAGAAAGAACGCCAAGAATTATTAGAAAGATCCAAGAAACTCACATATCTAGATAAAGCAATCTAACAGCACGTCTATCAAGAGAACTTGACGTATTTCCTCAAAATTCCAGTGGCAGTGGATTTCCAGAACAACTGAAGTTATGCCAACCAGACAGAGCAAGACCCTGAGGGTCTCAAGGGGGAAGTGTTGAAAAACAACACAACAACAGATCCCTACCGCTTGACCCTCTCCATACTCATCCTGTGCCATGATCATTGAATTATCCTCCCTGCCTTCCTACAGTGGGGCTAATCTTATCATCACTGCTCTGTCCTACTCTGGAGATAATGGCAACGAAAGAATAAACTAGACCAATGTTTTCATGAACTTAAAGGGTCAAAAATAATACTGTCAATATCTTTAAGATCAGCTTAAGTAGTAGGTTTTTGATTGACTGAAGATATGGGCTGAAGACACATTTTAATGGGATGTGTCCTTCTAGCAGGCCATGCTTCCTTTCTGCACTGCCTGCATGAAGTTGTCTGCAGATATGATCTTGACAAAGAAGCTCTTTGACCAGTAGTTTGTTTTTTAATTTATCATATTACTGTATGTTGCTTCACTCCAACTGCTTTAATTAGATCACATATGGCCACTGAATTTGTACCCTGAAGGTGACATGCGGGAGCTTAGTAGGACCACATCTTGCATGAGTTTGCAGAGGACATTCTGGAGGTGGTTTATATCTACAGTATGCCCTTTCTGCGCAATATGATGATCTGGAGCAGGGGTGTCTAGTCTGAATGGTCAACTTCCTGCAAAGTTTAGCTCTAATGTACCTGCCTGGAAGTTTGTAGTGATCCCGAAGAGGTTGATTAGCTCATCCATGCATGTTAATTGGGGCTGGGAAACCAATAGGCCTCTTTGGGACCAAGAGTACCTCAAACTCTTAACTTTGCCCCTCTTTTACTGAACCTGCTCCTGAACCCAAGACCAACTGGCAATACAATTGTCAATGAATTATTTGTGGTGTTCACACTTGCTTCCCCAGAAATTCCTACAATGAGGCCAATCCTGTTTTCAGTGCTCAGTCCTTGTGCATTTGGGGCCGAGGGCAACTTCATTGACTCCTTGCTGCCGGCCAAGTGGGGCCAAGAGGGGGAAATGAACAATCTGTGTTTCAATCCACCAAAGACCAGCCAGCTTAAAAGCTGGCATGACAGTTCACTGTGCCATTCCCTTTTTTTCCAAGGACCTCAGTCTATTGTTCAGGCTTGAGTGTGAGTGAAAAATATGTCTGTTTTATTTAATCCTTCCATCTTTATAGCCACTAACTCTCACTAACTAGGAGAGAGATGAAAAAAAGCAGGGTGCAGAGAAAAAAAAGCATGGACACACCTTACTATTTTCTGGGGAATACTTAGAAAACATATCATTAAAAGTATAGCAAAAGTATGTCATTTGTTTGCATTTTTAGTCTTTATTTGTGACATTATACTTCCTATAAACCTCTAAAAACTCTGCACTCCAATTCGGTACTAAAGTTAAAGTGCAAAGAAGATCTTGCTTTTTCTGTGGCAGCTCCAAGACTGGAAATCACTCACCATTCAACATGAAGGCTTAACTAATGTTTTAAAATCCGTCTTGCAATTTATATTCATTTTCATTGACGTTTGAATATATATTTTAGGTATGACGATGTTGTTTTTAATAAGGTATTTTATCTAATGTTTTACGCATTGATTTCACAAGTGTGGTAGGTGCTTGTTGTAATGGCATCTGAAGGTGCTTCTAAGTACACTTGTTAAATGGAAACTTGTGCTGCTGAAACAGTGTTCTGGAGCATTCCAAACCAATTTGATATGTGCAAATGAAATACTCACTGCTGAAGACCAGTCTGGCCAGGAATTTGGACAGCCCTCCTTGTTGGGACCTTGGGCTATGGTCACGCCATCGTGACAACAGCCATACCTGAGAGAATTAGATTTGCATTACATTTCTGGTAACTTGTAGTTATACTGTAAGAAAGAAATTGTGCATTGTGCCACAAATAAAATTTAACTCCGTGATCAGTTCATCCAAGTCCATGTGTACCTGCTCCATGTGCACGATGGTAGGCCTTGGTCCTGGGGGCAGCCTTGGCTCTGTGGTCCACTGGCTGGGGTACTTCCATCAGGACAGCAGCCATAGTGGGTCTGGCTACAGTGAGGTGTGAAATGCGTGCCATGAGGATTGTGGACAGCACTGTTTGGAGGAGTTTCTGTTGTGTTAGACAATGAAAAAAAGTACCTTAATAAATGTTTCAGACAGAGAGCTTCTTCACAAATGCAGAAAACATAGCATTCATGGGTCACATATTTAATTCTTTAAATGTCTTATTACAGGATACTTAACAAATGTAATTGGTTCTGTCAAACAAACCTTAGTAGCACTTATTAAGATGGAAAATCTATAAAATCTATTACGATTTGATGTACTTTTAAATTATTTTTAAAAATAAATAAAAAAATTGTTGGTTAAACAATTCAAATGAAAAGTAGAAAGCAATATTTCCAATTTCCTAGTCCTGTAATAATATACAGTAACACATAATCCCTCACAGTCTACAGTTCCATTAAAAGATGTTAATGCTTTGTATTTTTATTTATTTTTTTCAGATAAAGACCAATCTCAGATGTTTGTTTGTGTACCCAGGAACTGCACACAAACACCATCTGGATTGATTCTGGTCAATCTGGTCTAGACAAAGCTGGTTAAGCTTGTTAAGAATTGAACCTACATATAGCACAGATACACATATTCACAAAGACACATTTTATGGACAGAAAGATGGATAGTACTATGTCAACAACTATGTTTAGAAACAAACCTGATGTGGGATCCTCATTGTACGGCAGGAAGCCCTGAATTGTGTTATCATGACCTGTTGGGTCCTGCATGCTGGGCACTTCTGCTCAAACCAATATAAGAAACTTCATAAATAAACTAGATCAAACCAATTGAAATACAACTCAAATTCCAGAAATTCCATGTTGGGGTGTTTTCTTTCTTTTATTTGAATAAAATTAAAAGTAAAAGAATTTAAAATCACATGAGCCAATATTTTATTCAATAATTTGATGCCTGTTGGGACTGGGGCATGTTTAGCACAGTCTAACATCTCTTTGCAAAACAGACTGAAGACGTCTGAAGAGGTTATGAGTTTCTGCAGTTTTGGTTTTGAAATTTGGTACCATTCTTGGCTGATATAGGTTTCCAGTTGCTGAAGAGTTTGTTGTCATCTTTGACCTATTTTTCATTTAATGATGCGTCCAACTTAATGAAGCTTTTCATTTAATGAACCTTTTGAACTGAGCACTGATAACACACTGGAAGATCTCCCTCTGTTTGGCTCAGACGGCACTGCGTCAATGAATTTTGACTCGTCTGACCATAGAACATAGTCTGTTTTAAATGACGTTTGGTCTACAGGACATGATGGGGCTTCTGGACCACGTTCACATATGGCTTCCTTTTTGCATGATGGAGCTTCGGTTGGCATCTGCAGATGTCTCAGAGGATTGTGTTTTCTGACATTGGTTTTTGAAGTATTCCTGAGCCCATTTATTAATGTCAATGACAGAATCATGCTAATGAGTGATGATGCAGGGTCGTCTGAGGACCTAAAGACCTCGGGCATCCAACAAAGGTCATGTTCCTTACACGGAGAGGTTTCTCTGAATCTTTTGATGATGTTATGCACTGTACATGATGAGGTTTGCAAAGCCTTTGCAATTTGAGGTTGGGGAACGTTGTTTTTAAAGTATTCCACAATCTTTTTACACAGTCTTTCACAGATTGGAGAGCCTCTGTCCATCTTTACTTCTGAGAGACTCTGCCTCTCTAAGACATTGTTTTTTATAGCTAATAATTTTACAGACCTGATGTCAATTAACTTAAAAGGTACCGTATGTAAGAAATTTATTGTAATAATCATAAAATGTCTCTGTTATGTTCAACATGTTAATTAAAAGTACTCATATCGCAGACAGTAGTAGTACAGCCTGGATATTCTCATTTAAAAAGCGCAGTTGCAGCCCTCAACTGATGTTTATGTTGTCATGTTTTGTTTTGGTCTGAAGCTCCACCCTCCATCTATCTCCCAATCACGAAGTCAGTAGTGTTTTGGCATCCAGGCTGCCTGCTTGGCAGAAAATACAGTGCATTTGATTTAATTCATTGTCATGTGTTTGTTCGAGTTGGTGTCGCCAATCATGGCAACCTGAGTGTGCGTCAAGTCTGAGAAGGAGGGGCCGGGTGAAATTCCCCTCTCCAGTATTTTGAATTTGGACTGCAATACCTAGTTCAACCACTCAGTGTCAATCCTACATACAGTACCTTTAATTGCTAGATGTTCTCCCAGCTGGATCTTTTCTTTTCACAATGTCCTTTGTTGCCCCGTGCCAAATTATTTGACACCTGTAGCAGGCATCAAATTTGAAATGAGCTCATTTAGTGGATAAAGTGTCTCAGGGTGTACTCACACTAGGCATGGTTGCCGTGAACCGGGCCAAAGTATGACTGTACCCCGCTGGCCTGCACTCACATATGATTTTTGCAAGTGTGCCGGAGCATGCTTACGTCATTACGGTGAGGCGGTAAACAGGAAGAGCAGCGCTGGAGTCCATCACTCTGTTTACTTTGTGGATAGTAATTTTGAGTCGTTTGGTCCGCGGTGGTCCACAGGCCTCTTACAGTCTTACAGCCCCCTTTCACCGCTATGTCTGTTTCTGAGCGTCGCTCAGCGTCGAGCGTTCGTCCTGAACCGTGTTCTGGCACACCTCTTCCAAGCGGGCCAGGGCCAGCTAAACGTACCGCGCCCGGACATGTTTCGGAGCACTCACACTAGTCAAACGAGCCGCGCTTTGGTGGTCAAACGCACTCGGACACGGTTCAAACTGCCTAGTGTGAGTACACCCTCAGTTTAAACATTTGTTATGTTCTCTATATTCTGTTGTGAATAAAAAATTGGCTTATGTGATTTAGTTTTAATTTTTTTCCAAATTAAAAGACATCCCAACATTTACGGAATCCGAGCAGTACTGTAATAAACATTTTTTGAGCTCATGTATCATAATTCTGAAAAAAGCAGTTACCATGAATGGAAGTGTGAGGAGCATATAAAAAGCTAACAAAATCTTGTGTACCCTGAGGCCTGTAGCAAGGCTGGGCGTTGCATCTTTCCACGGTAGGAGGTTTGGGTTTGGCCTGGCACTCCTCTACCCTGTACAGGTTTCTCTGTCTGTCTGAACAGATCACCTGCCGTTCCCGCAGCCCCGAGCCACAACTCTTGGAGCACTTCAGAGAAAGTTTATGAGGTAAGAAAGCTCATTTCATATTTAATCAAGAGTGAGGGTACATGCTTATCCAAAGGATTCTTCCATACCAGGCCCCAGTCTCCTATATGCCAGTCAATGGGGCTCCTGCAGACGGGCATCTCACAGGCCTGTGACCTGGGCGGCTTTGGTTGGTTCCCACATGCGTAGTCCTCCAGAGAAGCTCCATCTGAACTCACACACACCACATCTCTCGTCTGTTTCCCAGAGCCACATGTCACAGAGCACTACACAGACAGCAACAGGTTTGAATTCATACTGGAATCCACTGCACTATATAGCCAATTATCATTTGAAGATATTGAATACTAGGACATTTAAGCATATGTATTCATTTTTAATTATTTAAATGTTTAGACAGATTAAAGCAGTCAAAACTAAATAAAATTAGAGCTTTTTCACATTTTGCCCCCAAACTCTGGAATCTCCTGTTAATGTTAATGCTAATTACTGTATGTCTCTGTTTGTTTCTCTGTTTCTGCCATGGGATTAACTTCCTGTGGTAACTAGGAATTTTACAAGCTTCAGCCTGCATCCAACACTTAAATGACCTGAGATGACCAAACACTTGAGAAGAGATGATATCAACCCTCTCAGAGGACCTCGGAGGATACCAATCCTCAGACAACATACAGAATTACCAAATTTTGCCACAAGGTAAATATATTAAATTTCTACAATATGTCAGCAGTAGTTTCCTGCAATGATTTGTATTATAAAAAGCGCTAAATAAATAAACTTGAACTGAATTGAACAGGTTTTGAGATATTCACATAAAAAAGTTCTGACAGTTTTATCTGAAGTGTAGTTTAAATACCTGGCTCCAGCTGGAAACTCTGTATTGAGCACATTTCTGCATGTTACAGTTCTGTTGGTTGAGTGGTCTGGGAGCGTAGGAAGCACACTGGGCATCCTCAACCACTCGCGATCCTGCCGAGTCGTGAGACATACACTCCACTCTCCTGACCTGAAGACCCCCGCCGCAGGTCACCGGACACGGGTTCCACTCCCCCGTCACCCAGCTGACACACGAGCAGACAAAAAGCACAATGACTGTGAGTTATAGCATTTAGAGGATTCATTTATCCGGCATACTCAACACCAGCTCCCGCAGTGCCAGCCTAATCTAATGTAACTACATGCTTGGGTCATTTTCATTCATGAGTATGAAAATGTTCTAGGTTAAATACAATTTAAGATCTATTAGCACAAAAAATATTGTGACTCGTCTTTCAGTTTTACTCTTTCAATGGCAAGCAACCAAGGCATAATTTACTTTACATTCTAGCAGATAAACGTCTACTAATGCATTATAGTATATATATATTACAGAATATAATATAATACAGCATAAGTATAATTTGCTCCATGTAAACATCCCATGTTATATGTCCCATTCTCGAAAATGACAGAGTAATAAGATCTGTAAGTGATATGACATACGAATGTCTTATTTTACTTTAATGCAAAAAATCATTAGGATAATAAGAAAAGATCATGTTCCATTATGATATGATTTGCACCCTCAGATTTTAGATTTTCAAATGTTATATCTTGGCCAAATATACCTCAATGGAAAGCGTATTTATGCAGCTTTCAGATGATGTAGAAATCAAAATTGTGAAAATTTGACAAATATGATTGGTTTTGTGGTCCAGGGTCACATGTATTTATTTTAATTGCATATTTCAAGAGATTTATTCACAGTCTATTGGATACTGTTTTAAGCACAGCAACTGTAGAGATTTTTGATTGTTGCCATAACTGCTGGACAAGTCAAAATGATTTACAGTGGTAATTGATAGCATGCCACAGAAATTGCTTTTAACCTAGAATATTTAAGAGTAAAAACAAAAGCTATTTTAACAGTTCACAAATACACACCTACACCTACATTAAACAAACATATACAGGTTTCTGCATTCTGGAAAATGACATGGACATAGCAAGTGTTCAGCATGTTATTAACACTTAGCCTGTCAAAGTTGAGCGGGTGCTCACAGAAACCTGAAGATGAGAGAAAAATTATGAAGATATCGGTTACGGGGGGACCAAAGAGTTCAGTCTCTCCCACAGCAAAGAGCAAAAGCACATGTTCTCTGGCAGGTCAGTCTGTTCAGGGACCATGACAGTTTCAGGTTTCTGTACATGAACATCAGAAGAACATCCCAGGGGTACTGCCATGACTAGTGAAAGACTTATTATTTTAACAGACCAAACTCTGCTTTCTATTTCACACGCAAATACACTCAAATGCACACGAGTCAGGCAAACTAAATCAAAAGAACACAGACCAGAGACACCCAGACAGTGAACTCAACAAAACATCTATATCACACATGTAAGCCATGATTTACTACAAGTTTGCATGTAAAAAACACTGATAAAACACTACTAATGCAGCATAAGGATGCAACTAAGTAATTCATTAATTTGTATCTCTCTTAAAAACAGTAGAAATATTCCTAGGATATCAAGTATCTTTATTTATTTGAATGCACTGTAAAATATAAGTTACTGCTGTGATGAAAGCTGAATTTTCAGCATTGTTACTCTAGTCTTTAGTGTCACATGATCCTTCAGATAACATTCTAATATACAGATGGAATGAAATCAAGTTATATAGCCTGTGACCAGTATTTTGTCAAATAATTTGTATAATGTGTCCAACCTGTACAATTATTCATCTACAAAGTGCGCACAATATACTAGTGCATCACAAGCTAACTGATTTTTACTATTTTGGATCTTAGTAAATCAGGCCCATCATGTATATAAAAGCTATACATATAAAGCAGATCTTTAGTGCCCACAAAACCTAACACACAGTTTCTTACCTGGGAAACAGACAGCAGCTCAGCTCAGAGTTCTATAGTTCAGGAATGAAACTATAGGTGAAACTACTGCAGTGTCTATAAAGCGAAACGCTCCTTTGACGCACGAGGGAGGCTCAAAGAGACGAGTGAAGCTCTGAGCTGAACAGTTGCCCTGGGCCTTGGTTCACAAGTGCTCACAAGACATAAACATCACACTAAACATGTAAAACACTGGTGCGAACTGAACTCAAACACATATTAATGATGTGAACAATCTCTTAGATGTGCCAGCCAGGATTATATGATATTATTCACTTGAAATAGGATGAACATTAAGTAAAATAAAATACATAAAGACAAAAGCAAGACTTCTTATTTTATTTAGTTTCATTTCATGTATGAAAACTGATTACATTAAAACTTTAGTTGGTAAAGTAATCTAGAATAGTCCTTTTATGTGAAGTATTCTGACTACATATGGATTACTTTTAGATTACTTTTGACCTAGCTTGTTTATAGATTTAAATGCAATTATATATTATCATTAACCAACAGGAGAAAACATGTATTACAAAACAAATTAAACATGAACTGTAAATCTCTCAGTAAATATTGTGGCACAGAGGGGAACGACTGAAAAAAAGTTTGGAAATGTCTGCATAACTTGACCAAACATTAATAAACATGAAATGGCCAAAGTCTTCCAAGTTTTAAAGATTAAATTAGTAACTGGCACAATTAATATATCATGCTTTCATAATCTCATGGTACAACTGACTGAGATGTGCATGTGTCCCCAAATTCAGACGTATGGACTGCAAATTAATTTACATGCAGTCAGTGTATTTAATAAGTTTACTGACCATAGAGGCCTTAAAGACACTGTTATACTGATGGATTGTTTTTAATATAATCTGGTGCTGTCGGTACTGGCAAATCTGTTACACGTAGATGCTTAAAATTCTTTAGAAAATCTCATAATTTAGTACAGAGACATGAAACATGTGAGATTCCTGAGAGGTTGCATAGTCTGGACACGAATGTGTGTTTGAGGTCATGTGCAGCAGTATATCAGCCTCTGGAGGCTGTTACCTGTACACTTGTACATAGACTCGTGGTGCTTCCATGGGCCTCCACAAGCGTGGCTCGTACACATACGCCATCCTTACAGAACAGGAACAGTATAGCCAAAGCTGTGAGACCCAACGGTTCTCCACAAGTCAGACCGCAATCGCAATTTATAACACAACATTATAACACATTTGTGGGCAGAAATCAGTTTCTGATATTAAATAAACTCTGGAAAGACACATTCCAGATGTTATTGCACCGAACACTGTAATAACACTGAAAATACTGTACCTGCGGGTTTGTGGGCACTGCTGTTCATTGCATGTGCGGTTACTGAGGGGTCGAGGGAGGGAAGCACACAGGTAATCAGAATACGCTTCATCATCAAAGGTACAGAAGACCAAACGTGACTGGTAACCTAAAATATATTGGAAAAGGATTGCAAATTTACAGAAAAATAGAAAGCCTTTTTCAGTACAAATATACCATGAATAAATGAATAATAAATATGTGAGGAAATCTCAACCATAACAATTGCATGCAGGGCATAATATTAGCTGCTTACTAACACAGTCGTTCTCAACCAGGGGCTCAGTAAACTTCCAGATGGACTTCAAAATCATTTAGACAAAGGCAAACAAGTATAAAAGGCTTAAAAGAAATCAAAGATTCAAGCTGGTTTTTTTTTTTATAATTAGTTCCCTTAAAACCTGTCATTTTTATTTGTGATCCAGTGCTCTCACTGTATTGGAAAGCCTGGATATATGGATACAATTTAAACAAGCACTAAAATATTTTAGTTCGTAAAAATAGCTCAAAAATGGCTAATTGCACAAAAAAACATGCAACAAGTACACATTTACTGGTAATAAAACAGTTGTCACTTTTTCAGTTTGTTTTTGATACATTTTCATGTCTTTTCTGTTTTCAGTTTCATGATCAATTTTCGAACCTGTTTCTTTGATTACAGACTAATTAGAATTTTCTGTTCTGGTGTGCCTTGTTGATTTTGTTTTGTATTTAAGCCCTCAGTTTCCAGTTACCATTCGGCCTGCATCGATTCTGTTTGTTTGTGTTATAGTGGTTGTATTTTCTCCTGTTTCATGTTTTGAGTGATATTAAAAAATCTTCCTAAGAATCTTCTTCATCATGAGCTTCATTGCAACCATAAACCCATGAAAGAATGCAGGAACAAAACAAGGATTTAATAACCTGTGCTGAAGATTACCTCCTCACCAACAGCACGGATGACCTCTGGCGTGGTATGCAGAGGAGTTGTTGAAATACTCTCATCTGGTAAACTGGAGTGATGTTCAATGCTCAGTGTCTACTTTTGAATGGGACTGAAGTTATTAAAATAAGTTATTTCAGTTTCTTTCTCCTATTGATTGTAATAGGCCCTTAGTGGACTTCATTAATTACATCCTCTGTCTAAAAACAATTAAAATTTCACAGTTGATGCAGTTAATGAGGTCAATCACTATCATCATTCACACTGACCACAGTTCAGTGATGGATCCAGAGTACAGCCCAGTCATGGCTCCAGCCCCTGAGCTCATCCCAACACATTACTTTTGAGTTACTCTCAGCAAAATAACTACAAAGAGCGTGCCATCAGCGCAGCTGAAGAGTTCTGCATTCAAATACACACAATAGACTAAAGCTTGTCACAGCATCAGCAAAAGTAACCTAATTACCAGAAATATGTCAGAGAAAGATAGTAGGAATATTAAAAATTATTTAGTGTTTTCTGAGTCCGTGTCACAAAGATAAATTTCTTGACTAGCCATCTCTTCTGATACACCTTAAGTCATCATTATGGATTAAAATTATAATGAAAAAGTTTTAGTTTTTTTAGATTCTTTCCCACCTCCGTAGACTCAGGCCACGGTAGATCCTCCTCTGACTCTGTTCCGGAGGTTCAGGCCACTGCAGGTCATTCCCTGTCCCTCCCATCCCCATCGTAACAAAGGCATTGCTGCCCCCCCAAATAAAAGTTCTTAGGGGGGTCTCCCGCCCGTATTGGGCCTGGGTCAGTGGATGGTTCAGGAGAGGATAGTACTATCAGAACTGGAACCGACACTGTGTCTGGGCACGGGTCCTCAATCCGTGAAACGGGGCTCCCACCCATATAATGCGGACTCAGTACCTCAAGGAAATCATTCGGCTTGGCTGGCTGTGATACCGAAACTGAACATGGGCAAGGGTACTCAAGGCATGAAACGGGACTCATACCCGTGTAATGCAAAGTAGGCACTGCAAGGATTTCGCTCGGCTCTATTTGCTGAGATACCGATACTGAAACCGGACATGGACACGGATCCTCAACCCGTGAAACGGGGCTACCACCCGTATAAAGCCGACTAGGCACCACAAGGATTTTGTTCGGCTCTATTGGCTGAGACACCAAAACTGAAACCGGACATGGACACGGATCCTCAACCCGGGAAACGAGGCTACCACCCGTATCGTGTGGACTAGGCACCATGAGGACATTACTCAGCTCTCCTGGCCGTGATACTAAAACTGGAACCGGACATGGACACTGGTCCTCAAACCATGAAATGGGACTCCCACCCGTATAATGCGGACAAGGCACTGCGAGGACATCAAACGGCTCTCCCGGCCGTGATACCGAAACTTGTTTACACGATTCGGCTGACCGTGATGGTGAACCGGAGTCCGCAACAGCCCGTGATGCCACTACGGGCTGTGAAGGCGGAACAGAGTTTGCGGACATGAGCGCATTCCGCTGCTCATTCTCGCTGAATAATCTGGGAGGTTCAGTATTGAGCCGGTGCTCGAAGGGTGAGGTGACGGCTTGCGGTGCTTTCTCCACAAAGTCCCAAAATGAGAGATCTCTCAGCACAAAAGCGCTAAATTTAGCAGCAAACACCATCTCCTCTGTGGTCGATTGTTCTGTCATGTTGAAGCCGCCGATGATCGCTCTTCAGTGGAGACAAGAACGCGGATAACCAGACTTCATTAAATGCTCACATTCGATGGCATCACAGAGGACGAAATCATGCCACTCTTTCCACTGTTGGGCCAGTAGCCTCTCGACACTCCTGTAAAACCTGCCCTAA